>OX421360.1:65537545-65851910 GCA_949126925.1 Cheilosia vernalis | reverse complement strand
ATGTTTTATGTTTTTTTATATTTGTTGTTATTTTTCTATCTTTCTTTTAACTGGAGGATCATGTTTTTGTTTCACCTGGTTGCTTTGTGTGTGATTTGCAAACTAAAGCGAGGGTTGCATTTTGGTCTTTAAAATAGATTGGTGTTTTTCCCAATTTTATTTGTCTTTACGTTCTAGCACATTCCCATCTGTTTGGAAAACTTCTTTTATAGTCCCCATTTTTAAGTCTGGTAGGAGAAATAAAATTGAAAACTATAGAGGTATATGTAAGCAATCTTCTATACCAAAATTGTTTGATTCTCTAGTTAGCGAAAGATTACTATTTTTAAGATTCGCTCTACGAGGACTTCCTTGGATTAATCTTAGAAACTTACCCCCTTATTTATCTAGGTTAAAATTAATTAATTTGGAACCACTGGAAGTTAGAAGAACAGTAGCCAGTCTTTGTTCATAGGGTTCTCATAGGAGAAATTTATTCATCGGACATCCTAAGCCTTCTAAATATTAATGTTCCTCCATTCGACCTACGTAACTCACGATTTTTGAAGCGAATATAGCTTTTTTACGGACGGTCGGTGGGTCACGCATATAAATTATTCAAAAACATGGGGAGTAAACCGAAAAAAATCGTCACCGTAGCGTTTACTTCCCCCTCCATGGCGCACTTGGAAGATGAAAACTCTAGAACGGCTCCACCGATTTGGATGATTTTTGTTTTGTGTTGTTCGTCTTGATTCAGGGATGGTTTAGGAAAAAAGAAAAGTCGAAAAATTCTTAAATATATGTGTGTAGAGAGCGAAAGAGGAACAGAGAGAGTAATCTAAACTAACTGGCACTATGGGCGCACTTGGAAGATGGGGAGCGAACCGAGAAAAGGTGAAAGCGGTAGCGTATATATCTTTTCTCTCTCTCCCTCTCATCCGCGTTGCGCGCGCACGTTCTATACGTAGCTAGCTCTCTCTCTCTCTCTCTCTCTCTGTCGCTCAGCGTAGAAGCGTTAGATGCGTTGCATGCTAACAAACGTTTGCTAACGTAACACGGGCCAATACTTTACGTCCAATGATTCGCTTCTTTCGGCCGTCCCACGACAGCTCGATTTTTTTTAGAGTAGGCCACTCTCGTACAAAATACGGTCTATCTTCATCAATTAATGGTTTAACATCAGCATATAATGCATATGCCATTTTAATCGATTTCAACATGCCAGTTTCTTCTATAAAAAAAAATTACTTGAGAATGTACAGTCATAGTTGTTTGCTTTATGTTTACTTTGTATCATATTTTTGTAACTTTTACTTTTTAATATTGTTGGCCTTATGTCTACGAAAGATTTTGTTCTTTGGTGATAAATAAATAATAAATAAATAAAACTATTTATTTGACTTCGGTAAGGGTCTATCGAAGCTATTTCTCCTCCCGCAATATTGGCTGCATTAGGTCTAATGGAAACGCATTTTAACAATCCTAATAGAGATCTTACCGAAACTTAATTTCATATCCCTCTATAAAGCCTGTGTATATGCTTCACAAAGGTCTTACAGAAGTTATTTTCGATACAATTATTTCGAAATCGCTCTATCGCTCTACTTTGGTTAACAAATACTATAGATGCTTTATCGAAGCCGTTGCCTACAGAAAATACAAATTCGAACCTTACAGACGTCAAATTGTTACTTGCGTGAGTTATCAATTAGCGAAAACTAGAGTTCGGCCAGTGGTTGAAATTCTGCCATTATAGTAACCTAGCTTATATAAAATTATATTGGAAAACATAAAGCATTGCATCTCTGCACAATCTATATGTAGTTGGCACAGCAGGTCCGTAGGGACCCTAGGCCTGGCTTCTCACAACCATTCGTTTTGTCTGAGATTTCATTTTTGGAACGAATGGAAGGGATCTACAATTTTATGCCGATTGCAAACGGCCGATTGAGAAGCTATTTCAAGACAGTTTTACTCTCGGATGTCAGACGTTCGCGAGAGGTGGCGCAGTGAAAAAAACCCTATTTGGAATTTGGGACTCGAACCTGGGACCCATCTGCACAATCATCCCAACAAAAAAGCAAATATTATGTTGTGTTTAGAGCAGTGAAAGTGGTTCTCAATTATTTCTCTTCGCCTATTTATATATGTATAAGATATGCAGTCTGTTTATATATCATCCTGTCCTTAGTCCAACTCTTTAGGATGTCTCTCCCATAGTGGTTGTCCTCTGTAGTCTACTATTAGGCCTAGAATTGGTTATACTTTTTAAAAATATTTCCTACATTTCAAAATCTGGAAACTAGCTCCATGTCTGGGCTGGCTGGAAACAATTTCGAATACAGCTTCCATAAATAAACTTTACGTGTGAGTGTTCCGATAAAATGTGTTGTTGTTTTATGAGAAGGACTGTTTTCAAAATAATCACTGTTCATTAGCACCCCTAACACAACTTGTTGTTTTGCAATCGCATGTAATTTTTATTGCACAAAACTGCACTATAACTTTCGTTGCACACTTTGGAAACTATTATTTATTTCTGTCTTAATGTTTGCCAAGTTATTTTCGATTTAATTTCGAAATTATTTTAGATTTAATTTTTTTTTTGTTTCGTCGCTGTTGTCGTTGTTCTTTTTATTCGACTTTCAAACGACGAGTAACAGGGTAATCTCAATTTGTAACTGTGAGCGAAATTTGAATGCACCTACTCACGTTACTAGGTGAGATTACCTCATTCTCGTCGCCCTCCTCAATTTTAGTTTTGTTAAAGAATGTTTTTCATATACCTACTCAACTATACATATTATTTTTTTTTTTTTATGATTTTAGTTCCTTTGTTCTAATTTATATTATGTTTGTTTAATGTATTTATCTATAACTGCCTGTTTTGTTTTTTGTTAGGGCCAATTTCGCCCAAATTTGTTACGTTTGTCGGCTGGGTGAAAAATTGGCCCCTTAAATGATAATTGATCGCATGAATAGCATTCAATAACAAAAAGAAGAAGAACCGTGCATCGAACTAACAACAAAGGGAGTGTGAAATTATTCGATCGCCGAGGTGAGTATTACATCAGGTACTGGTGTGAATTGTTATATACTTGACCAGTACTTATGTCATACCCATCCTAGGCGATACGAAAATGCTGCATGAACTACAAAATAATGATAATAACAAAACCAACCAAAATCGACAAAACGGAATGAACTAGTGCATTTTTATCGACAGCTAACATTTATTTTATATATAATAGTTTTTGTTGATCATATTCCAATTTTATAACTAATTTTGATTGTTTTTTGTTTTTATTTCGGAACAGTCCGCAAACTTATGGATAAGAACACATCACTTAGTGAAGAGCTGAGCAAAAGTGAATCTAGTCAAACGGATAAGATTGAGAAGAATCTAATCAAGAGTCTCGTGATTGGTTATGTGGTTAGTGGCAATGCAAATGACAAGAACCAAGTGTTGCGCATGATAACCTCTGTGTTGGACTTTACACAAGCGGAGACAGATAAAGTTGGCATAAATAAACAGCAGTCAAAGTGGTTTGAGTCGATAATACCACCGATTCCAGGTAAGGAAAATATCTAAGATAAATTGGACAGATTTGCATTGTTCATCGCTTGATACTAAAATCGGTTGCATTTTCATCGAACAACCATAAGGAAAGCATATTTGAGGTTGAGTTAAAATCAAAATAGTTGTTAATTGAATTCAAATGGAGATGTTGCGTGGAAAAAAAAGATCTCCTTTAAGATTTTTCATAGGCTTTTTTTAATTAGCAAAACTTTTTAACTTCTGCAGAAGGTACTGCACTTTTGTAATTTTAAAAGCACGAATTCAATGTAACTTTCCCGATTTGACTGGCAATATCGGTCGAGACCATAATCCCACAATTTATATTGAAATCTCTCACTTCTGATGCAATGCATATTAGCCTTGTTGAGTTATTCCTGATGATGATTTGGTTTTTGTCGTGTTCTTATTGAACGCAACACCCGCTTCTTTAAGTGAAGGCTATTAATTCTGTGTGAGAGAAATCACGTCATCAGCAAAGTGTTGTTTTAACTCAGAGACCATCCTATTTCCTCGCTTCTCAATGATTAAGCACGGGGAAGAATAATTACAAAACTATGCAACATTGGTCGAACTCAAATTGTTACAAAAATAACTGGACAGATGCATTCTCTCAGATGTATGCTTTTTTTAAACTCGGCCGGCTCTCCATTTTAGTTTTAGAAATGACTCGCCCACATTAGTTTTTGCCAAACATCTTCATCTTTTAGCAATTGTAGCTCCAAAGCCTTTTTTCTTATTTCTCATCCTAAAAGTCTTCTAAAATTTGTCATCTTAAAATACACATTATATGTTTCCTTAGGCTCTCAAACAAAAGACAACCTTGTACAAGCCTTTGTACACTTCCTCGAGCAAGAATCACAGCCACGAAGTAGAACGGATAACATGCCCAATCTTCTAAATATCAATCCACAAAGTACAACTAGTTCAAGTGGAGCGGCATCATCGACGAGTAGAAAATCATCCAACTGTGATTCTATGGTACGGCCAACCACACCAGGGACAGTGCAACCAATCCTACTCAACACAACAGTCCTTGACGACTTTGCACCATCAAGAAATTCCAGTTCAATACTTAAGGATATTCTGAGCGACTCCTGATATTATACTTAATTCCGAAGTAAAGTACGCAATATAACTTTGTAAAAAAAGCAAAACAAAAAAACCTATTTAAGCACTGTGAATGTGAGAACGAAAGTACCACATGTTTTTATAATTGATTATTATGAAATAAATACATAATATATATACATACATATATGTCAAATAAATTGTAATAAAAGTCTAAAATTACAATTTTTTTTTTTATTGCAATACAAATATAACTTTTATAGATAATAACAAAACAACATGTTGCATGTTTCTACTACTACGAACAATGTACATGGATCATCTTTAAACTTAACTAAAAATAAAATACAGAATGCAGAGTTTAGCATTTTCACAACGAAACTCATTGGAAGTGGTCTTATCGTGATTGTTTTGTGCTGTGTCTTCTGTCGGCCAAATCAATGCACCCTCGTAATGATCTTCGAAATGACCGCTTTCCATTGATTCATATGATTAAGGATATTTAAGGCAAATCGCTGGAAATCTTTAAATGCTGAACATAATTGTTTTTTTTTCGACATGGCAGTAGTGATGGAATCGGCTTGCTCAACTGGTTAAATAAGCAACGATGAGTGGCCTACGAGTTTCCCCGATACAAACAATTTTTTTTCTCATATGGCATGAAATAGTTTTTCTGCTTTTAGACTAAAAGTCTGCACTGAAATGTTCCCAGGTTTTAATTTCTTCGAAAAGCATTCTACCAGGACTTTCTGTAGGACTGCACTGACAGTGCCCAACCAATTTATAATTCGGTGCAATATAACCACTGTCAACGCCTCTGAAACAGGACGACAAATTTTGAAAATGGTTTATAAGAGTAAAACTGAAACATTAACAAGTATATAAACTTACTTTTGAATAATCTTTTGACAGGCCTTTAGACTGACCGGTGGCGGAAGTTCGCGCATAAAACACCCTATGAAGGAAATGCCAACAGAAAACGTATTGTAGCCTTTGGTGTGGGCTCCAACTACACCCCATCCTGCAAAAAATAAAAAATAAAATGAGATGATGATGAATTTAATTTGAGTGGAGTCGATAAGAGGCAGTTTTCTTTTTCCATGGGACTTCAGAATGAGTGGATTCCAAAGAGAAATCTATAATTGTAATTGTAAGTAATAGGCCCTGTACACTGCGACCAGAAGAGATCTATTGTGTTGGCCTTTATTGTTTAACCCAGGGAGCTGTTGAGGCTCTTTATAAACCTCAGTACCCTTCTTGGTTCCATGTTTCCTATATCTGCAGGACTTATAAACGCCCCTTGCATGTGGAACATTCTGCTCTTTGCCACAGCAGGGCATTCGCAGAGTATGTGTTCCGTTGTCTCCTCCTCTTCTCCGCAGAGTCGACAGGAGTCGTGGTCGGATAGTCCCATTTTTTTTGAGGTGGTATCTTAGTGGCCAGTGACCAGTAAGTTAACCCGTTAGGATCCTTAGATCTTCTTTGCTTAGCTCAAGTAAATTTTTTGTTTTACTACGAGCTGGGCTTATGAATATTTTTGCCTGCCTCTGTCCTTTGGATTTTGTCCAGTGTTCGGCAAGGTTATCATCTTCCCATTTCCTGAATTTTGAGTGTACGTAACTCAAAGGTAACCCGAAAAAGGGTTCAGGACCAGTGAGTAGGCGTGATGCGCCTCTTCTCGCTAGACAATCCGCTCGTTCATTTCCTTCGAATCCCTCATGGCCTGGTATCCACGCGACGGTGACTGTGTTGTCCTTGGCCAGGTTTTCGAGGAGGTTGAAACATTCCCAAACTAGCTTAGATCTGATCGAGTACGATCTCAGGGCTTTAAGAGCTGCCTGGCTGTCTGAGAGGATGAAGAGAAATCTATAAACTCCAAGGCGTCCAATATTTAGAACCAGCTCAGGTGTCCGAAATTAGTGTATACCCTCTTTCGGCCTCAGAACTTTGCCTTTCATATCAAAATTTTATTTAAAATTGTTGTCTAAAAAAATGATTGCGATTAAAATGCAATCGTACAATGGTCACCCAATATAACAACGATTACACCTCCTATAATGGTGGACTGCTGGCCTCTAATTATGATCTTACATTAACACTCCTATTATTACTAATCAGCGATAGATCTTTTTCAATCGGAATGTTGCTAGTGCTAACGAAATTTGAATCACCCTGCAAAAATTACCCTCCGTTCAACACCAAAGCTTTATGTGGGGATCCCACTTTTTTGGTTATGCAGAAATAACTTAATTGTAATTTTGGAGTTCCCCCATATGAACATCTCATTGATTCCTATTGTAATATTGTAGGTTCCAAGTTATTTTAATATAAATATTACCATCAGCCGAATACTAAGCTTGAACTTGCATTGTCTTGATGCAGTGCACTATGGTGTTTGTTAGTTGTTACCAGTACATAGTGTTACTTAGCAAAAGTTCTTCAGAATTTTGATAAGCTGAGCTTACATGCGGCAGGGGAAAAACAAAATTTTGATAAGCTGAGCTTACATGCGGCAGGGGAAAAACAAAACTCGTAGTAAAACATTTCATTGTTGACTCAGAGTAGCGTCAGAAAGCGAGAGTTGGTTTGTGAAAACAAAATTTTAAATCTAAAAGCGACACAAGCTTTATCACAAAGGTTCTATGTAAACTTTTTTTCTGCGATGTTACTCATAATACTCAACTCAAGCAATTCTTTTGTTTCCGCAAAATCCTTTGTAACATGTAGTTTTCCAGATAAGACTTGATACAAGTTGAATTTATTTTCTTTTACTTTTACAAAACCAAAAAAGTATTTTGTTATGCATAACAAACAAAATTTAATCAAATGATATTCCAATCGATAAGTTCACTATCAATTACAAACTGTATCGGAAACACTATCTTAAGTTTACTTACCTCTCCCTTGGTAAACATTGCCATCGTTTCCAATCATAAAATTGTAGCTTATATCATTCCATCGACAAGATTCCACGTGAAAGCACTATTTAAGAAGGCAACAAATTTAAAGCGAAATAGATGAGATATACATGTACAAACGTTATTGTTGTTGTTTTTACCTGAATATTTCTTATTAGATAAATATTATCAGCTTGTTTCGTTGCCGATTCCGTCGCTGAGTGGGCTGGAAAAGCAAAAATTATAAAACAATAACACGATTAGACATTCAATTGAGGGTTGCTTTCACATACATATGATAACTAATTCGACTGGCTTGTCGATGTATTCATATGGTTCCATAGGCTTTTGAGCCACCCAAGTCCTTCGATCGACAATTCGCAATACACCTTCTGCCATGCGACGATCTGTACAAGAAACAAAAATTTTTACCCCAACAATCGACTCAAATGTACTCATGCAACTAAGTACATACTTATATTTCCCAAAAAGGCGTCGTCCCTATTTGCTTCTTCTTTTTCGGACACTTGCTGTTCTTCTCTTTCGACTGATACCTTCGGTCTATGTTTATTCTTTACGGAACGCTTATTATTTAGAATAATGTCCATGCAGCGCTCGTTGGGATTAACAATGTGTATGTGAGTTATGTTCCCAATATGAACATCACTGGAGTTCTGTATACTAACATTGCCCACTGTTTGAACATTGCTGTCTTTGTTTAAGATATGCTGTAAGAGATCCACTCTATTGGACACCGTTGTCGCTGAGCTCATCTTACGAGATGCTATTCAAATTTGTTTAGATTATTGTTGTATAATATAGGGAATAACATAACAAACTTACCTGCAGTATCCTTAAGACTCATCGAACTTAAATCAAAATCATGGTCTTCGCTGTCTACCAGAGACGAAGAGACTGCTGTACTATCGGAAAGGATTGATTCTGAATCATCGTCGAAGTCAGATTCGTTTATCCATTGAGCCACCAATTCAGTTTTATTTGATCCCGTAGTTCGTTTTGTGGAATCTGTTGTGCAGGTTGTTTTTGAAGTGTCCAAGTCTGCAGCACTTTCCTTCTCCATAATGTATGTTATTTATCCTTGAGCGTATCCCAAAATATAACCTTTTTAAAAATAAAAACTCAAATGGGAACTTTTATGTTTCCAACAGAAAAGAAAAATAAAAAAATATTTTGGTCTTAAGATACAACTGACAGTGAAGAAGACAAGTTATGGTTAAAAGTGAAGTCTGACTGGCGTGCGTTTGCTGTATCCTGTATGATATATTTGACATTAGTACCATCCATTTTTCGCATTTTTATCCCCTGCTTACATCAGATATGCAACAAAACAAATTTCTTTGCATAATAGGTACCGGTAGGTACAGTTCCAGCGAACAATACGCCCAATACACGTCGAAAAATAATGTCGTTTTCGATTTGGACAAACACGGATGTAGATCTTACTAGCGTTTTATGCTATGTTTAGCAAAATTTCCGTAAATCCCGAATAAATCTCGGGATTTATCATACAAAAGTTAATCTCATAAAAAGGAGATTTGGATTTAATCTCCTAAACTGACCAGATTTACATGTAGAGTCCGGTTTGTGAACACACTCTCTTCAGCTCGGAATTTCGAAAATACCAAGCAACCAGAGCTTTATTTGACATTGTGTCATAAAAACAAAACATATCCGAATTTTTTTTTCTGTAATTTTGCGATTTCTTCTAAAAATGCAACTATCAAATCTTTCAGTATATTTTGTAGAATCAAATTATAGCTAATAATATTTAAAGATTTCCGGAACTCATGTTTTATCAATTTAAACTTTTTATTTTTTTCATATTATCACAATTTTGGGTTGTTCGATTTGGCAGAAGTTGACAACATCTGGTGAAACGTCAAGTTAATCTTGTTTTTTTTGGTGGAAACACCTCAGGATTTATTTATAATCTCCTGCCCTAAATCTCGCGATTAGTGTCCGGTGGAAACGTAGCATTAAGATTTCAATTATCGACAGAGACGAATTAATTAAAAGAGATGTATTTCTCTCGTTACCCAAATAATATTTGTTTACATGTTGTTTTTGTAATATGAAGCCCAGTCTATGAATACGCTAAGTATCACCTACAAAAGTATGTTGCTAATGGCCGACCGCGCAACCATGTCGCCTTTATTATTGTCATCGCGGCGTTTAATTGTTTTGATTTTTTGTGGAGGCTTTGATTATATTGAATAAAAGTAGTTAAATCAACATTAGATAATACCGAAGTTTTGCATTAATGTCCAATTCATGAACTCACATATCATAGAAAAGAAATGAACAACAACTGTGCGTGACTTCATAAATTTTTCGGGAAAACGGCTTGTACCTAGGTGATATATTTAGGGCTATTGCAAATAAGTTCCGATGGAAATGTTTCCCTTGTCAGCAATGTAAATAAGATTGCTGAATAGGAAACATTCCGGGGGAAATATTATTCCCGATACGGGTGATTCTGTATATACCGAATTCCGAAGCTCTTCTCACAAGCAACATTAATGAACATGCTCATCCCATGCACTACTTCTTTAAAAATTGACTGTCATTTTGTAATCACATCTTTGACATTTAGCGACATTTGAGCAGGTCACTTCAACTAATTTTGGATCGAAGAAAAATGTGAAATAGTTTTCTTCCTTAACTTATTTTTTTTTACAAAAAATTACAAGTGAAATAACACATAACAATGTCCGCTTTTAACTTACTAACGTGCTCAGTGAGTTGTTTTGCTCGAATAAGTCTAAGACAAACACATCGCGGAATAACCGGTTGCCTTCCTACCGGCGTATTAAGTTTGAATAGGAATTTCTCGTCGTCGGAAGGTAGACAACACTCTTTAACCTATCCAATAAATTCAGACTTGAGATTACTTGCTGCGAACTCTTCATTCTCTGTACATGGGTTGACGAAATACTCGAGCAGTTACTTTAGCACAAATGTGCCCACTTCTTCGGAAAAAACTAAGGTCAACACAAAAAACCCAGAAACACCGGTTGTCGATGCCACCAATGTGGACGATCTTATATTTGGTGAAGCCTCCAAGCTCAGCCAATTTGCAAAGTTCAAGTTGATGTACAAGAAATACTGGTACGTCCTCATACCGGTGCATGTTGGTTCATCTATCGGCTGGATAGTTGGCTTCTACTATCTTTCGAAGAGGTATTCGAATGAAGAATTCATTGCATGTATTGAATAATGTTACATTTAAATGAATCTTTCTTTTAACTAGCGGTGTCGATATACCCGGCATATTGCAATACCTTCACCTGAGTGAAACTATTATTGAAAAGATCAAGCACTCTGATATGGGACATTACGCAATTGCATACCTTTGTTACAAGGTGATAACACCAATTCGGTATGCCTTCAGTTTGGGTAAGCAACAATGATTGCCGGGCTTATCAGCAGACTTATTGTTTTTATGTATAATTACAGGTTTAACGACACTTTCGATCAAACGCTTGGTGTTAGCGGGCTACATTAAGCCCATGCCTACGAAGAAAGAGTTCATACAGATGTATGAACAGAAAAAGGCAGATCGTGCGAAGCGTAAGGATGACGAGGCAGCCAAAACTTCTTGAAGTTGATGCAGAAGTTTAAGTTGTTTTAAATTGTTTTATCTCTTGGTTATAAATGAAGCTTAAAGGTTAACGGAAACATCGGCATTGTTAATGTTTACAACGTTCGATATTGGTCCCAATTTATTCTCAAGCAGCCGCACACAAAATCCACAACTTATGGGTATGGGTTACGTGATTAACCTTAGAAATTTATAACATATGTGGTATGTGGTTTCAGAAAATGCCATGACCATAAAAAACAAAAACTTTCCTCGTCACATTTTTAGTCATTTATTTTCAAAGGTCACACTTTCTTAAATCTAACAGTTGCACTCCGCAGCCATAAAGAAAACCTACAAGCCTTGAACCATTATCTTCCTGAATTAGATCTATTCCTTTCACATCCGCTACGCAAGAGAACATCTCCCAACTAGAAGTGAAGGTCTTCATGTCGACCCTTCTAACCACTTGATCCACACTGCTGCAGTAAAACTGCTCCATGCGAGGGCAAAATTTAACAGCTGTCACCTGTGCCGTATGTAGATAGTCCATGCGATTAAGCGCCATCACTTTAAAAGTGTCTGCACTTTGAAGCACTTTCGAATAAACAACTTGTTGATCATCACCTCCGGTTAACAGATGAAACTCGCTTTCATCCACAGTACGAATGTCAAAACTATTAACGCCACTGTCGTGATGGGCGACCTTGAATACAACGTCGGTTATATCAATTTTCCAAAAGCAGACAGCACCATCAGTCGCAACCGTCAGTAAATAATTTCCTGCTACACGAACATGTAAAATACATCTACCGTAAAATACTTCAGAAACCAAAATAAGTTCCGACTTGCTCGGCATGAGAAACTTTCGCAAATATCCGTCAGAGCAGCCTGTAAACACTTCTAAGACATCTTCAGCCAATTGCCGAATATCTATTGACATAACTCGGGTCTCAGGATCAAAGCGAATGTCTTGAGAAGGTTTCTCCTTTTGAATTGAATAGTCAATAAGTTCCTCACACATTTGTGATTCTTCCCGAAATTCAGTCACACAGATCTGCGCTCGTCCGCCACAAGAGAATATAAGATAGTTTCCTGGGCTCGTACTCCACATACGTAATCCGCGTATGCTGGAGATGTGCGAGTGGATTTCATGGAGTTGTGTCAATGTTGCAGTGCTCGCGTTATATTCGGAAATTTTCAAAAGATTATCATCTCCGCCAGTGACAAGCAACACATTTTTTCCCTTGAAAGAACTTAGCACGTTACAGGGTTTCACGTGCCATTTGTTTCGAGTAATTTCGAGTTGCAGTGGCGATGTGTTGAAAATAGGTTTAGTATATAAAAGGACCTGTTTGTTCTTAATGAAGACAACGGAGACTTGGTTCTGGTCCAACTGAAGGTTCAAGTCCCAGCAGCGATGTCCTCCGCCACAGGATATCTGAAAATGAGTATCCACCTCACGAGACCACAGCACAAAATGATTGTCATTAAATCCGAAGAGAAGTTCATTGCCAGTCGTATGGCATATGGCTGTCTTCTCCACCCACGCAATGGGAATGACTTCTCGAGAAACGACGGAGAGCTGCTCCAGTTCCTTATCAAACTTAATGGTTCGGAGAGTGCCATCGTGACCACTTGTCTTAAGGATAGAATAGCTGGCGACATCTCTAACTAAAGTGATTGTGGTGGCGCCCAGATGACCATGAAGGCGCTTAATAGTGCCACACGCTTTTGAATAATTACTTTCCATAGATACGGAGTACAAAATTATACTACCCTGACGATTGCTGATGGCAATAAAGCGAGTATTCACTTTGCAAGCTGCCGTTACCCATCGTTCCTTGCATTGCGGCAAGACAATTGCTACATAATCGTTGAAGTTGTGTGATTTGACGAGCTTGCAGTTCCCTGAATCGTCTGAAATTAAGAACTCGTTCGGCGATAGAAAAATTAAAGAGCGTATTACTCCTGGAAGCACAACTCCATCCTGAATTTTCTCTAGAAACGATGAATTTTCATTAAATTTATAAAGAGTTACGAGTTGATAGCCAGCCACCGCAATGTATTCTTCATAGACCTGCAGCACTGTGCACTTGTGTGGAGCAAAACTCTCCACAGTAATCCAATCCTCATCCTTGTATCCCTTTCTTTGCATTAGGCGGTTCTTATTAGTGATACCAACCAAGTTCGTTTCATTTAAGAACTTGATCTTGGCAATGTATTCAGTGGAACCCAACGACTCACTTGGAAGTACAAACCCGTCTGTCTTCTGCGGCTGAAAACATCCCTGTAAATTGTATTTCAAGAGATTTCCACTTGATCCTGAGGTGAAAAGGGTTTTTGTTGGACCATGATAGTCAAGATTCCAAATGGTTGCGCCAAACTGCTGGCGACGCTTGAACATCAATTCCGAGTTTCTATTCCACACACAGATGTAAGAGTCTTCTCCGCCCGTTATTGCATATGGTTCCCCACCTAGTAGAAAGTATAATTAGTACAATTCCAAAACGAAAGCCCTCACCCACATTCGTGTACAATTTTTCCTTTAAAAACTCTAGCCACGTGGCTATATCCACTCTTTCGGGGTGTAAATGTAGATTGTTCAAAGTCAATATCCCGATCATCACCTTCGACTGTGCAGATATCCCAAAAACGTATCGATCGATCGTCTGAGGTAGTCACCATCAGCTTTGACTTCATATCCAAATCAATTGAGAATATGACACCGTTGTGGCTGGAGATTCTGTGCATGAGCTTGGCTTTATCGGGGTTTTCAGGACTCCTTACCGACTGCTGCCAAATTAATACCTCTCCAAAAGCATTTCCTAAAAATAGTACCCTTAGCAACATTTATGCGTTAACTTAAACTTTACCTCCTAGAATTAACGATTGATCCCAAGTGGATCCATACACATACGAACAGTACAACGTTGATTTGTCGGTACATGAGGATTTCTCTTGTATTTCACACAATTTAGTAGTTGTATCATATCTAAAGAGAAGCGCCACACTGTGAGCTGTGACCAACATAAAACAACCAGGTTCTTTTAGAATCTTTGCACTACTGATCCAGTCTGAGAGTAAACCACGATAAAGAAGCTGAAAACTGTTCTACACGCAAGCATGTCGGTATTTTTAAGGGACACAATAGGGTTTCGGGTACTTACCACACTCTGCTCGAGGAGAATAAACTCCTGTTCGCCGTAAATTAGGAGTTCGTTAGATGATTCTTCATGTTCTATTCCATGAACTTTGCCTTTCAATTTGCAGAGTATATAATATCCACCATTGTTGGTAAACACACGGATTTCATTGCCGACACCTGTTTTTATAGGAATTAGGAATATAACGAAAGACAGTTGCAAATTAAGATAATTTACCTGCAATGAGTGTGTGTTCATTCAAAACTTTTAATGCAATACTGTCGCTAATTGTAAGCATTTTTAATTTTGAATACCTAGGTAAGAATTTGGCCGCATTCAAGTATCTAGTTGACTTAAGTCGACTAGATTGGTCTGGATAAGAAATAACCTGAACGCAAAAACTAACTAGATTGGTCGGGAACGTCACTTTTTGACGTGAGGTTTAAGTAGAGCGACTGGGGACGTTCAAGTATCTAGTTTAGTAAGTCTGACAGCTGTCTGACTAGATCTATCTCGATTTTTATTGGCCCAGAATGGTCGTGTGGTTAGTTTTGGCAGTTGACGTTTATGGAGGGGTAGCCGACGAATCTAGTCAAAAAATTCGTGACTGAGTAGTAAGTTGACGTCTATTTTGCTGTCATCGTGAGCAAAGAGTAAGGTCTCTCTCGCTCTTTTTTTTTCCTGTCTGTGAATACATGGAGCTTTTTCAAAAGAAAACAATTTGTAATTGGATTTATAACAATAAATGCAAAGGGAATAAATGTTGGATATGCTTTTCTAGATAGCTTTACTTGTTCTGTATCCATTTTAGATCCCAAAAAGTATTCATCCATTCACATTTCAGGTTTTTTTAGTTTTCTTTACATGAAAAATATTTTTTACAGCAGAATTCATGCAATTACATTTGGGAGTTTGTTCAAAAAATAGGTTATTGCCATGTGAGTTAAGCCCATGTTTTCACTAGGCAAGTGATTTTTTTTATAAATATTCCTGAACTTTGCATAAATTTCCAATAATTGGTGGGTGTTTTCAACTTATTTTTTTTAGCGCCATATCTGTTCAAAATCAAAATATGATTGGGAATTCTATTAATTTTAACAAGAGTCAACAGTTTTGATGTTACTTAGGAATACTAAAAATGCAAGTTTTTTTCATATAAAAAAAGTGGTAATTCTCGGAACGTAAATTCGTAAAAATGAGTACATATGATTAAACTCCTAACAAAAAGAAAATATAATGTGCTAATTTAATTCTGCGATTTCATCCGATTTCAGATTTTGCAAATTTAATCGAACAGGAATCCAAATTGTTTTGTTATTTATTGTTCGCATGTCATTCTATTTCGTTTTCTATAGATACTTTCTTTAGCAAATTTAATAACATTAAATTTTGAAATGCCCACTGATATTTTTATAAAAGCCTCTCTAAATTATAAATTAACAATAGCCGTGTTTTTTTGAGCTTCTATGTATCTCGGCAAAGCAAAGTAAAGTAGGATTTTCGGCACGCAAATACAACAACTATTGCGAGTCTCGAAGTGTCAAGTTAGTATATCGTAATTGTTGTAATTAGCGTGCTGAAAATCATACTTTACTTTGCTCAAAAAAACAGGCCTAATAATAAGTAACTTATTGCGTGCTAAAAATCCTACTTTGCTTTGCTGACATCGAAGCCAAAAAAAAAGAGGCCTATTATGGGATTTACCAGAAAATGGAAAAAATATCGAATTTAACAAATGCATACTTGCATACATTATTGTTCAAGTATGCATTTTACGTACCATTTACAGATTATAAATGTTATAAATTATGCTAATACAAAAATATCTATTTCTCCACAGCATGAAAAACACGGTTTCCCCAAACTGTGTTAAAATACCTATTTTGTTTCAAAATGACTTCGAAATAAAAGCTTGAAGTTACAAAATATCTTAAGTGCAGAGACCGTTTAAGTTCATTTTATAATGAGATGGATTTTTGCTAGATGATTTTATTAAGGTATTTGGTATTGTGACGAAATTATATCAGCAATTCCATTTTACAATAATTTCATAAACTAGGTACAAAAACTTTCAAACTGAACTGCGATGTGAACGTCGTGTAACTAATGGGCACCAAATTGCCGAACACAGTCGCTCTACTTAAACCCCACGTCAAAAAGTGACGTTCCCGACCAATCTAGTTAGTTTTTGCGTTCAGGTTATTTCTTATCCAGACCAATCTAGTCGACTTAAGTCAACTAGATACTTGAATGCGGCCACTGTGTTCGGCAATTTGGTGCCCATTAGTTACACGACGTTCACATCGCAGTTCAGTTTGAAAGTTTTTATAGCTTATGAAATTATTGTAAAATGGAATTGCTGATATAATTTCGTCACAATACCAAATACCTTAATAAAATCATCTAGCAAAAATCGATCTCATTATAAAATTAACTTAAACGGTCTCTGCACTTAAGATATTTTGTAACTTCAAGCTTTTATTTCGAAGTCATTTTGAAACAAAATAGGTATTTAACACAGTTTGGGGAAACCGTGTTTTTCATGCTGTGGCGAAAAAGATATTTTTGTATCAGCATAATTTATAACATTTATAATCTGTAATTGGTACGTAAAATGCATACTTGCACAATTACGTATGCAAGTATACATTTGTTAAATTCGATAATTTTTTCCATTTTCTGGTAAATCCCATAATAGACCTCTTTTTTTTGGCTTCGATGTCAGCAAAGCAAAATAGGATTTTTAGCACGCAATAAGTTCACTTATTATTAGACCTGTTTTTTTTGAGCTTCGAACTCAGCAAAGCAAAGTAAAGTAGGATTTTCGGCACGCTAATTACAACAATTACGATATACTAACTTGACACTTCGAGACTCGCAATAGTTGTTGTATTTGCGTGCTGAAAATCCTACTTTACTTGGCTTTGCCGAGATAGAAGCTCAAAAAAACACGACTATTGCTAATTTATAATTTAGAGAGGCTTTTATAAAAATATCAGTGAGCATTTCAAAATTCAATGTTATTAAATTTGCTGAAATAGAACATGCGAACAATAAATAACAAAACAATTTGGATTCCTGTTCGATTAAATATGCAAAATCTGAAATCGGATCAAATCGCAGAATTAAATTAGGTATATAGCACATTATATTTTCTTTTTGTTAGGAGTTCAATCATTTGTACTCATTTTTACGAATTTACGTTCCGAGAATTACCACTTTTTTTATATGAAAAAAACTTGCATTTGTAGTATTCCTAAGTATGTAACATGAAAACTGTTGACTGTTGTTAAAATTAATAGAATTTCCAATCATATTTTGATTTTGAACAGATATGGCGCTAAAAAAAGCAAGTTGAAAACACCCACCAATTACCTAATGGAAATTTATGCAAAGTTCAGGAATATTTATAAAAAAAATCACTTGCCTAGTGAAAACATGGGCTTAACTCACATGGTATTAACCTATTTTTTGAACAAACTCCCAAATGTAATTGCATGAATTCTGCTGTAAAAAATATTTTTCATGTAAAGAAAACTAAAAAAAAACCTGAAATGTGAATGGATGAATACTTTTTGGGATCTAAAATGGATACAGAACAAGTAAAGCTATCTAGAAAAGCATATCCAACATTTATTCCCTTTGCATTTATTGTTATAAATTCAATTACAAATTGTTTTCTTTTGAAAAAGTTCCATGTATTCACAGACAGGAAAGAAAAAGAGCGAGAGAGACTTTACTCTTTGCTCACGATGACAGCAAAATAGACGTCAACTTACTACTCATGTGGTATTCGATTGGGCGCTCTCAGAGCACTTTTTTTGCTCTCAGAGCAATTTTTATGTTCGTTTGGTACAGGAAAAAGCAATCTTTTTCAGATTTCAGAGCACTTTTGCGAATCTAGATATTTTCTCAGATTTACCAATACAAGTGCGTTTGAGTTTGACAACTGATGGAGTTTGTTTACATTTTTAGTGAATTTTTTCTCCAGCAAAGAAAGGCATTGCATCGGGTGAATCTATTTGTGTAAATTATTTATGTATATATATTTAGAAATCAATCGGAACAGCTATTTCTAATGTTTTAATACAAAATTTAACTAGTGAATGGAAATCGCTTAGAAAAGTGTCGAAGACTACACATATTCAAATCGCACGAATATCAACACAAAAAAGAGCAAGAGCAAGTTTTATGTTCGATTAGCCACACGAAATCTGGAATCTGAGGGCAAATCTGAAGAAGCCCAAACGAATACCACATCAGTCACGAATTTTTTGACTAGATTCGTCGGCTACCCCTCCATAAACGTCAACTGCCAAAACTAACCACACGACCATTCTGGGCCAATAAAAATCGAGATAGATCTAGTCAGACAGCTGTCAGACTTACTAAACTAGATACTTGAACGTCCCCTTTGTTTTGCAATTCACCCTAACCTGTAATCTGTAAAGTGGTGAATAGCTTTAGCTATGAAATGTCACTGGAGAAGGAGATAGGCAAAGATAATGGAATACAGAGATATATTACTTTCCAGTGGAAGGGCGGCTGCCTACAAGTTGCTTTCCAGAAAAATTCATGAATTCACACACACCTGCTCATTTATTTTATAGAATATGTGAGTTCATGAATTGGACTTTAATGCAAGAATTCGGTATTCTCTAATGTGTATTTCACTATTTTTTTCAATTCAATCAAAACCTCCAGGTGATTCGCGGTCGCCATTAGCAACATGTTTTTTGTTGGTCACACGTATTCACAGACGGGAGTTGAAATTACAAAAGCAACAATGTTAACAAAGGGGTTTTGGGGACGTAGGTACGAAAGATATCCATCTCTTTTAATCATTCATGGTTCAGGTCATATGTCAAAATCTTACGATGAGATGCGAAAAACTGAAATATGGAATACTCGAAATCCGCATACAAGATTTTCTCTCCGAATGCTCGCCTGTGTTCCTTGCCGAATTTTGCATGATGTCCGTTCGCATTGACATGACGTTGGGAAATATTGCCATTAGTGCAAAGATAAGTCTGGGGTCGAATTACCTGATTTTCATAGGTTTTTCGTTACTTGCGTTTTCAAATCCAAAAAAAAACTTAAAAATTTCATAACTGTCGTTCTTAGGCGTGTTTTTTTTAGCTTCGATCTCAAAGCAGGATTTTCAGAACGCAATTACAACAACTACATTCCACTTGACACTTCAAGACTCGCAATAGTTTTTGTATGGCATTAGTGTGCTGAAAAGCCTAGGTACTTTACTTTGCTTTGCTGAGATCGAAGCTCAAATAAACAGTCCTCTTAATAAATCTGCCTGTCATATATCGACAGTGACAAAAATTTTACCAATTACCTAAAAAAAATAGTTTGGCATTACCAGTAAACTGCTCGAAAACTAAACAGCTGCAGGTGTGCAGGCTATTCACAATAGATAATGGCACTACACCTTAGCCCCCGATTCGCCAATGACTCAACCATTTTCTTCTTAAAACTCTTTTTTTTTATTTTCAACTTATGCAAAAAAAAAAGATCCTAACCGACAGAAAAAAATATTAATTTTTGAAGATTGGTCGATTTTTGTTTGTTTTTAATGTAGGAACTTTCTCTGCGAAAGTAAAGTAGCGTAGTTAGATGTTTGCTTTTTCAATTTGGGGAGAACCGTGAATCCATTAATTTTTTCTAATTGATGAGATAATTTATAAAATTATTAATTAAAAATAGAAATATAGCTACTTTACTTTTTACAAAAAGTTGAAGAACTGTGAATGAATCTATCTACCAATTTCAGGTTAAAAATATTCAAATTCCATTTATCCAATAAATACCCTTTCTTTAAATTAGAAAATCTGTCACCATATTATATTTGAGCAAGATAAGGCAAATTTTGTTTGCTTATATTTTTTTGCGGGAATTCTTATTATATTCTTTATTTGCTGGAAATCAACGATTTTACTTCAAACTAATATCGACACTCGACAGCGATTAGACTTCATTTCAGTGTTGTGTTTTGTGTATTGTTTTGGTTTTGCATTGCAGCCGCTTCAACATCGGGTTTTTGTAGTTTGTACGACTTGTACTTTCTTCAAGAGGTTAAACAAAGCTCATGTCTACAAAAAGGGTAAACACACAATTCACCCAAATATAAATCACAACTCAGAATTCCTATTTCAGTCCAAGTGGGTGAAGTCGGCATTTAGCCAAGAGTCCATAGCCTCACTCGAGTCTGAAAATCCTCCAAAGAAGTCAAGAAGTTCCTCAGTAAACAATGAAATTCCAGCTATTCTTGAATCTTCGTCTACACTTCGATCAGGCAGCATCGTTAGCAAAGAAAAAACAAAAAACAGGGAATCTCTAATTCAATCTGCCAATTGGATAGACAGCTTCGCACCTCACACCATCGATGATCTTGCAGTACATGCAAAGAAGATTCAAGAACTCCAAGATTGGATGAAACATTGTGACCTTATGCGAATCAAGTATCCAGCTCAAATATGTCTTATAACTGGACCAGCTGGATCTGGAAAAACTGCAACATTGAAAGTGCTCGCTAAGGAAATGAAGTACCAACTGATCGAGTGGATTAATCCAGTTGATTCAGAAGTGATAACAGTCTTGGGGGATCAGGAGAGTTCATATGTTCAATCTCAAGGAGAAATCTTTAAGTCGTTTCTTTTTCGATCATCTCGGTACAAATCCATTATGGATAGTATGAATAAACGAATGATACTGGTGGAAGATTTTCCGAATATCTTTATCAAAGATGCAAGTGGCTTCACTGATGTTCTAGAGTAAGTTGGAACCTAGTGGAATGTTTTACTTACTAAATTCCTTTTGCGAAAATATTTAACTTGTAGAAACTACATCAAGTACGGAAAATCACCACTGGTGTTTGTGGTAACTGATTCTAGAAGCAAAAAATTGAACATCAACTTCAATCTATTTCCGGATGCGGTGAAGTCTCAATATCAAATTAATCACATAAGGTGCGTGGGTAGGAAACAGAATACATAAGTTTCCATGGATAAATGAATAGATGTCGTTTTTAGTTTTAATCCAGTTTCGACCACTTTGATGAAGAAAGCAATGAAACGAATTTGTACTCTGATGACTGGTGAAAGTTTTAGGAAATTCTACAAAGCTCCAACCCAGGATATGATTGATTCCATTGGCATGGCAGCACAGGGAGATATGCGAAACGCACTCATTAATGTACATTTCGGATCGCTTAAGGGTAAGTATGCCACCTAAGATTGTGTACCATTCTTAATCACTCGATCTTACCTCAATCAACAGGCGCTCCTAGCCTCAGTACAGATAAACTGAAAACGTCTGCTCAGGCGAAGACCCGCAATAAAGCCCAAAAGAAACTCTCTTCAGTCGGTCGCGATGAAACCATAACAATGATGCACGCTCTTGGAAGAGTTTTCAATCCCAAATGTAAGTTAAGTTGTCATCCGCGCTGCTACAAATTTTTTTTATAAAATGCTTAACAGACGTCGACAACAGTGAACAACTTCTTCATTCACCCGAAGACATTGCCACAGCCTTTTCAACGGAGCCAAAAAGTTTTGTTGATTTCATACACACCAACTATCTAGGGCACTTCGGTGACATTGAAAATGTCCTGCCCGCTGTTGATGCACTCGGTTTGAGTGACAACATTCTCTGTGAATATAGAGAAGACACTATGGCGTTGGTCGGTCTCAATGTCGCCGTTCGTGGAGTTATGGTTTCCAATACGAAACCAGTTACCGGGTGGATGCCCATAAGAGGGCCGAAACGAATAAATATTGAGTAAGTTGATGATGACAATAGCCGTGTTTTTTTGAGCTTCGATCTCAGCAAAGCAAAGTAAAGTAGGATTTTCAGCACGCAATTACAGCAACTATTGCGAGTCTCGAAGTGTCAAGTATAGCGTAGTTGTTGTAATTAACGTGCTGAAAATCCTACTTTGCTTTGCTTTGCTGAGATCGAAGCTCAAAAAAACTCAGCTATTATTGACAAGGCAAATTTATTTGTTTGTCTATTTCAGAACATGCACAGAACTAGCCACTCTAGGGCTGGATCAGAACATCTCAGCGCGCCTTCTCGCATCCGATTACCGTAGTTACGTGCGCATCATTCAACGTAAAACATAATTCCATTGGGCTAATAATAACATTTATTAAATAATTCTTAAGAAATGATTACACAATGTTGCTATTGTGGGTTGTAAAGTTGTATTTTTGTTTTTTCAGTTGCACATCAATATAGATTTGTAGTTTAATTTATGGGAATAAACACTCTAACACTTAGTTACATAATTATAATCTGAATGAGTTCTTGTTCTTGCTGAAGAAGAAATGTTTTAATTTTAAAGTTTTATTCTGTTCATGTTGTTGTCAGAGCATTGTACGTAGTCATCTTAAACAATTTCTAATCAATAACATTACCAATAAATATCTCTCTCCCTTTTTTTTTTAACAAAGTTCTTTTTAATATCGCGACTAGATTACAAAACGTGTCTTAAAAATTATCCGAGTACGAGTACGAGTAGTCATGTTGTGAATGATTACAAACAGAATATCAAAAGCATAATAATCTGATAAAAAAAAAAAACAATTTCATAACAAGTAATCTTAGAAATTTAATAATAAATTCTTAATCTCTAACGAAAAACAAATCGAGTAGTGTAGCAAATTTTAACAGACGTTTAAATGCTTTCTCAAGTACAAACGATTAGGGCTTTAGTTTTGTTTTTAAATGCTTAAAACGTGATGATCTAGATTCTAGACTCTAGGCGAAAACAAACTACCAGTAAATGTTGGAATAGTCTCTTTTAAAAATTACAAAATCTGCTTGCATTTGATTGAGTACGCTGATGACAGCGCAATTGGTGGGCATTGCACATAATTGCTGTTGAAGCAGTTTGTTTTTATTTGTTTCCCTTTTGGTATTTAGCGCGTGTTTATAGTGTTGGGCATCTTTTGTGGTCCGCGGTCGTAGAAAAGCAGGTAAGCCGGCACGCTGAGCACCTCATCGATTGAGACCTCCCGAACGACTGTATCGGATGTGTAGAACCACCTGTGGGATTGTATTTCAATAAGGTTAGAAGCGATAAATAGCGGAAGTCACTGGTGTAGTACCTGTGCGAGCTTCGGAGGGCTCCCCTTCGATAGGTTACAAAATGTCCACTATTTGCCTCGCCGGAATGTACTACAACGGCCAACAGGCGATACAGGTTTCGGGGAAACATGGACCCGAAGGTGGTGTAGCTACCAAATGTATCGATATTGTTGGCTGTTGGAACGCTCGATGAGAAGAGCGACATGGTGGATCCCCACGGGGTGTTGGCCTAAAATGGGTTTACAAATGTAATTGCTTCGTAGAAAAGTAAATTAAAAGCAAGAGATGTTTTGTTGACTGATATCCGATCTGCACACGAATTCATGCTAAATTGCTCCTTCTACACAGTCGTATTTCTCCAAATGACTACAGCTCGCTAGAGTGTAGGTGGATAGGTAGGTTTTTTAAGGTACCACAACTTGCGTGATATATATGTTGTACATAACTGACCGAGTGCAACTTTGTTGGACCAAACGATAAATGACTTGCAGCACTCAGTGTACCAAGAAGGAACTTTCGTTTGAATCAATTTATCAATACTTACTTGACTGTTTAGATGTGGTTGTACAAAACTATATGGCGCCATTGAAAGACTCTCTGGAAAGTGCACATAATCCTGACGTTTGCAGACCTGCCCAGTGGGCATCCATACGGTACGCGATATATGAATGCACAGACAAGCTGGTAGTTTGGCAAATGTGAGTGATTTTGTGTGGTTGGTTGTCTCGTTGCAAGAGTCACATTTGACTCCAGTTAAATTCTCCGAGGCGATAAATTCGCTTAATAAATGACCCAAACTCAGACCGGAGCGCCTTTGATCGGGTAAATGAAGGGTGACGCTGTCGAACTTATCGTATCGTACAGTGGACTGAAAAAGAAGGAAATATTATGTTCAACACCAGTGGAATTTGTTTTTAATCATTACATATTAGGTAGAAGCATTAGCAAAGTACCCACAGCGAAACAAAGTGAATTCAAGACTAGGACGACAGAACCTCGTCTTCTAAAACTAAAACTATAGTCATAGAGTCCGGAGTTGGTTGATATCAACCTCCCCAGATGTCGTTTGTATCAACAATAGAGGCCGTAAAAAATTCAAACAGAAACAAGATTCTCGCCCCAAAAGGAAAAAATAAAAACTAACTCCACTCGAGTCAATTTTATTGCCTGCAATATGACGAGTCAGACTTCTTGGCACACATCCAATTGTAAACAATCCCAATCGATGCTACTTAACAATTTTCTTGCAAACAGATGTAAACAATACATTCTCTCACCTTGAACCCACATCCATTGCATACAATTTGGCTTCCCAGTGCTCCTTGGAATGGGTGTGGCACTTGCAATGGTGCCTGATCACTCCATATCTACAAATAACAAATTTTTATAACGTACAGAAATCAAGTTTATTTTAAACTCACCGAAACTCTTCCCGGACCACGGGACAACCGCTCCAAGGAACGGCAAGAGGTCGACACCCTCTTGTTAAGGGCACCGTTACCCATTTGGGTGTTCATATAGCGAGGCCTACTCTGCCGCTGACTATCAAAACTCGGTGACATTGACGGTTCGTCCATATCCATCATCAAAGATCTAGCACCACCGACACGCTCCTCACCTTCATCACAGACCGAAGCAGGAGAGTCCGGTGTGTGTGCCTCTGACCTAACCTGCCGCATCAAATTTGTCGACTCGTCGTATTCCGCATTCAAAAAATCCGAAAGGAGAGCACTTGACGGCCTCTGATGCGGCATCAGATCCAATGTTTTACCCTCTTCGGGCAGCAAAGCATCAGACAAGCATCCGAGTTTCTTAGGTCGAGTAGACTCCTCTTCCAGGGAAGCCAGCATTACATGCAACAACTCATGTGCGTCTTGTTCCCCTTGTGGTATGACCCAACGTAAAGCGTTCAATGCTCGAATTACAGCACCTGGCGAATATGGATCACCCCTTAGAGTGGGGTGTGTACCATTTATAATCTCCAGCGTATTCAATAGTGACGTGATGAGGTTCTTCTTATCCGGTGATACCCCATTGTACAATTGCAACCATGCTATGAATTGTGGGCAAGCTGCCAAAGCTTGCAGCAGCGTATTGAGGAAACAAGTTCTTCCAAAATTGTGTAAGCCTGCAATCTGTCCCCTGCGCTGGCGGAGTCTTGACGAACCTGTATTGTAACCAAGAGCAAAATTTAGGACAACTATTAATAGTTTCGGCAAACAAGAATATGGAGGGAAAGAGAGAAAAATCACTTTGGTTACCCGATGGTCCCCAGAAAACGAAGGCCCCAACTACTGCAGCTACTGTGACACCTGCAGCCATTAATATTTTTTCACCCTCCATTGCAACGGGATGGATTTATTTATTAGCAATTATATTTCACAAAAGCAGATGATGTACATTTTGTGCGAAGAATTTCTTGTCAAGAAAAAGGTCTTCAATTGTTTTTGTTTTTGTAGTGAAAAAATTTGGTGAGCAAGAATTTTATCGCAAAGAAGGAAAAATTTCTGAAGAACGTCAAAATATATCTGTATCTGTCAGAGGAAACATCAATTTATTGGAGAGCGTTTGGAAAATCAAAAACTATTGCGAGTCTCGAAGTGACAAATAGAGGGTAGGTAGCAGAGATGAATGAATAAAAGAGATGGTTATCTTACGTACGTCCATCCCCCCAAAACCCATTTGTTGTTTTTGTAATTTCAACCCCCGTCTGTGAATACGTGTGACCAACAAAAAAGCATGTTGCTAATGGCCGACCACGAATTATCTTGCTTTTATGAGTATCGCGGTGTTTAATTGTTTTGTGTTTCGTTTTGAATTTGTTTAGTTTTTGTGGAGGTCTTGATTAAACTGAAAAAGATAGTGAAATACACGTTAGAGCATACCGAATTCATGCATCAAAGTCCAATTCATGAACTCACATGTACTATATAGCCGAGTTTTTTTGAGCTTCGATCTCATCAAAGCAAAGCAAAGTAGGATTTTCAGCACGCAATTACAACAACTACATTCCAATTGACACTTCGGGACTCGCAATAGTTTTTGTAATTAGCGTGCTGAAAATCCTACTTTGCTTTGCTTTGCTGAGATAAAAGCTCAAAAAAACTCGGCTTATAATAGAAATGAGCAGTTATGTGTGACTTCATGAATTTGTAGGCAGCCGCCCTTCCACTGGAAAGTTATATATCTCTATATTCTCTATATTCCATTATCTTTGGTAGGTATAGGTAGGTGTTGTAGTTTCGTGCTGAAAATCCCATTTTACTTTGCTTTGCCTAATGTAAAGGCTGGTACGCTGATCGAGTGAAGTGAAATTTTCACTCCTCTCCAAAAAGTGCTGTGAAATAGAGAGTGAAATATTTTGTTGGAGATTTTAGTTGGAGAAATTTATGCAGGGTGACTGAGCTCAAAAAAAAAAATTTGTTTTGTGGCAGTTCAACAAAACAGCTGGAAGAAACAAATTGGAAACTTCACTTTTTGTGAATCATGTGATACCTACAGTAAAATGTATTTACCTATTGGAAGACATTCATCCGTGATCGACCACAATAAAAACAAATTCTGCAACCAGTATGGACCTTCGGGCACCAGTAGTGGGTATGACCGCTCCAAACGTATTTCTAAAGAATTAAGGTCTTTCATAGGGCCGATAGCCACTGCAGCTAGTGCTCTTTCCAATCAAATATTAGCTTAATAATTCTGTTTTGTAATTATTCTGTTAATAATAAATAATAATAATAATAATAAGGTCTTTCAAAAATTATACAAAGGAACAAAGTCATATTCAATGCACAACGCTGATCTAGATATTGGATCAGTATAGAAAGAAGTCGAACAAGTTCCTTAAATGCACAACGCTTCTCAACCACGTTAGCTTAGAAACAACCGAATTATTAAATACAGGCAATGTAATCAGGAGATTAAGGCGGATAAAACATGTTGATCTATAAAAATTAGCTAAGTCAATATATTTTCTAACAAAAAAGTTCAGATATTCTACAAACGATTGATCTTTCGATTTTTAGTCGAACGGATAGGCGCAATCACTGTCGGTTGTCAAAAGTCAGTGCCCCCGGTAGGTGTTTTAGGTCGGCTGAAAGGTCCTCCCTATTGTCGAAGAATCTCTCGCGTACCTTCTAGCTCTCGAATGACTTTCGATGATTTTCCCTTCCAGCGAACCTCCAAACACACACAAAAAAAATTTTTCGTATTTTGTTCATGACAATTTTAACAGTTTTCAATTTGGCAAATAATGTCTGATTTGTAAAATAAAAAGGACAGTCGTCAAATTTAAACAATTAACAGTGCATGTAAATTATACATATTTTTATAGATCATCTGCTGGTATTGCTTGAACAAAACTGGATAGAAAAATATTCTTGAGGCACCCTGCTTATGGAAAGGCCATCCGTGCCACGAACTATTTGTACACGTAACATTATCGCACTATATTCAATGAAAAAACAATTTTGCAAGTGCGAAAAACTTATTATTCTCTTAAATAAACATCTGAAATTCCAATAAATTTCTAAGCCGCATCCTACAACTAATTTTTCACGCTGAAATGTCAAAAAATTAATGCGACGGACAATAAAAACCAAGTGAAATAGCTGTGGAGAGATTTTAGTATCGCCACCTACGACTCAGTTTTGGAAGCGATATTTTCCACTCGAACTGCGTACCGCCTAGTGAAATTTTCATTTGGAAAATTCATTTTGACATTTCGCAGTGAAAAATTTGTATGAAAAATTGGATTTCACTTGAACTGCGTACCAGCCTTAAACAAATAGGTTTGTGGGGGTAGACGTACGAACGATATATTTATATCTCTTTTAATTAATTCATCTCTGACAGTAACTTTTGACCATTTGCTTGGCCCACTACTGTGAAATCCATTTTGACCCATCTACATTGCCAGTTAGCAATCAAATTCTCAATCCTTCTGTCAGTTACATCAAGGGAAGTCTCGCATTTCACTTTCTTGCACATATAAAAATATATTTCGTAAAAAAACTACCCTTTTACCAATATTTTTATAACAACAATCATTTTATTAATAAACTAAAACCAATAACCTCAAGTGCTGCAGCGAAACCAATTGCAAAAACCGACAGTAAAGTTTTAAAATCTACATGGTCGAGGAGTAACACGAACAAGAACTCGAACAAAGTAGCAAAATGGTGGGTTTCAGATGTTTTTTCGCAAGGATTTTCCCAACTATTCCACTGCACTTTGCTCTAATAAATAATTAACTTATCGGAAAGTCTACACTATTTGAATTTCTCTGATTCATGGCACCATCAGCTGGTTTCCTGTCGTTATCTACATTATAAATCTTTGCATTGGCAACCAGCTGGGGGGTACCTACCTCTATCACAAAACTTATCATTGGGCGTAGTTGTTCGAATAAAAACCTCTTACTGCGTATTACAAAAGAGCAACTAACGAATAGTTTCTCACTATCCTTTGTTTGGTCGTAATTTAACAAAAAAATCTTATTTTGCAGTCAACTTCCCTTGGGATTGTGGAGAATTTGCTAAACGAATTTTATCATCCGACGACACAAAATCAGCGTAAACGTGAAATAGAAAATGAATTAACTTCTTTTAAGAATCAGCCCAGCTCATGGCAGCAGTGTCTTTGTGTTCTCTCCTCAGATTGCTGCACCACAAATGAGTTTCTTTGGCTGTTTACCACATCGACGCTAGAGCATACAATAACACGCCGTTGGATGCAACTGTCACCCCAAGAACATAGCCACCTACGTGAGAACCTCTGGGCTCGGTATGCAAATTTGCCGTACGATGTATCGCGTAGGCAACGAGACACAATCGCACAATTGATAGCGCTGATGGGTAAACGAGAATTTCCAGATGATCATCCGGATTACATAAATCATTGTATAGAGCTCACTAAGATGTACTTCAAATTGGGAGTTGTTCTGTTGAGAACCACATCGGAAGAAGTAGTTAGCAGCCGTGAAGATGTTTCGTCCGACCGGAAGCAGTATTTCCAGTCTTGGTATGTAAATATTGACTGCCTGAACTGGTTACCATTGTATAAATGCTTGACTTCTGTTTAGCGTATCACTGTGCATGCCCGAAATTATTGATCTTCTTGGAAAGTACTTGGTTATATCGGTGTGCCATCTGAACGGAAACGCTTTGAGCGCAATACCCAGCAATCTAGCTGACTATAGGTTGTTTACATCACTGCCAAACGACAGTTGGTTAAGGTAATTTGAATTTTTTGTATAATGATTAGAGTACTCCTTTGGGCAGTAGCTATAGAGGGTTTTTTTTTAGCTCTTTCTATGGCCAAGGCCATCCCGTAAAAATCGAGTAATAACCTAAAACAATTTTGTAAAACCGCCGCGGTAAAATTCATGTTTGGTGTTTGGTATGTCTCTTCATCGTACAAACTGCCTTCCTTGTCCTTGTCGGAAAAGCAACTCGGGCAATTGATCTTAACGATCTAAAGGACATTACATCTCAGCACTGATTTGTCTGTATTTGTTTGGGCAGCCATTTTAGTTTGAAAAGTCCCTTGTAACAAATTATCGCCGTTTTATTGCTAAACTTATTACATTTTCGCCTTCAAATTGACTGAGTTCTTGTAATTGTTTAAGCGCATCCAGTGCATCGACAGGACTGAAGAATGGTTTTCTAATAACTGCCTAAACACTCAACTGATCCTCGCACTTGCGTATCTCGAGGGAGGTAATGAACTGTTATGTGTGAGTGACTAACCGATGTGTGAAGAAGGTTTTTATCAACATTCTTTAGCAAGTACCATTTGAAGTGTGTTTTAATTACAACTAGCCGAGTCGCGAAAGAAATAGAATTTGTTTGTTAACTTGTGCGTCGCACACTATAAAACATCCAAGCCACACCACATATAACACTTGAATGTCTAATTTTACACTTGAGAGTATTACGTGGAGTATCAGTTTCACCATAATTTTGTGTTTGCTGTTAAATAGATTTAGGAGCTTCCTACACATTTATTTGTTTGTTATTTTAGTTCATCGATTCTCGAACTTCTCCAATGCGTTCAACACATTTTCTCATGGATACCCGTAGATAGTTTACTCACAGAATATTTCGTTCTTGGGCTGTTCGACTTGGCCCGATGGCGTAAGCAACAACCGGAAATATCTGTAGCCGCACTGACAGCAATAAATGAACTGCTGTACCTGCAGAAAGCCATACCATTTCCTAGTACCATCATGACTGCAATTAATGGACTGTTAGATAAGAATAATTACTCTAAGGCCAATGAACTGTACGAGGATAAGTTCACGGAACTTCTACGGCTGTATACGACGAAATTCTGTTCAAAGCTCATCAGCGATCAATCAGTTTTGGATACGTTTCTACCCGCCCTGGAATCCTATACATTTGCCTGTAAGTTGCAGCAAGTTTCTCTCAAAATCAGCTTCGTATATCATTCCACTTGCAGCCAATGAATCAACAGTGCCATTGTCGGAGAAACTCGAAGTCTGGACGCCTCTACTTAGATTGTTTGCCTCGTCGGCCAAATGTGACCGTTACACGGAGGTGACACAGCTTCTAGTTGGGAATATTTTGCGCCAAATGCGCACTGAGGTAGCGAACAAAGACTTTGACAACGAAACTGTTGATGAAAACGTAAGAATTGTTTTCGTAACCTTGTTCAGTGTAGACTAATCTTACATCTTCTAGATGCAAACGGAATGGCAACTGTATATAGGGCCTTGCATTGAAGTAATAGCGCTCATCGCGGAGCTACGGCCGAATCCAACTTTTTATCAAGTGTATCGACTGTGTACGCGTCCATTTCTGGTGCTGATCATGTCAATGGAAAAGGCGATAGACAATAAGACGTTCGATCCCACAAACAAGGCAGAATGTCGGAACTTTCAGCAGAGTCTGCGAGAGGTTTCAATGCTCTGCCAGGCGTTAGTTCGTATAGCGCCAGCACTGGACCTCAGCTCGAATGGATCAGAGGAAATTCAGCTGAACATGTGCACTCTGGTGAAGACCCTGATCAGCGCAGTCAATTTCTTTAGCAGTAAAAAATTTCAGAATCTACAAGTGGAGAACTCCCTGCTGATTGGGAGCTTTGTCGATTTGTAAGTGCAGCATACCTCGAAAATTTCTTTTTATGCTGTGACTCCTTTCCAGATATGTTCAGTCCTTGCTGGCGCTTCGAAGTCTATTAGCCATATCACCCGCTGTGATAAACGATGACCAGCTACGTGGTGTGATACACACAGTAGCACAGATCTTGCTACCGAGTGCGTACAATGAATCCGTTGTGGTGGAGATGGCAGCAGGTTAGTTTCTCATATCCTTCGCTAGTTTCGAGTACTTACATCTTTTTCTGCAGGGCAATTACTTCTCAGTATCGCTTCTGTGATAAGACCAAAACTGATGTTGGAAGTCGATTCGGTGGTGCAATTGGTTCGAGCTGGCACTGCACTACCTCATCTGCCAAAACAAGTGCTGCCCATAGTGTATGAAGCGCTTATAAGTTCCTTAGTCTTGCCATGGAAAAATGTCGCCCAGCAAGAGCAGGACTTTGGCCGTCGATGTCTCGTATTGCAGGACTACGTGACGTGTCTGTGTCAGGAATTCTTGGACATTAACCCAGCAATGCTAGCCAATGGGCAAATCAACGCAATAACCACGGGCATTTTGCCCATAATCACGGAAATAATCAATTACTTTAACGACGCAAATAGCACGGTCAAAGGAATGCTAGTGAATGCGTTCAAGGTGAGTTTGTGTAAGCCGAAATGATGGACTAACTCAAAATGTTTATCTCATCTAGCCGACAATAACAAAGTCAATGAACATTTTCAATGCAGTTGGCATTGATAGCAATGAGATTGTGGCCACTATTTCGGAGTTTGCTGTGAGTGTACTACGCACACTGCAGAATCAATTGGGCATTGCCTTTGTCAGGGAGATGATCACACTTTTTATTAATTCCAGCACGAGGTACAGAGTGTCATGGTTGGGCTCAAGACAGACATGTAATCCTGTTGCGTTTTATTTTTTCAGAGGACAAATGACTGTAAGAAGGCTGAAATCCATGGAGAAAATATTGCAAATGTTTCAGCTAATTGTGCAACAGCCAGGTGGCGAAACAATGTCACTGATTCCATCGATTTTAAACCTCACCTTGGACCATGTACTTCCGTTGTTTAGTTATGAAAACAATTTGCTAGACTACTCTGATGTGGCGCATCTAATGTACACATTGTTTGACAGGTGAGTGTGGCTTTGTTCATCTTTTTTGATTACTTGTTAAAGGGCTTCTGCATCTGAAAATGAATACAATTGACCCCTGTCTAAATCTAAAAACCCTCATTCTCAGTTCTCAGTCTTACGCTGTGTACTTGAACTTTAGTTACCACAACACTATTTTATTGTAGCATTTTAAATTATCGCTGGCAATACTTCTACAAAACAAATGTCCAATCAATCGTCTTGAATGGATCACCAAATACCAACAACAGCAACGATCACGTCCAACATCCCGAACAATTCATAGCCATATTCAATTCCTATGGCCAAGCACTAGTCATCGGTAATGATCCGAACATCACTCGCACAGTTTTGGTGTCACTGCAGAACCTAAACGAACGGTGGAAGCTCTTCCATCGCGCCCTATTCAAAACAAACCTACTCACATCATTCCAGTGTGCGTTAATTAACGCACTACACTCCGCTGAGGGTGCCCTACACTACGACCAAATGAGTAGTGTTCTCTTCGCGATGGGACAAGTTGACAAATTGAAGCTGCACGAGAGTTTCATGTCGGTGGGATTCAACACAACGAATTCATCAAAAATCATCGAAGAAATTTGCTTGGCAACGGTAACAGGAAACTGGGCTGATTTCCACAAGAAATCATTTTTCAATTGCACTTTTACTTTCAGGACATTCCAACATTCTCCCAGAAGATGTCACAACTCATCCAAGACACCCGTTGCACCCGACTTTCGCAATAACATTAACAACTCACCAAGTCGTTGTTTATTCATCTGAGCATTTGAACACCGTCTTGTTCGCGTTCGTTCTACATACATATATATATATAATAATTTGAGAATACTCAAGATCTCAGCATTATTTCACAAATTGTGTTTGCTTTTCGGTTTAATTTTCTTGTACATGTATTTGGCGTTCGATCTTCGATTAACTAGATAAAATTTCGGCCTTACTTAGTAAAATTTTCAACAAAATTTCTAAAATTCTATTGATGTAATTAATCTGTTACCAAAGGAGACCAACAATTCTACTTTGTGGACTCCTGCTTTGAGTTTAAGATTAGCTATTGTATTTAATTGAAAAGAGAAATACAAATGTGCACGTACATATTTTTTTATATATTTTTTTTTTATATTTTTCTTATTATTTGTGCTAAGAAGAGAGATTATAATAGTTGTACATTATTCCGCGTTTAGATATTATTAAGTCCTAGATATAATGGAGCGTTATGTTATATACTTCCCAGTACAGGAACAGGATCGAAAGGAAGTGCACAATATACGCGAATAGTTTTTAAATGTTCGTTTAAAGTTTGCTTTGTTTTTGTGTAGTTTGTAAAAAAAAATGTAACTTTATTTTCGCGCTAAGGAACAAAGCACTAAAAGACGTAAGATTCTATGTAGTTGATTTGTGTAATAGTAAGTTTTGGAGGAAAACTAAAAACATCATGTTGTGTCATTTTTTATATTTATATAATATACATTTAAATATATATCTATATCGATAATAATAAAGTATTTCGAGTAAGAAATTTTAGTCATGTGTGTATACGTACTAAAACAAAATCCGTAAACTGCATTTTTTTCATTAAAAAATTTTGCTCTTCTGTTGGCGTGATCGAATTCTTGTACTCTTTGACATATTCACAAAACGGTGCTTGTAAAAAGTCCTCACAATTTTAGTAAATCTACCTTTTAATAAGTCCGAAACTTAACTTTAATACAGAGTGAGTCGTGAGATCACAAGAGACGAGGCACCATCGGTATCCGTAGGGAACCTTCACAGTTAAAACCATAACAATCTACTCACAGTCCCACACTCTCACACTTCCCAACAGAATTGATGGTAATTTTCCTTCACAAACCAACCTCCTCCAGTGATACCAGTGACATAAAAGGGTTTAATTTGGACTTATTATGTGGCACATGGAACCATAGAAATAAAAGCGATGGTTTCTGTTCTCCTAATGACGAGCCGAGACCTTTCAAGCTTTTTGATTGCCGAATTTACGTGGGTGCATACTTTTCCAATTTGTAACATCTTATTCCAAGCCAATGACGCTTATTTCATAAGGCGTGCTCGAATTTTTTTCAAATAATAGATCGAAATTTACCCAGCAAAATCTATCTGCTTTTACATTGAAAAATGTACAAACAAAGACCGCGGATAAATTCAGAAATGCCCTTATTTCAGCTGTCCAAAAAAATTGTTTTTAAATTTTGTACCATTGTATGCTTTCAGCAAATGCTTTTTGCAAACGCCACTCCACTCGTCTAAAATGCTCATACAACACGAGTGAAAAAGTCGTTAAGAAATACCAGGCGAGCAGAAATGTCAGCTGGGTGGGTACTGTGACTGTCACTGCATGATACTCATTAAACAAACCCCCAATGTTATGCAATTTAATTGCAAGTCAAGACATAAAATTATTATATACATTTTAATTGCATACTCTTGGGAGTGTTTTTCGGTTCTTTATTGCTTACAGCTTACACTCTGTTCAATTGAAAATAAGAAGCTAGCCCTCACTGTCAGGAGATGACTGATAGAGACCAAGCTTTGAAAATTATTCTGATGATAGCGAATGGACTATCTTACTAATCTTAATCATATTACCATAAGTCTTTACTATTTGAAATTGAATTAGTCGGACAATAGGTAAATTATTTGTAGAATAGGGTTTAGGGAAAACAGTCTTTAACATTGCCAACAACAGTGAAATGTGAAAGCAATGTGTAGCTAACCAAACTAGCAATTTTAAAACCGAAAGGCGACAATGGACAAATAATTTGGTATTCGATTGGGCGCTCTCAGAGCACTTTTTTTTGCTCTCAGAGCAATTTGTATGTTCGTTTGGCACAGGAAAAAGGATTTTTTTTCAGATTTCAGAGCACTTGGTTAACCACAATCTTCTGTTGAAAAAACTAGAGAAAGCTGGATTTCGTGGTTTCATGCTCCACTGGTTTACGTCATATCTTGAAAATAGATCGCAGAGAGTTAAGTTGGATGATATAAGGAGTGAATTATTGTTCCTTAACATGGGTGTTCCTCAAGACTCCGTTTTAGGTCCAATTCTGTTTTTGATCTACATCAACTCGCTCTTTGCTCTTAGTTTCAAGGGCAAACCAACTGCTTTTGCTGATGACATTGGTATCACTTATGGCTTAAATAGTCCTTTGGACCTAGTTTCTGATATTAATTGGGATCTTAGTTTGTTGGGACATTGGTTTGCTGAGCATCAACTAGTGATAAGTTCTAAAACAAAGATAATGTTCTTCTGCTTATCTTCTACTCATACTTTGGATGCTGATGTGTACTTTCATGCACCTGAATGTCTTAGATATATAATGTCTAGTTGTAATTGTGATTCTGGCTCTTCGTTTCCCTCTTTTTGTTATAATGTTTCCTGTAGTGATAAATGTTTCCAAATTGAGACGGTAAATGTATTTCAATATTTGGGGCTTACTCTTGACTCTAGAATGAATTTTGCGAATCACACTAACACGTTGAAAAATTATTTCCGATGCACTCTTCGACATTTTTTCTATTTGCGGAACGTCTGCTCTACTAAGCTTTTGCTGACAATTTATTATGGTGTCTTTCATTCCAAGTTACAATATGGAATTGCTTGTTGGGGTGGTGTTTATCGAAACAAAATACATCCTCTGTTGGTTCTTCAAAAATACGTTCTAAGGAAAATTTGTCGAAAACCTCGTAGGCATTCTAGCTTTCCTTTGTTCGGTGCCCTGAAAATTCTACCTGTCCGTCATTTGTATTGTTTTAAGGTGTTATAAATATTCTTTATGAAGTCTGGTAATCTTAATTTTCGTTTAATTTCTAGTTATAATCTTCGTGGAAACCTCTCGAACACGTTATCTGTCCCCAATTTTCGCACTACTGCTTATCGTATTTTTTTTTCTGTTTTATCTTACCGATTATTTAATGAACTTCCTCTATCCATCAGAACAATAGCAATTCCAGGAATATTTTTAAAATGCGTTAAAATGTGGCTCTTCAGTTTTGACTATGCAGCTCTAGAATCTCTTACTTCTAATATAATGGTTTAACTTTATTTTTCATTTTTTTTTATATTAATAGTTCCTTTTCTGTTTATAATTTCTCTGTGTATACAATTTGGTTCTCTTTTTTTAGTTTTTTTGGTTTTTTTACTGGGTCACCCCACCCAAATTTTAGTTTGTATAATTTATCCAATTGAAGTGACATTCTACACTATTTTTATCACCAACCTTTCTTATACTTTTTCGTTTATTTTGTATTATGTATCATTTGTATGTATCTTGAAGGTATAAGAATAAATCTAATCTAAAAAATCTAAATCTACTTTTGCGAATCTAGATATTTTCGCAGATTTACCAATACAATTGCGTTTGAGTTTGACAACTGATGGAGTTTATTTACATTTTTAGTGAATTGTTTCTCCAGCAAAGAAAGGCATTGCATCAGGTGAATCCAATTTTATAAATTATTTATGTATAAATATTTAGAAATCAATCGCGACAGACATTTCTAATGTTTTAATACAAATTTAACTAGTGAATGGAAATCGTTTACGTTACGTTGTTTATGTTAGATAAGCCACACGAAATCTGGAATCTGAGAGTAAATTTGAAGAAGCCTAATCGAATACCACATAAATAAATATGTCGCAGGCTAGCGGTGGAATCTAACAAATCTGGTTGTCATTTTAATTTAATAACAAAGTACAAAATCCTTATTCAAGAGATGAGTGGTAAGTGGAGACATAAAAGTAGTCACTCCTATTCTTCTGTCATATTTCTTGGAAGTGTCAATTATTTGATTTAAGTTGTGCAGCAAGTTTAGTCCGTAGTTCAATGCAGTCGTTCGCTAAAACCATGAAACAACATTTCGCTCGCAGTCCTGTGTTCATCAATACCTGCAACTCTTTTCGGCTACCTATATAATTTACCTACATTTCGCTACTGAAAACACGCACACTTTAGAAATAGGACAATAGTTCTTCACATTAATTCATTAGAAAAACAACTATAAACATTTTGACAATAACTCTTGTTTATTTTTTTATTTCCATTTCAATTTGTTTCACATATAGTTTCTTGTTTCTTTTTTCTTGATTTGTGTTTCGTTTCCAAAATGATTTGTTTACCAATTTTTATTTGTTTTTTTTTTATTATTTTAATATAAATTTTCAACAGTTGACTATACCTACCTAAAATATTATTTTGCATTTTGTTTATAATATATTAACACAATAAAGAACATATTATAGTAAACGAGGGAGGAAGCCTTCCGTAAAAAAATACCTAACACAAAAAAATATACAATTACATATTGATGATAAGTTATTTATTATTAAAATTTTACGAGTTAATAGTTTGTTGAATACAACCACTTCAAAGTAGTAAATTATAGATAATATTAAACAAATTTACATAAATATAAGAAGAAAAAGAAATTACCATACAAAATTAAACTAATTATTTTAAATAAAACAAAAAATTGTCAGGATATAACAACGACCAGCGCTGTTATTTTGTTTCTTTTTAAATAGAATAGATTTACACATAGAAAACAATTCATACATTAATAATTTATATATTTACGCCTATAATAATCATAGATAAATAGATTTAGTTGCTATTAACAATTATTATTCTTTTGTGTTCTCACATACATTTGTTGTTTTTTTGTTTTGTTTTGGTTTAACATCATGAAGTTTATTTGTTGCAGATAATTATGCAGTTGGTATGAATTGAATAGGTAACTATTACAACGTTGTAAAAAAATATGTTTTTAATTATATTTGTCTTAAAGGTATCTGGTTGTTTCAGGATCTTGTTTATCGAATTTTTAACAGCTGTTTTAAACTATTATTTGTGTTGGATGTGCGCTAATGCAGAAAGTGCGTTGAATTGGAGGATTTGAAGTTTTGTTAGGTAAAAAAAGTTTGTTTTTTATTAAGTTAACTAATTTGCTTTTGTTTTTATACACGCAAATACAATTTTTTATAATTTTTATATAATTTTTATCTCTGTAGCAAATATCAATATATATATATATATTTTTAATTTTCTTTCGTTGGTATACATTAAGGTCACTCAACATTTATTATACTTATAAATATTAGTCAATAGTGATCAATTTTCAGCATTATTCTTCAAAAAGGGTTTATATTTCTATTTCATCATCGAAAATGTGTTTGCAAGCCTTTGCTATGGTTTCCAATATCGATTTTATATAACGACAAATTTGTTGAAATGAAATAAAATGATTCCATTGATGTGTGTTCAAGAGAATTATAAACACAACCATTAGGACAGTACTGTGACTAAATAGCTCAAAAAGGTTAAAGTAGTCTTTCGGCGCTTGCTTTCAGTTAATTTCGTTAGTGGATAATATGCTTTAGGGCCTCGAATTCGTTTTTTTCCTTTGTTTTCCACAAAAAGTTTAAAACAAAGTTCGGTGATTCACAAGGCTACCATAAATACACAACCAACAATTGATTTCTGCTAGTCTTCAGGGCGATCAAATATGTCTGAAAGTTTGAATGCAGTTGTCACAATTTAGGGGTGGACGCAATTTTGTTTAAAATATGGACGCAGAATCCTCTATCGATTATGGTAGTCACATTCATCAGCCAAATCGTCCTTCTTCTACTTAAGATGATTGCAGAATGACATTTAATTCTATGTGTTCCTACTCCGTTTACTAAAGTCACCGCACCGCAAACTTAAATGGCATTTAAACTCAGAATTTACAATTTGTTTTAATTCTCAACGTAAGTTCCTAAATAACGTTCACATAAAGTAACGGCAGTGAGAGAAGGACTACAAATTTTGTAAAAAGGCGAATGCGCATTAAAGTTACTGATCCTGCAAAGTATTGTTAACAGGTTAGATCATTTGTAATTCGATAAACCATTACATGGTTCGAAGTCGATTATTGAGAATACGCAATGGTTTAAATAACAAAAATGTAGACACGCCACATTTTTTATCCGGCTGAATGCGATACAAATAACTGCTGCATTTCTAATTACGTAAGTATTTTTTGCAGTTAGTTAACTTCCTCAGTTTAAAAGCTCTCTAAAAAACAATTTAAACTAAACGATCAAAAACGTAAATAGCATCAATACGAATCGCGAATTTCTTTAATACTTTTTTTGTTGACGTTTGTGAATCATTTTAAAACATATCAATAAGTACAATAATCCCTTTGCCTCTTAGACCAAACGCTTTTTTTATGAGCTACGAACCGCAAGCAAGGCTTTAGTATAAACATAAAGTTATACATAGACATAAATTGATATTTTTAGTTGCTGTTTTGTTGATATTGTTTTTATTGTCTTCGAGGCCGGAGTCTATACGTGCAAATGAAAGGGCTACCATCAGCAAAAAAATGTTTTGGGAAAGAGATAGTAGGCAAAAAACCATTAATTAATTCAAAAAAGACCCTCCGAGACATATCAGAGCCTTAAGAGGTCCTTTGTGATAGCTTTGAAAGAAAGTGTGTTGCAAAAACCAAAATGGTGCCCATCTAGGTTATGTGTAATAATTTATTTACATATTAACATAACACGGACAAGTTTCAATATTTGTCTTATTTTGTCAAAATTTATTTAACAAATAAAAAGTTTCAAGTCTGCAAGCTCTTAAATATAACTTAAGAAATTCAAGATCTGAAGTTTGGAATATCCCAGTTAATCGCAAACTATGGCCAACGAAGGTGCCTATAATTTTATTCAGTATTTAAACGGTCCTCCCATATAGAGAACGATACTCTCGTGCTACTTAGACGTACGCTATAGTTGGGAGTTAAAAAAAAAAAACTAAACTTCAGTCAGCAATGCTCCACATTCTGAATCTATAATAATAGTTGGCGCAAAATTTCTGTAGGGACCCTTTAAGGGCCTAGCTTCTCGCAACCATTCGTTTTGCGTGAGTTCTTTAATTTTTGGAACGAATGGAAGGGATCTATAATTTTAGGCCAATTCCAAACGGCCGATTGAGAAGCTCTTTCAAGACAGTTATACTCTCGGATTCTTGTCAGACGTTCGCGAGAGGTGGTGCAGTGAAAAAACCCTGCGTTGGAATTAGGGAATTTTTAATCTACCCAACATTTTAATCCATCAAGTGGATGAAAGATTAGATAAATGGCGCCCAACATTTTGTATGTATGGAAACCGGACTTGAGCTACAATTTATGTAAAATAGACTTAAGAAAAATATGTTGAGCAAACACATTTAAACATAAATTACTCACCGCCATTTGCTAACTAGCCTTAAGTCAAATTGTTTATACAAACAAAGTTTAATATTCGATTAACGATAACGTTTCTAGACTTTGAAGTACTTCTCTACAATGGGCCTTTTTTTTTAGCTTCGATCTCAGCAAAGCAAAGTAAAGTAGGATTTTCAGCATGTAATAACAATAACTACGCTATGCTTGACACTTCGAGAATCGCAATAGTTGTAATTGCCTACTAAAAATCCTGTTTCACTTTGCTTTTGATGAGATCGAAGCTCAAAAAAACACGCCTAATATCTATCTCAACAAAGCAAAGTATTGTAGACTCAATAAAACTATCCAGAGTAACTTATTCCGAAAAGCCCTCAAGAATGCCAGCATTTATGTGACATACAACAGTTATATTCACCTCGACATTTGATGTGTGATTGCCATTTCTATTTGATGAAATTAATAGTTCATACCACAAATATGTCAACTTTAACCATACATTTCCCTTTGTATTTAGAACTGATCATTGCTCACTTACTTGCCACTCCTGCTTGGGTTAAGAACTTGGTGTGAATAATAGAAGTGTCAAGCTGCGAACTGAAGAGTGGTTGGTATAGTTCCAAGCTAAAAAGTAACCTGAAAAAATGTTTAGTTTAAACAGACCTATTATTGAGATCACAAGCATAAATCTTTTGAGATTCTAAGCCCGGCTTTATGAAAATTTCAGTCAATTCGCTAAAAAGAATGGCGCCCAACGTTCTAGAGCTACCATTGTGAAATGAATGTGTAAGCATAAAGCATGTATATTGTATACCCGGGTTGCAACAAATCATTCATATGTGACAACAATACAGAAAAAATAGCAAAAAAGAAAAAGAAAATAATATAACTACCATCAGAAACCTCAAAGGCTGCATACAAACTTTGATTATATTCACAAATATCCCATCTAGCTACCACAAAACGCCCACAACAATTTGCTAGTAATTATAGTTGCTATAGGTAATACAAAATTTATTGTTCTCCATTGAACTTGGTAGCCAACAAAATAAATGAAGTGTTTGGCCATCTTCTTTGTTATATAAAAGTTTTTTTATCAATTGATTTTGTATTATTTTTTTTTGCCACAGATAACACAGAATTTATCTCTATTGCACGAAGAAATATTTTATTTGATTTTTTTTTTTCAATAAATATTTATTTATATATAAATTCGCCTAGATTAAAATATATATTATAGTTTGTTTTTGTTGTTGTTTTTTTTTATAAAATATATTTATACGTATCTAATGCCATTGGCGACTTTCCAAACGCGGGCAGACACAAAGTTTATTTTCTCTTAAATTTTATTTATTTCAATAGCTTTAAAAATACAGTTATTTAAATGTATATATATATATATATAAATATATTTAGGTTCCATAATGTATACAAGTATATTTATTTAATGTGTGCAAAAACCACACTACAACAATATTATTCACCATTTGCTTTCTTTTGTTTTTATTGTTTCAATTATTTTGTTTATTTAAATATATATATTTATATAACTATGATAACTATGCGTATGATGTAGTGTAATATTTAATTTATTTTTATCGTTGTGCTAATTTGCGTTTTATCATAATTTAATTGTCAATTTTTTTTTATTTGTTTTAGTAACAAAGTTTTTTTTTTATTTTTTATCTATCAATTAAATTGAATTATACCTAAAACAAAATTTTGTTTTTATCATCTTATGTAAATATACTTTAAACATGTTTATTCTTTTCCAAAAAAAAAAGTTAAATACTAAACATTTAGTTCACAGCAATGTTATAATTTGTTTCTGAAACGTAACATTTATATATAAATAGATATTTTATTTTTGTTTGGAATGCAATGCAACATCCAATTCAAATAAAAATATTCTTATTCCTTCATTACACATTTATTTAGCATTTTTCTTGTTTTTTTTTTTAAATATTTGTACCATTCTCCATATATTATTATTAATTTTTTTTTCATTAGCTATCTAGATATTTGTATTTTTATTAACTGATTCATTTACTACTACGAGATAGAATGGCAGGGGATAGAGGGTGTGATAGATAAAGAGAGAGATAGAGAGAGAGAGTAATAAAGAGAAAATTTAAATTAATTTAACCTGCATCGATTCTTTTATTTATTTACACGAATTTACGGTGCTACATTTAATGTGAGGCACCATATATAATATTTTGTATCAAAAGAAAAAGTGTAAAGCACCAAATAATATGTACATTTAATCTGTGTCACAAGCCAGAACAAGCTCCATGAAACAACAGCAAAAAGTTACAATGTCATTAGTAGGTTTATTCAGTGACCAAAGAGGACGATGTTCTTTCACATTAAACGTGAAATTTGCAAATAGCCACTGATCCATAGTTTCATCTTGTTTGTTTTTTTTTTGTCACCAATTTAATTTATATACATAACAACAACGAGTATTCTTGCCAAAAAGAAACAGAAAAGGAGACGAGCGAAATTTCCCGATCCTTATCTTATCAAAAAACGTTTATTTTTGTATGTGTACTTAATTGAAGTCCTTCTGACCAAGAATTTGAGTCTCCGATCACGGTACGCTGCTGTTAAGCGACGCCGGTCATGAGAGGAGAACGTGTCCCAAAAAATATTATTGTATTTGTAGTAAATGTATCACAAATACGCCGTTCACAAAATTGCTATTTTCGTTTTGTTTTCTTTAAAATTGCATAGAGGAGTACAATGTGTGCGATACCTTGGTTATGCTTTTACTTTGCGTCGTCCTGTTCCATGGGTTCCTCCGAATCACCTCGAGATAATGTTCTGCAAAGATAGTTTTTTTTTTTGATTACTATAGTTAAGCTTTAGATTTGGGGATCACTTACTTATTCAGTGGCTGCATTGAAAGCCCAGCCATGGCTGTAACAGTCTCTGATTCTTCTCGTTCAGTTCTAAGAGCGTGCATAGCTGACATTGCAACGGTGTGCGCTAGACGACGTACAATTGGCCAATGCGACATCTGGAAAAATTAAATTTATTAATATCTTCATTATTGAGCAGTATGAACAACTTATGTCGGTATTATGTTTAAGTATTTCTTAGTATCTTAATAAAATGCCACTACCTAGGAGGAAAAAAGACTCTTTGTGAATGCTCTACTGTGGCAGAGTGTTCCTGAAAGGCATGGAGAAACACCGAAGAGTTGATAAAGACATTTAAGCACCAGCGCGGAACAAAATCTCTCATGGACGGAATGTACAATAACAAGCCCCACAACATTTCAAGTGTACATTTATTTTAAAAAGTTCATAAGCAAGGACGTTATTCTTTGGACTTTGTAATTCGGCCAAACGTTGGTTTCCCGTTATTCAGCTCACTTCCTAAAGGCTTTTAGTGACAAAATAGTGAGAAATCCTTTAAACAAAGTCAGGACTTTGGATCAATGTCGATATCTGTTTACCAAATACAAAGAAGAGTTACGAACATCGAAAGCAGTATCTTAGCGTGACAACTGGGAGAAGCTTAAATTTAGTTTCAGGTCTTTTAGAATACCATACCAAGTTAGGCCTGATATTTTCAGCCCAGCCCAGAAAAAAAGCAAGATACTAGGTACTCAAGCAGTTCTTAATACAAGACGGAGCAATATGAATCAGATCTTCAAAATACTAACCTGTATCGCAATCGTCTTCTGCAATGTGTCCACAGCATTTTGACATGGTGGTCGCGACAGTTCGGACTCTGGAATCGGAGCCGATTCATCGCCTAACAGTGCCCTAACGCACTCTTGCGCCGAGTCACATATCGCTGGTAAGTCATACCCGCCTTCTAGTGCGAGAACAATCTTACCATCGGCCAGCTGCATTAGTTCACGTGTCATATAACCGAAACACGCAGGTGAAACTAGATATCCGCCCAAAGGAGCCGGATGTCCGGCGGCTGCATCAAAACCAGCTGATACAAGCACAATGTCCGGATTAAATTCACGAGCAATGGGCATCACAACAGTACGGAATGCGGCCAGGTACTCAGCATCGCCCAGTGGAGGACTTAGCGCCCCAGACCAGGAGACGTTCACATTGAAGCCAATTCCCGCACCAGTTCCACACTGTAAGGGAATACAGAAACTTTTATATTTGTACGTAAATAGAAAAGAAAGTCACTCACCTCAGTAGGTCCACCAGTGCCTGGGAAGAAATTCCCATCATCGTGCCTATGTATGGAAAGGTATAGCACATTCGGGGAATCGTAGAAAGCCTGCTGTGTTCCGTTGCCATGATGCACGTCCCAGTCAACAATCAAAACTCTTTTCATTTCTGCAGGTAATTGCTGGCGCAAAAGTTTTGCAGCTATCGCCACTGAATTGAAAAAACAAAAGCCCATAGCCAAGTTGGCCTCAGCATGATGGCCGGGTGGACGAACAACAGCAAAACCGTTCTTCAGGTCACCTTTAGCTGTCTTAAATGCTAGATCTATCACACATCCGGCAGCCATACGCGCCGCTGCAGCTGTATGATGTTCATTCCACGTTGTGTCCAAATCTACACCAACTCCGCCACAGCCTAATCGTACGAAACTAACCGAAGGTGAGATTTCCAGTTTCTGACGATTCAACTGGTTCGAACCGAAGAGTAATGCATGAGCCTCAGAGTGCACTGTCTGTAATTCCAATTGCGTTGCTTTGCGCGATCGCAGACGATCACATCGATTCGCCAGACCTGTCTCCATCAGTCTGGCCCATACACTTTGCAATCGTCCACTATGCTCGGGATGTGATGAGTTATTTCCACAAACGCAGGCATGTTTCAACATAAGGTTATCAAATGCCAGACCAGTGGTTATTTTATGCGGGCTTCCCATAATATGACGTCGATGTGGCATACTTAGGTTCACCGGTGGAATATGATCGGCAGATGAGGAAGTCACAATTGGCTGATGGTGCTGACCAGTATCTGGAATCTGACTGAGCCCATGTGGTCCCAGATGCACCAACGGGCTTGACAAAGTCCGTGATAGAGGACGGTTTAGACCACGTGCAACAGCATCGTCCACCTAGAAAATGGAATGGTTCGCGTTTTTTCTGTTAGGAAACCACATACAAGGGACAACAACATCGATCGGCCCGCCCCTCACCTGCAATGAATGCATATATAGCAGTTCCCGTTGTTGTTGTAGGTAATCGGCAGCACATAAAGCCGTCTCTTCAGGTATACTTCTTTGAGATGTACTGGTTATCACAGAGTTGGCTAACACAGTTTTGGGCGGTTGTTTTTTATCTGTTAGATCTATCACCTCGTCGGTTAACTCTTCGGCTTCCTTCAGTTGGGGTTGTTGTTCACGTCCACTGCGGGTGAGTACAGTTTGCCGAATTTTTTGCGCCAGCAGCAAGTGCTGTTGTTCGTACGCTTGACGTTCGGCCTATAATCGAAACGGAAACACAAAATTAAATCAAATCATTTCACACCATACTTTCCATACTTACATCGCTATTCTCGTAATGGGTTTGCGCGATATTCACTTGGCCTGTCCCCGTCAGCATGGGATTGGCCAACGGCAATGGAGCCGACTTCGTACGTCCCAACGTCCGATGACCATGCTTATTGAGTCTTGCATGCGCAACCTGGACATCGGTAATCGGTTGGCCATACAAATGGCCAGGAAGAGGATGTATACCCATGGACACACTAGTCATTGGTGTATTGGCTGCGTGTGCTTGCGGCGGCATTTCAATCGATGCTGATGACGAGGACGTTGACGTGGAGGATCTTGTTGGTGGCGGTGGTATACCAGTACTGCTACCACCAGCTGTAGCATGATGATGGTCGTACGGCGGCAAAGGATTGTAATATGTTGGAGCGCCAGCACCGATCATTGGTTGAGCGGCTGCAGCTTGTTGCCTCAATGCGCTTAGCATAGCAAAGTTGGCGACTGCGGCAGGTGTATGTGCGTTCGGTAAATGCGGTCGTCCCAATGAGATGTTCGGCATCGATGGTGAACTGAATAGAGATAAATCGTTGATGCTGCTCCGTTGTCCGGGTTGGTATTGAGCAACATCTTCGTTTTCCTCCTGAATGGGGGCACTAGTTGGAGAGCCACGACTGGCGCCGGTCACAAGCGATGGAGGTGAATTCGGACCAGAATCCGGAGTGCTGTTACAGTCTGATGGAAAAGAAACATTTTACGATTAATAAATCTTCAATTGTCAAGAGGAAATTGAATAAATTTTTCGAATTAGTTTTTGCTTCATATTTTTAGTGAATTAATACAAAAGCGGAATACGAAAGGATATTAACAAAAAAAATATTATGAGGATGTATCAAAACAAATTTGGGAGCAAAACCAACATTTAAATAATAACAAAAATGCATACACCAACAAAATTATGCTTGTCTTCATTTTTATTGTTTGTATTAATTCGCCGGTGATCGTTTTCAAGTATGAATGAAATGATATACAAGAATTTCGCTTACGATACGTACTTGCTAGTGGTGAGTTATGCTTTGCTTGACGTCTCTGGATGGCTTGTAGGTGTCTTTCCTGGCGGCGGGCTGCCAATGGGCCGATTCGCGCCTTACGCTCAATCACACTCTGTTTTAGACGTATCTTCAGTAAATTCGGCTCGGATGCTGTTCGTATGATAATTTCCATTTGTTATACAAATATTCATCGTCAGTATAATATACAGTCATTCATTTAACAAAACAAAAAATAGTTCTCTTTTTATATGCACAGCTAAATGAATCAAATAAGCTGGGCTTTGTCGAGACACAACATATAATAAGTTTACTCTCATCAAAGCAGATTGATGGAACTATTGTTCTAGCTAAAGAAAGCCATTGGACTTTAATAAACGTTAGGCTCGGTGGCGTATACGTAACATTTTTTTTTTTTTCGGAGAAAGCCAATCAGTCACAACTTCTTGGAAAACCGTGAAAAAAAAGGAATTTTCAAGGTTTTATTTATAGCTCAAACGTGTTAATTCACTTGGCGTAGTTCTCTAGACGAAAGCCTTTTAGAATTAATTTGAATAGTAGACAAACTTTTTAATTAAAATGCGAATTGGCGCAGGGGCCATTAGAAATGGAAGTTATTAAAAGCACAACTTATTATACACAAAGCACACCAGTGGAGCGCGAAAAAAAAATAGCACGCGGATTTTTCCACTTCCTGAAAATTTGAATATTAACGCAAAAAGCCGATAGAGAAGTTATCGTCATAGCTCTTTCATTACAGACAAAAAGTGGTATCAAATCAATTACACAATTATGAAAGCGAGAGCTTCGGCATATGACATGTTTTTCTACTCAGAAAATTCACTTTAAATGAGCACACATTTAAAACAGGAATTACAGAAACGACGCAAATGCCAAATGCGAAGATAGCCACTGTCAATAGAAAGCCTGATGGGGATTTTTTCAAAGGGATCCACCAAGCTGTGCGTTAAAGTTTTAACATAAATAACTGTACATGTATATAATAATTTTCTACGTTGTTTAAATAAATAAATAAAAAAAAACTATGCTGAAGACAACAATAAAACTAAACCAACATTTTTGTTGATTGTCTGCTTGAATCGTCTACCAATTGTTCAAATAATGGAAATTACTTAACCGCATTATTAATCTGTATTCTCTGTATCGTTTAAATAAGCTATGGGATTCAGTAAGCGTTGGTTAACAATTAAAAATAACACCAAGCATTGTCTAGAATGGTATAAATTGCGTATTAGATGAAAACATTTTTCTTTGTCTGTTTTACTTAAAAAAATACCAGAGTACTTCCTTCTTTAGTTTTAAAAAAACCACACTTTTTTAAATAAGATACCATTTCGTTAATTTTATAATAACTATTATCAAATAAGCAGTATTTCGTATCAGATTAATTTGTCGGCGCTTTCAAAGTCCAAACCATGCATGTGAGTTTAATTATTAATAATTAGACAAAAAGAAAACTAACAAAAAAATACTGTCTTTAACTGGTAACTCACCTGTCTTTCTTAATGGAAAATCGGAATCGTATTTCACAATGGTTGAGGGGGGTTGAGGAATTTTGTACGGATGTGAGCTTGTGACGGTACCAGCCGGCAGCGATTCACCTGATGAACTTTTTACGACACCTCTGTAAATGAATTGATAAATAAAATCAACAACTTAATAAAACTGAAAACAAAAAAAAGAGGATGGAGACAATTTTTTTTTAAATTTCTATCAATATAGTGATGTTCACGTGTTAGCTACAAGACCAGACTGTTCGGCGTCTCAATTTGATAGTGAATGGAGTTTCAGTTGATTGTTTTGAGGAGCGCAGCTGACTATTTATACTGTAACATTTAATGCACGGTTTTGTTTATATAAAGAAAGCATACAAAAGATTTTAGTATCAGATTGTAATATTACAATCACACGACCTTATTTGAATTGAGATTATTTCGTAGTAATGAAGCCAAAATCTTATTATTTGGCACAATTGAATTGTCACCGATCACTCGGTCTAGCAAGTATTGACCAGATTTGAACATTATTCCACCGTATTTGTAACCTCTTCACGTGATCAATCAGGGCCAATGAAAACGCAGTGAAATGTTTATGCGACAATTTAAATCCGCCACATAGAATATTATTTGGTAAGTAAGTATATTCATATGCGTCATGCGTATGGCAACGCTGAGTGCGTATTAGTTTGTTGAAGTTGCGTACTTTTCGATTTTAGAGAAGTGGGTTTTGGTCCAGGCAATCTGCAGAAACGAATCTCTCACATTACTTCTTTGTTATACTGGTCTTCATTTCTAACCACAAATATATTTATTTTCCCATTGCTTGTGGAAGTCGGAACGGAAGACGGAACTTGTGTGTTTCTGTTTCTCGCCACCATGAAACCAAGGAGCTAGTGTCTTAGATTTTCCATCAGCTTGATTTATATCTTTTTAGTAGTCTGTTCTGTTTAGAGCTTCAGTGAGAGTTGCCTTTCGAACGAAGTATGAAATTGGCCAACGGAGTGTCGTTTTTATGTTTGAAAAATGCATAAATAATAATATGTAAGATATTTTCCCACTTACCTTTTTGGGTAGGGCGATGATGTCATGCCATTGGGCGAACTCTTGTTTCTGTTCATTAAAAAACACTACAAAAGAGAAACACATATTTAGTAAAATATTTCTTTAATTTTCTTAGCAAACAAAAAGAACTCACCATTAAAATCTGCTTCACCTCAGGGCTAGCATTTGCACTGCAATTTTCTTTTCGTTTCATTGCTTCGCGTTCACGTTCCCGGCGTTCCCGTTGCTGTTGTTCCTCGGCTGCGATTTTTTGGTCACGCATTTCCTGGAATACGCCATGTGAGTGCGCCGCAAACTATAGTAATTATAATGTCGAAAAGATGTTGTTTTGTTTTTGATGTTTTTTTTTTGATTTGGAAAAAATTTTGTTCGTTTTTTTTTTTAGGAACACAAAAAGAAAAGGAAAAGAAAACCAAAAAGTCGAATAAAAACAAACTAAGAAAAAGGGAAAACAGGAATAACCAAGGCATCACGTTTTGATATCTTCTGACGATGAAAAGCTCAATCGAAAATATAACCATAAGTTTGTGTCAAAATTTAGAAAAATTTCAATTAAATAAGTAAAAATAAAATAAAAATAGATAACGTGAACAATTTAGACTTCACAAGTCTAGTATATTAGTTTTTGTTTATTCCAAATTTTTCGCTTGATCGTTTTTTCTTTGTTTTTGAATGCAAAGGAATCTGATTTTGTACATACCTGGTATTTATGTTCCAGCTGCAGTTTGTGCTGTAGCTCTAGTTGTTTCTTTTGCTCTTGAAACGTGTGTAGGAGCATTTGTTTTTGCATTTCTTGTTCTTTCTTAAGCTGGAACGATAAAAATGAAGAATTCTATTGATACCTGTTATTGAATCATGAAAACCTTTGTGTTTGTTTTATTTAATAAGATAGTTATTATACAATTGTGTTAACAGCCCCGATTCGGGGAAGTGATATATGTATATAAATGAAGAAATAGCAAATCCATTGACCAAAGCAAACCGCACTTGTGTTTTTATTGAGAATCCATTTGATTGGCATTTTAAATTTTATAAACAAACATACTTAATTTGAACGCAAACAACAAACAGAGAATCAATTGCTGTTTGAGTGAATCACCTGTGTTTCCGTATAAAAAAGAAAAGAGAACGTGTGTTCACACTTCCTAATATGATGAACAAGTTTGTATTAGTGATGAAAATTTGTCAATACTTCACAAAAACATGGGTATTTTTCTTCTATTTCTAACGAGTTTATGCAAATTGTTTTTCGGTAATGCTTACTCAACCGATTGGGTCACACCCATTTGGTGTTTTGATAAAATTTTACAGATCAGCAACTCAGTTTTGTTTGACATTTCAATCAGCTGTGAAGTGTTATTGTGGAATAAAGATTGAAAATCAAAAACTCATAAAAACTGACAAATCGGTCATCATCATTTTACCGAGTTAAAGAACTTATGAATGAACTTGAATGAACTTATTCAAAACTAAAGAAATTATTTTTCATCTGTCAAAGGATGCCTTATTTCGATGAAAGTTGTAGTTTCTCGCAAAAGCAATTAGATTTGCATACAAAAGAATTATAAGTATATACATAATCGAAAACTGTAAGAATTGATTAAAATTGCGCGAAAGTTTAACACGTTGTCAACTGTCACTTGGCGTAACAAGTAACTAGCACTTGAAGTATTGCCAATGATGACACGTGTGCCCACCACTGTTACCCAATTTTGGACAGCATCGTGGCCATGTCAAAGGCCTATAAATAACTTCGATTACTAGATCAGAGAAAAAATACCTATGCTTTTACAAAATGCTCGTGTCAAAAATAAAACCAGTCATATGATGTAAATACAAATAGGATACTAGTAAATTTGTATTTTAATACATTGAACCTAAACATTCCCTAATCGCCAAATACAAAGTTAGATCCCGGATCAAGACCCGACTTTCAAACTGGCAAACATTCATCAAATGTTAAAATCATTAATCCTAATCGCGGTCAAGTTTCACATTGATTAAACAATATTACTATGTATTCGAAAAAAAAAGAAATCCGGTTACCCGAACGACAAATGCAAACTGCACGCACAAACTATGTTAATTGGATGGGATTCTGCAGATTTTTATTTTAGAATCAATTCGAGTCCCAATGACGTTTATTTATTGTCGAATTGCAATTCCGAAATGCGTGATGTCAAAACAAAATAAACCAGAAATAACGCGCAAATTCTAATTTTATACTGCCAGTTTCCGCACATCAGCACTCCGCTCTACTGCATGCCGGTAGTGCGTAGGCACAATAGAAATTGTTTAAAGGCGGAGTAACCCGCCTTTATGCCTCTTGTACCTATTTATAGGCCAAATGTTGTTTACTTTTTTCCTCGCACATTTAGCTTCAATTGAATTTATTTAATCACAAGTCAAAAAGCTGTACTTAATAATATAAAGACAGCAATGTGATGCATACTACATGCAGATACCTCTCTATGTGGCCGCGAAAAACATTTGCAAAAAAATAACGTGCTTATCGAGAGGCAGGCGTCATTCGGTATTATTCCACAAGCTTTAAAAAACATCACATAAATACGAATAAAAATAAAATGATTCTAAATTCCACTCTCGTGGATGACCCTCATTGTTCTTTGAGTCATCAGCTTCAATCTGTGCACTAGATGTATTTTCCAAATAAACAAAAAAAAACATTTAATTCAATTTCCGCAGTAGATACGTTACATACATTCTAGTTTTAACATTAAAATTATGTACATACATCCGCACAACACTGACAAACAATTTCATAAATCATTCGATTTGAAAGAACGCACTATACTCGACGACTGTATCTGGTATTTATTGCCACTCGTCGATCTGTTGATGCTGCGTCTGAATCGAATGGATTTCTTTATTTTTATGTATTTTTGAAGAAATTCAAAAATACACGTTTAATTTCTTTCGAATTCTTTTACTTTTTATTAATACACCTTATTAATAGAATACACATTGAACTCTACAACTCTCTTGCGCGCGGGCTCGACGAGTATGGGAATAAGACAGTTTGAATTGCGTCGTCGTTTCATGTCCCGTTTTATAAATAGACAGTTTTATTTTGAAACGTCGAAATACGAACGTAAGCGGCCAACAGCAATAGCAACAGTGTACCAGTACAAAAGGGATGTGGATGTGTGTGTTGTTTCGTTTTGTAGATTGTAAGCTTTTGATCGCAACTTTTCAGAGAGGCTAGGTACAGTGTCTGCAGAAAGTATTCCATCGGAATTGAATGGAATTGAATTAAATGATGCACTGATACTTTATCCAAACGCTCTCTTATGTCAAAATGTTTTTGAAGTTTTCAATAAGCACAACAATTGAAGAGCGCCTAAAATTTAGTACTCCTTGAGATCGGTATTAAATTTATTTCTAAAAGAACAACATCTGTTGAAAACGAAAATTGTTGCTGGAATTGAAGGCTGTCAAAACAACCCGTTAAAGAAATATTAATTACAGACAGCTCTTCATTCACTATGAGTGTACTTTGAAATGTTGCCAAGTTTTGTTTGGCAATTTGAGATAAATAATTGGTCGTGTTCGAAAAGTAATCCGCTCATTGACGTGTTAAGTCAAACGCTCTATGCTTATATCTCAGCCATAATCTCATGAAAATAAAAATAAAATAATAAGTACGTAGTCTATAAGCACGCCATGGCATAGGTGATAACATACATCCCTGTTAAGATTAGACTTATTGTCGTTTGCATGTTTTTGTATATAAAACGAAGTCCCATCGATAATGGCCGCTATTAAATAATTGCACGAGAGAATGCCTCTCTTCAGGGAAACAAATGATATGGTATCTTATAGGTCGCTGCAGATAAGCTAGTTTTAAGAAACGTCAGCATTTCAATTGAAGATAATTTAGTATCACAATAATAAATACCATCGAACATCTGAGTATATTCAGTTACAATTTTCTTTATGGACGGAAAATATAGCACAACAGCGGCATTTTATATACCCTTTATATGTATAAAGCCTATTTTAATAGATTTGTACTTGAGTGGCTAAATATTTTCGTTTCTAATTGAAATCCATGATGTAGAAAAAGACTGTGACTCAAATTCCATAAGCAGGCTATTTTTAAACAGTACGCGATATCATTTTATTCGTCATACAGTTATTTGGTCAAATAATTTAATAAATGAAACAGGTTGCGAGCACTCGACGGCCATTTTGCTGATCAATAAATTAAGTTGTCGTTGAGGGTTAGAATTTCATTATCAATTATGTCAACAAACATGCAAATCAGGGACAACTTTTTATTACTTTCTTTCTCAAGCCCTTAATTAATATTTTGATAAACGTTTTGGTTTGTTCGTCTCCATCTGGAGTATGATCGCAAATGTAAAACATGTTGAATTCAACAATGATCTGAAGCGGAAAAGAGCACAACTAAAATCAGAGTATAACTTGACATTTGACAGTGACATTGCAGAGGCTAAATTATATTTCGAAATTAATAAAACCCAACAAACGAAAACAACGTTCCAGCCCTACTGTACATTAATAAACATTTGAATGCATATAGACAAGACATATAGGCATCAGGCATCACTCATCAATTTTGGTTTTATTGACTTTAAGTCACTGAATGCATTACAGTGCATTTTCACGTCACCGCTACATTTGTTGTAACATGCAGAAAGCGGTTTTAAAGTTAACAAATATTTTATTTGCTGCAGATTAGAGCAACGTCTCTCAAAGTGTCATTCTTACATTACGTGCCGCCGGCTGTCAAAGTCCAGCTTAAGGTCAATCTATTTCTAGACTCACTGGTTGTAAAAAATAGTTGCGAGACAATGTGAAGCATTTGGCAGAAAACTCTTTAGCCTAATTGAACGAAAGCGCAATAAACCGGTTTGCACCGGTTGCAAAGCAATTTAATTTGGTTTACTTTAGGCGTAGAACTAGTTAAAGTGTCAATTAATTTGTCACAAGGTAAGCCTACAACTGGACAGACTAAAGCCCCTATAGCTAAAAATATATATGCTCAGTTAATAAATGGGATATCGTTGTGTCACCTTCGAATTAGACGTTTGCAAATTCAATTTTTTTCTTTTTAAAAAATGACAACGTATAATGGGCGTAACTGGTCGATTTTTGCATCGTAATCTGGTTTTATTTTGAATCGGTTTGCGTTGTTAAAAACAGATTTAAGGCAATTCAAGTGTAAGCGTGTTGTGGGATTTGTTTGTTTTTCAATTTCGATATGATACGAGTATCTCGTTCTCGTGTAATTTACTGCTTGAGAGGGAGAGTGATGATGACTTGGATTGCTGTTTCTTTTTTATGTTAACGATTCAGCAGCGATTGAAGTGAATTGATATAAAAATAGAAATCAGAAAGCAAACTTCATTGGACTTTGAGTTGAATAATTTTATTCTATTATTAAATTACGACGAAGGTTCAAAAAAAGGAATCAAAAAGAAAAGCTACGTTCTACGTACGAGTTTGTTTCGTTTATCAGTGCGAAGATTAAACTGAATATACACAATGTGTATGTGTGTATGGTGCGTTACTGTTTTACTACCTATAAATACACGAAAAATAGTAGCTGGGTAGATGCGATTTGGGAAAAGTTTTCAGATAATTTATACGGTGTTATTTATTCAGTAATAAATTGCGATGTTGTTTAATTGATAAAATGTAGTTTCTTGGAAGTTGTTGTTGTTGTTGTTGTCTCAGTGACAGTGTCTGTTTTGAGGGAATTTGAAATCTCCATTTTTCTAGAAGTGTTTTAATTCGTTCTTATGACTCAGTTGTCTTACTGATAAAGACAATAAAATTCAATGACTATTCTTGCGACCTAGACTGTGAATAGGAACAGCAAATATATTAGGTTTGTTCGATTGAGTAGTGTCAGGGAATTTTCGGGGCTGCCAAAATATAAGATATCGTTTTAAGTTAAGCGATTTGGTTTGCATTAAGGTTATTCAGGTTAATTATTTGACGTTCTATAAATATAAACCAGACGTTTCCTTTTTATTGCAACCGACGTACAACGAACCCGTCAGAAATCTCATCAGTACTACATATACATTGGTCACATTTAAAATCTAGTTATCTAATCGATTTAATTTGGTCTGGCATTGATGTAGTGTGAACGCAGAAAATAGATTTGACGGTAACGTCATTTTTCCTACGTCTGCCACATATGCGAACTGTCGACTTAGTACTCAGTCACGAATTTATGGACTAGATTAAGTAAAAGCTGTTCATGTGACCGATCTAGGCGAGTCAAAACCGAGAGCCATCAAGTCAACCGGCGGTGTGAATTACTAAACTAGATAGCTGTCATACTGAGCACGCTTTTTGACATAATACGATCAACAAGTCTGACGGGTCACCATGAATAGACTGGCGCTTGGACAACTCTTCCAAATAAAGAAAAATTTACTTAGCAAATCAGTCGCCTATTGGACTATTGATCAGCTGGCATTCGACCTGTTATTTCATCGCGTAATTGTGTTCAGGGATTAAGTCTTGAAGGGTTTTATAAGTGGGAAGCAAAACTGTTATAGTCTGAGACCAATTTTTGAGTACAGGGTTGCATTCCAAGCAAAAAAGCGTGTTCTACACGCTGATGACTTCGTTGGACTATATTTTTTAAATAATCAGGGCGGGCTTCGAGTAACGGTCAATGGGGATCGTAAACGCGTCATGAATTATGAGTTTCGTTAACAAAATATACTCATCACAGTAATGCGGATGTGGTTTCGCCAAGAAGACGCTATGTGCAACCCAACCACAACCATGGACTTACCACTTTGCGATAGCTCACTGTGCACTCACAATCCATTCATCAAATTTGCTCAGGAAGTTATTTCGGGAAAATTGTGACTTATAATGTTCGATCGGGTTTGGAACCCGGGAAAGAAGTGTCCAAATCGTTTTGAATGAACATTAAATAGTTGCGCAAAAGCGAACTTAATAAAATAAAAATCTTCTCTTAAACTTTTGTAATGCATTTCCAAAAAAGAAATCATAATTCGTTCCAATTTGAAGCAAATAATTGCAAATAAAATCCGCAAAAGGAAACAAAATCTCAGCTAACCTCTGACTCTTTGCTAGACTATTTCCAAAAAGCAACTTAAACAAACACAAACAAATAAAGACGTCAGCAACATTTTTTTTCATATGTTTCGCACATTTTTTTGCTTTTAAAATTGATATTCTTTTTTTTAACCATCGCAAAAAGAAAAAAAACATTTGCAATCGGTATTCAGAAAGTATAATAACACCGAGCTGAATTTGCACAGGAAATGTTATAAGAAAGTCATTTTAAAAGCCGCAATCCACAATAAGACAAAAATAAAACGAAAATAATTAAAATTCCTTCAGTTACTCTACCACCGCCAATCTTGCATATAGACCAAGCTCTGGTGTGCTATTCTTGTACATTGTTTATACATACACGCGTTGATGTTTCTCACAAAAATGAACATTTATAAATATACAAATTATTTCTATTAATATGTGCATATGGTTGTGTGCCATTTGGGTTGAATCTATTTTCGGGTTTGGTACGAGGATTTGCTGTTTCGGTGCAAGATCAATTAATGGATGATTTGATCTTTGATAAGGATATGCTAATGATTATTTATTGAATTTGTTTTTTCTTTGTTTGATCAACTTACCTCTAGAATTTCCTGATTAATATCACCCGGACCGGGTGGCTGATTGGCTGCTGAATTTATATCTAACGACAAAGTGCCAGGTACAACTATCATTCGATCGCGAGAAATTGTCGAATCGCGTGCCATATCTGTACAAAAACAAAAGAAAAAGAAGGAGAGATAGTAAATTACATTAAATTAACAAACAAATTAATTTATTGGCAGTATTGCGAGATAGGGTTGGGGAGGAGAATAGTCTTAAATCGGTTGTTTACATTCGTTATTGGGCATTTAGAGTGAGCTTTCTATAAAACGAGCAAAATATTTAGTTTAGCTAATTTTATTTACAATAGAAATTGGGGAAATAATTTTGGACTAGACTGCGCAAAATTTATTCCACCTGTATTGGATTGTACTAGTTTGGTTTGCCAATCGTTGGTGTAGAGCTATTGCGGGCTAAATGATTCGAAGTGCTGCTTTGCAATTATCATCGTAATAGAACAGTGGCCCAGAGTCATAACTAGACCAGAGAAAAAAAAATCAATCTGATGCCTGTACTTATATTCTGCCAGATCCCTGACGACCATTCGTTTTACGCATTTACGAATTTGCAATGTCAGTCCGATTTTCGTCACGATTTAAATTATTGTGGTACTGAATAAACAGTAATAACTCCAACAATGTTGAACTCAAACCGGTGACTTTATGATGATTATGAAACAGTAGATTCCGAGGTGTTAAAGCACAAGAACTTGTCCAATTTATGTCTGACAACAAATGGGTAATCTATTGTTTTTTTTAGAATATATCAAACTCTACGGAAGTTCACCTCATGGATAGCATTTTTTTTATGAGCAAAACTAGGTCTATGATTCTATTGAACGAAGGTTGAACCTATAGAAAAACATAAAATAACTCCCCCTCTGAACGTCTGAAGAGTGTGATGGAAAACAGCATCAAAAGCTGGTAGTTTTGCGAAAATTCAAATGACATTTGAGGTTAGTATTGTTGAGTATTCAATGATAAAATAAAAATACATTCTAACGTAATTTCTGCCTTAATAGACAGTCTTTCTAACTAAGTCCACACAATGATTACGTTTCAACCTATCGAATACAGATTATAACTTGCAAAGCTACAATGATATTGTAATAGATGTACTAAGTCATATCATATTAAACACATTGCCAATTGATAAACAATCCATAAATAGCTTCCGTGTTTATCGCTTATACATGTGCCTCAGAATATTTCTGTCAGCACTTTGTGGTCATATCTACTTGTCAAAATGGTGCTTGATATGTATAAATAGCTTATGACTGTAATAAAGATATCTAAAAATAGTATATTTGGTCAATGAATACAATATACGATGTGCTTATCGCTTTGGAATAGACTGTGACAAAAAGGAAGAATAGCATAAGTCGACTTGTGTCACAATTGAGTAAATGTTACGATCGGATGCACTGTACTCTGTTCTATTTACCATCTTTTTTTCATTCAAATATCTCTAACGGCTGCTGTGGTATGGATCAGGAAAAAACGCATAAGTCGTCTTTCCATATCTGAAGTTAAAGCTTTAGCCTGATCTCCGTTAAAAAAGCTAAAAATGACATATGCCATGTTCCTTTCTTTTCCTCAATTTTAGGGTAATACGTTTTAAATAGCTGTTTTTTTTTAAGTTGTTTATCTGCACATACCTTTAGATTCTATATAGCAAGAAAGTTAAACAGTTTGGAAACTATCTAAAGTATGCAGTGTCAAAGCAAATGCTAAAAAAAAAGACTATCTGTCAAAACAAATTGGTAAATTTAAGTGAAAACACTTAAACTTTCAAATTGCATGTGACTTTCACTTTTAATAAAATGTTATTTTGTTTTATTTCATTTTAAGAGCAATGACTCTATTAGGTTTCATTGAAAATTGTGCTGACATATGTCAAAAAAAAAAATAGTCCCACCGTGTGAAAACTCTTCTTAACAAAATGTCATAATTTTTAAAACAAAAGTAAAATAATGTCCTCCACTTTGCCTTTTCTTCTAATTATTTGTCAAAACTGGTTAAGTGTCAGTGCCACAAAAATTTAATTTTTCCTATAGAAATATAATACCTATAAAGGTCGGTGTTTTTGTAAACCACATATCTATGCACAAACAAACATAGCATTTCAAATGCCACAAACGTAAAGTGTATTTCATTAGAAATTACCCGCTAATTAGCGGCTGTCAAAAATAGCATAAGTGATTTTTCCAGATGGTAACGATGTGGTTATAAAATTTATATGGCATACATACATAATAGGTTTTGAGTTTTTTTCTTTTGTTGTTGTTTAATTTCGATTCCACAAAAAAGAAAAACGGTTGCGACATCGCACTGTTTGATTTAAATAAATCACCACCACCTAATGACCGACTTGCCAAAAGAAAGTTTGACACCAAATGAAGCCATGTCAGTTATCAGTTTATTTGTTTGTTTAAATTTACTTGACTTGCGTGGAATAGGTACAACACCACCAAATAGTACATTTATCATGTTAATGATCTACTAGCTATAGTAACGAACGCGAACCGATTAGTAAGACAAGTAGCTCCAGCGATAATCATTTTTGAACTACAGCTTAATAATTTTATTGTTAATTGATTTTATTACTTCTTTTACACACCAACTCGGAATGGTGACATAAAATCTATTTTCATTTATGATTGTTCGAATGTTTAATATAAGTCTAGACATTACGACAATGACACGAAAACCCAATGGGAACTTATTTCTACCACTTTGCCAGACACAAATTAAATCAAAATTGATTGCTTTCATTTATAACAGCCATCTGGCAATGCCTCAAGAGAGAATGACTAACTCCATGATCCCACTCAACAAATGGAACTGGACTGGGACTCACACAAGTTATAATTATTAGTATAACAAAACCAAGTCGCAATTATTCAACAACCCACTTTTTGTCTTCTCTCCTTTCTGCGCAGTGCAACCAAACACACCGGTATCTTGTCAAACCACTTTACTCCTAACAAATCGTAAACATTCAAATGACAGTCTTCTAACCACTGAAAGTACCCACTTCAGACATACTGTGTAATACAGGACAACAAAAAAGCTGGAGTTTTTTTTTTTTTTTTTTTTAGTATTGTTTGGTTTTCTTTTTTAATGGAACGCACACAACACATTCTTTGTCAATTCGAACGTAAAAACAAAAATCACACAAAAAGTGTGGAGCTGCGCGATAGCCTAGTGTCACGGCATCGTGGAGGAGTACAAGTACACAGTACACAGAACAGTGAGTGGAACGGAAAATAAAAAACAACAGCAGGGGCAGTAAAAACAACACAATCGAAAAAAGAGAAAGAGATAGGACTATAAAAGTCACAGCCCCTGGCGACATTTTCTGTACTGAGGCAAAGTTTATTTATAAATTTCGTTGTTCCTATCGCCGTGGCATTGAGCTTATCGATCCGATTCTATTTTTAGAATTCTCACAACGTTTACCGAGAGAACTTGTGGCGTTTAAATGTGTACGATAGGCACTTGTGTGTATATGTGCTGTCAGAAAAAAAAAAACACCAGCTATACGAAACACGTGTAATCTACTCGATGTGAATGGGGGGGTTGCATTCTGTGGGTATACACCTGCATCGATGTAATTATAATTACCTTAGTGGAGCATCAAGTGTGCCATAATACACCGCCAGGTAGACATACTCGTAGATGTAATCAAAATTTTCACTTTACATTTGTCATTTTTGTTGGGTTCTATTATTAGACATAACGGTTGAATTATGCCCGCCATAATTTTACGTTTTTGATTACATTTTAGATCTAATTGAATTACTTGCAATGGTGACAGCTCGAAATGACTCGATGTAATCAGAGCTTTAGACTGTAGCTTCCGCGTTGAATTGCAGTCGCATAAATTAATCGAGACCAATAGAAAAAAGTATTATTAAATACACACCCACTTATCGACAATTCTGACAAAAACGGTTCATGTGACATTTAACGCTGACTAAGGTTATGTTGATGAATGATTTCCAGTGTCAATAAGTACAAAACAATCCACTTAAGAGGATTACCTTCGGTTTTAGGGTTTAGGCGCCAGACTGATTAATGTTGGTAAGACTGAGTGAATGCTGATGAAGGCAAAGTGCGAGCACAGGTATACAACGCCAATTACTGATTTAGAGGTTGCCATCAAGTTTTGTAAATAGTCAGAGCTCAACTGCGCAACAGTTTTTTTTATGATGTTTTATTGGGCGTTAGGTCTTATCGCCCAAAACCATAACGCCCAAATTGAAAGATGTCATAACGCCCAAAACATCACTAGGCAATTTGTTGGTGGAAAATTCATGTAAATTTGGGTGATATGACATTGATTTTGGGCGTAATAAAATTATTTTTGCTTAAAGTAGCGTTGGGTCTTATCGCCCAAGGTTAAAGAACCCAAGTAAATAAATGTCACAATGCCCAAAATCCGTCACATCGCCCAAAATATTGAGAAAGAAAACGTCAAAAAGCCCAAATGTATGGACAAATCGCCCAAAAAAATTGCAGAAAAATATCGACTTTTAATCCCAAATTCTGACTGATTATAGCAGAAAAAACAGAATAACATATTAGAAAATATTCTTGCGCGCAGCGAGGAGGCGCGGCGCAGCGCGACGCTAGGGCGGCCGGCCGCCGCCGCTTGCGCCTGCCGCTTCCGCTCCGCCCCTCCTCTTCCGGGCGCGGTAGGTGATAGTATTACTTCGCACAAACATTTTCAAACATTTTTCTGATGCCACTTGAAGAATTTGTATCACTTTAAAGCACTGCAGGACTAGAACATTGTTTTTTTTTAATTTGTTGTACTACTTTAAGTTTATTGTACATATTTTCTTGGTCACCATGGTTATGCTCCATGCAATTGTTGTAATAACAAACGTAAAATGAATTACCCTCAATTCACCAATTTTTGTTTGTATAATTTATTGCTTTTCGTTTTTTAAATAAACTATTTTGGAAATAACCCTTTTACCACTTATATATTCAAAATTTTCGCACTCCCTTTCTTTTCGATGCACTTCACAGGCTAATGACTTTTTCAACTGTAGCTGTATAGCCTGTAAAAAAGCAGCAATAAAATAACGGTTTGTGTAGAAAATGACAAAAATAAGAACGCCCAAACTAAATTTTTGCATCTTGTTTGATATTAAACAGAAGTATGTTTTCTGGTTTTAAAAATGTCATAACGCCCAACAGCTATGTCGTAACACCCAAACTTAATAACAAGAAATATTTTGGGCGTTATGACATTTCTAGATTTGGGCGTTATGACATAAGATAATTACTTTGGGCGATATGTCATTCTATTTGGGCTTTGTGACGCTTTATTCCTTTAAATTTTGGGCGATGTGGTGGCTTTTGGGCGTTATGACATTTTTCAATTTGGGCGTTATGGTTTTGGGCGATAAGACCTAACGCCGTTTTATTGCTGTTGCAATTTAATCAACAAATAATTTTTAAGAGGAATTTATAATATTAAGCCCCGAACTATCGCATCGGAATAAGGTTCTGATATACAGGTCAAATCTTTTTTTTTTTGGGACGTATTGCTCGAGGAAGCGTTATGCGACTTTGGGGCCATATTTTAGTCCGATCTCCAAAGTTATTCAATGATTGCGAGTTGCGACTGCTAAAAGAAGCGAGATCAAACCAAATGAACAACACTAGACGTGTTTTCTTGAGCTTCGATCTCAACAATAACGCAATCACAACTACTACTGTGATTTCTTGAAGTTTAAAGTAAAACGTAGTTGTTGTAATTGCGTGCTGAAAATCCTACTTTACTTTGCTTTGCTGAGATAGAAGCTCGAAAAAACAGAGGCCTACTGTCAAAAACTACTAACACTCACAATCTCATTGACATTTGGCGCTGGTCTACCAATTCGGAATGTACGTGAAGATTCAATTTTAGGTTCGGTGTTAACAAACGACACTCAACATTTCAAAGAACTGAAAAACTGACAGTTGCAACAGGTAGAAAAAAACATCGCGGAATCAGAAACGGCGTGCTAATGCCGCAAAATGGCGATCAAAAAATGACGGATTTTCCCTAGTTCTTTTTGTAGCTTTCAAATTTTGCTTTATTCTTGTTAATTTAAGTGCTGCCAGGTTCGAAAACAGATCTTATATACGTTTTTGGTTGTCTTCAATATATTAAAGCCACAATATAACCGAAGTAACGCAAGTTCCTAACTTGTAAATTTTCTCCGCTTTGGTTACACACCTCAGCCATGACCTAAGGCCGAAATGTCAAAGTTGCAAAAGAATTCCGTGGGTATGTTTCACACCCAATCTGGATTGTTAATTGTTTTTTGTATTTTTCTTTGAATTTTGTATTTATTATTATAATTTATTATTAACAAAATAATAACAAAAAATTATTAAGCTAATATTTAATTTGTAAAACAATAATTTATTTAAACTAAAGACTTACAACAAGCATTCAGCCTTGCATCAGGTAGGTATTCACAGTTCAGCTTGTCACACAAAAATCACATCGTTAAGCTAAGCCCCTTATCACAATCATCTGCGCGAGAGGTACACTGACCTCCATTATAATGATTTCTACAAGGCAAAATGTGAAAACGAGAGCAAAAAAATAACCCAACCATATTAACATCTATCCATGAATTCCACCAAAATAAAATTATTGGGCAAATTCTTCAACACACTCTTGCTCCAGTTGATTTATCACCAACTTGGTCAAAGGTTAAGACTTGCAAGAAGAAAAATAAAACAAACACTGAAAAATTATTAAATCGTAATTGCGATGTTTACTTGCAATGGCATCCAATTAAAACGATTGCACAGCGGAGGGGGAGGTTTGTAAATCAAACTGGTCCGGGTACACAGTTTTCTGTCTTGTATCTTGGATAAACATTTGCTTGGTGAGCGCTGATGATTCATTTGTCTTTTCACAACCAGATTCCGAAAATAGTCTCAAGCAACCTTTTGATTTTCTTTTTTCTTGTTCTTTTAATTATAATAATTCCACCATCAACAGGAAATACCGAAAAGATTTTGATTGTTTTCATTCGTTATATACATATATACCTAATATGTTTTAAGTAGCAAAGAATAAATTTGCACTAAGCTAAAAATAACATTAAGAATTTGCTGGAATTGAGGAGGCAAGAGAGGAATCCATCTACCTACATAAATAACAATTTAAACAGGTTTTTTATTATAATTATGGTATTGGTTTTATTTCTTGTTCTAAGTGTAGAAATATTTTTAGAATTCGCGATGAGGGGGAAGGAAATTTCCATTCGAATAGACTTTTAATCAGTAGTAAACTTTCCAGAAAGAGAACGCACGAAAAGTACGCAGAGCAAATTAGGAAATGTTTCATATTAGGCATTTGTGTTGACTTCACACTTTGGTTGCAAAAAAAAAAATAAGTAAGAAAACAAATAAATTGTCCCAATAAAATGGCAAACGAAACGAAAACATACGACTTCGTACTGTACCCCAGTGACACAGTTGGTGTCAAAACTTGTTTCACTTACACCTTTGGCGGCGCGGGATGACAGTCGGTGGTGGAGATAATAATATGATGGCGCGTACACGAGAGTGAATGTATGTGAATGTTTGAGAATTATTTTTGTAAAACAAGTCTCCCACATATTCCACTCTCGGGCTGAAAAGTATTGCTCATAATCTAAATTTGGCTCTGTGTATGGTGGGGGGAGTGTACCGACATTTTTATAAATATAATGACGGCAAACCACCTCTTCTGTGTGTTTCGTCTACCTACGGATATTGAAAGTGTTTTGGTTTGGTGATGTAGCTGGCAATTTCTCTTGGTATATATGGTGTGTGCTTTGTTTTCCTGTGTTTATAAATAGACGCGATGCTAATTCCTATACATTTTTCGCAGTAGATTTCGGGCCGAAAAACTGCAAGATAACAAAATTGAAGAGTTCTTACCCAATTGATGACGGTTCTTGACTTGATTGACATATGGCGAACGTTATAATTATATTAGGAACAATTCGTCTGAAAGTTGCAGACACATTATAGCTTATTAAGACAATTTGTACAATTTGCACGATTATGGGGAATGCGAATGAATGACAGTAGTTCAAAACTGGATTCTTCTTAAGAACTTAATTGGGGGCGATGTACAAATGATCTAATCAAGATATGAGCTATAAAACACGAATGTTCAAAGAACAACATTCGTTGAATAGAGACGAAAAAAAACGGTTGCACGATAAAATGTTGTGATAAGCTCTTAGTTTTACATTTTGATAGATCCTTTTCAGTATTCACAAATCGCCAAACAATAATAAATAGCGTTTACTTCGAATTTTGTAACTCGTTCTTTCAAAGGGTAGCTGTCATCGACGTCATTTATATTGAGCCTAAACGTCAATTGATTTGTAAAATCCATCCAGTTGGACTTCGAAGTCATAAGAAAATATTTTTTTCGAAGTTACTTTGTACCCGACAGTCCATCTATTAACCGTTCGTACGACAGCTAAACTGTTCAATGAGCTATATTGTCTAAACAAGATCTAAAAAAATATAGACACCCCGACGCGATAATAGAAAATCATGCTAATTAAATTATAAATTCAAATTGAAAATATCTTGCCAATTAAAAACACACTGAATGCTTATGTCATCTTAAATCTAGCCATACACATATGCCCACAAAATGGAAGCACAGCATAAAATTGTTCTCGCCAAACAGGTGTGACTTCCGCTTAGTAATTGGTTGAACTGTTTCTTCCCTCAATAACGGAAGAAATGCGACATCATGTCTGAGAAATTCAGTGGAATTCTATTTACAAAAATGACGTTCTGACGTCCGATTTAATTTTAGTCGAAATTTTGTTGATGCAATTGCTGTCGGAATAGAAATATAGCATTGACCTTCAATAGCGAACACAAATTGGTTCAAAGACTAAAAGCACTAACATATTATGACGTAGAGACACGCTTCCAAGTGTTTACACATTCGAGAAGTTAAAAAAAGCTTGTTATTTATTTATAATGACGGATGAAGCCGTTGGTTGCAAATATGCTGAAATGAGGTCAAATAGGCGAGGCCCCATGAAAACATAACATGCTCGTCAATTTCTTTTAGTATTTTTTTATTAGTTTTTAAATAATGTTTGTGATTAATTTGACAGATATAGAAATAACTACTCGCTAGGGATGTTGTTGATAATAAAGAGAAAACGTTATTTATTTTGCCGCAAAAATTTGGAAACTTCTCCCAAGGCCTAACAAATACTAAACTCAGCACAATCGCAGGGCACTGTGTTTGACAGATTGTGCTGTCATGTTTACATGAAGATTTTACTGCCGGATCGGCATAAGGTATATTTATAGCCTACTGCTTTTTGACAGTGCAAATGTGAGCTGATTAATTGGAGGTTTTGGTATTGTAACAACTGTGACGAAAAATGCAGAAATGCAAGATTAGATAACAGCCGATTCGAAATTCTACGAACAAACTTACCTCTAAAACAAATTAAAAAGTCAAACCGAATGTTACTTGCTGTCATTGGGAACATTTCAAAGTTTAGTCGTTCAAAGGTGACAAGAAATGTGTGGACTAAATTTCCGATAAACGCCAAAACTAGATTGACCGTTAACGTCACTTTTTAGTACATCCTGCATACAATTGAAGTGTCAATTGAGAACATAGTAGAAAAATTACTGACAACATTTCTTGGACTCTCGCCCTTCATAAATGTCAACACTAAGGAACGTCAACATCAACCCAGCTCCCAAACATCAGACTTAATAAAATAGAACTTTAAACGTATCTAGAGCTGCAACAGCAATAATACAATAGTACTGCAGACCTGTTAAAGTTTGGTTTTGTTTTGACATTTGACAGCTCTTGCAAAAGGGCAGTGTCTCGTTAGCTAAAATAAAATCACTTTACTGGGAATAGGAATATTATATTCTATGATTCATACGTCTGGATTAATAAACGAAAGATCAAAAAACAGTTTTCACAACAAAATGGCACATTTAAGTCCTACAATAATTTATATTTTATTCACTTTACAATTGCTGTCCGTGAATGGTCGCCATTACTCACAACAGAAGGTGGTGGCAGTATAATCTTGTAAATTACAATTTAATAACAATTTTCTTTAACAACTTCCCTTCAGATTTCGAATAGGATACACAACCTCAAGCGCAGTGCACCATCCGGAGCAGAAGACCTAAACAAGGAACCCCAAACAAATTGTCAATCTAGCAGAACTATGAGCGGTTCGTCTAAACAGAAAGCTTCCAGTATTGCAATAAAGGCCGCCCAAGAGGCAAAAGCAGCTTCAAATGCCCAGGCAGCGGCTGGTCAACAAGCTGCCCATCAGGTCAAAGCGCAGCTGGCTGAAAAGGCTTTACAAGCTGCCAGAGCCGCAGAGGCTGCTTTGGCTGGCAAGCAAGGAATAGTCGAACAACTCGAAAAGGAAGTTCGTGAAGCTGAAGCTGTAGTTCAAGAGGAAACGGCTTCTTTACAAAATACTCAGAATAATGTGAATGCTGCTATGCAAGCGGCACAGCAAGCTACCACACAATTGAGAACGCTAACTCAAGCCGTTCAGACGGCTCAAGCAAATGTTGGCAATTCAGAACAGGCCGCCCAGGGGGCACAACAAGAACTATCCGAAAAGACTCAATTGCTCGAGGCGGCTAAGAACAGGGTTGAGCAATTGCTAAGGCAGTTAAGTGAGGCAAGAACAGATTTTGCTAGCACAAAACAAGCGGCGTACAAGGCTTCTGCTGCGGCCCATGAAGCTAAGATTAATGCCGCAAGGAACAAGAGAAGGCTACGTCGAAGAAGGAATCTCGGCGGTACTAATGTACACATGAGGAATTGATTTTGATTTTCTTAATAAAGAGGGTAATATTTTGTTGATATAACTTTTTATTGTTGTTATTTCAGTGCTAAGGTTATTTATTGGTATGAAAGGTTGTTTATGAAAGGTTTTGCCATCCCACTTAAAACAGTTTTTCCTTCAATCAAACTTTCCGGTTATGTTCATTTATGCGCTGTTCAGTAAATGTTTTCTTAAGCGCTCAAGAAAAAATTAATCGCTGAGTGTTACTGAACGGATTTCGGTTTTTATTATATACTATTTAATTTCCTTGTATTTTTTCATGGGTTGCAGAAAAACCAGCACCTACAAGGTCTTACTGAAAATTGCACGTTTTTATTAAAAAAACAGAAAATAAGTTTAATATTCTAGCTAGATTAGTACTGAAATGACAAAGCAAAAGATGACATTTGTCACATTTTATTTACAACTATGTATTTCTATTGGCGACAAATATTATTGTTGAAACAAGTTATTCGCTGCCACAATAGGTTATTTAATTCAGATTCCACAAAATATTTCAAATAACAGACAAACTTGGACTCAAGTAGAAATTTCAATGCCAACCGAGAGGATCCTAGTATCTAATTTAGTAATTCTGATTTCTGACAGTTGGCTGACTTGATGTGTCTCACTTTTGTTTGGCCATTATCGGTCACATGAACAGTTTTGCCAGTTGATTTGGGGTAACCAATGAATCTAGTCCAGAAATTCATGACTGAGTACTAAGTTGACAGTTCGCACATGTGTCTGGCGTAGGAAAAGTGACGTTACCGACTTTTACTTTTTGAGTTCGTGGTACATCTATTCCAGAACAATTTAGTCGACTTAAGACAACCCCTCTGTCAATTAAATCATCGAAAACTTTTGGATTTCTTGTTTAGTTTGACAGCATCTGTTTTTTTTTTAACGCTTGATTGATTTTTTCAATTTTTCAATTAACGAATGCTTTTGCTTATATGATATATTTATTTCTTTAACTAAATGAAAACGGTGGATGTTAATTTTGTTGCTGAGGGTAACTTATCGTTAACCCATTTAACTTGAGTTCGATTTTCTAGAATCTGTCCAAGCTTCGGATACTTTGGTAGCTACCGCTGAAGTAGTGTTAAGTCAACAAGGAGCAGGGTGTAAACTGCGCTGAATAAGACAACAAACAACAAACACTGCAAGGTCGCAAAATTGTGCCAAAGCCAAAAGCTTGACTCAAAAATTAAACTTAGACATGGTAGAAAAGAGAGAGAGCGAGAAAAACAAACAAATTTACATACCAACAATGTACATTCTGTTATATTATGGAAAATCCCAAAACTCATGCAATAATAGAGTGACACTTTGAGACGGTTGCTCTCGGTATTCACGCACACACACCACACAGACAGTTGGGCAGAGACAGATGTGTATTGTGTATATCTAACAACGAGTAAGTTAACTATTTTTTCTCGCCTCCGTTTATGAATGACGATGGACAAATATATACTACTGGCATCACTTCATTTTTTTTCTTCCCATTTGTATGGTAAATTTAAATTCAATTTAACAGAACAAAAAATTTGAGTAAGAAAATTTCCAATTTACCACATAGTTGTCGCGGTGGCTGATATTCAATTGATAGATTACACGATGTTGGGTCACACGTTGTGTTTGTTGTTTATTTGGCAGCTGTATATTTAAATTGTTGTTATTCCGTTCACGAGATGTCGGCGGAATTCTTTTATTAGTCACTAAACGTCGGCGGCCAATAAAAGTGTAAACAAAAAAAAACACAAGAGTCACGGAGAAGGAAAAAACCACACACTGAGCGGTGTTCTACGAATCGATTGCGATTTATTTGTTTTTATTTTGCGAAACGAGGCGCACTAATACCCGCATTACGTTCGCGCATACACACCACTTTCGTTTGGAATTTATGGGATTTTTTTTTTTTGGTTTTCAATCAAATCAAATCATGTGTTTTTTTTATTATTATTTTTTAACAGAAAGCAACTTCTTTCCCTTTCGCACTTAATTAAGCGGAAAAATAAAATAATTTAATTTAACTTGTCGCCGTTGTTGTTGGTGCTGCGGTTGTCGTCAGCGTCACATGAGATTAATTCAATCTTTATAGGTTCGAATATATTTTTCCACTGTCGCTGTGTGCAGTTGAGAAAAAATAAAATCACACAAATCCACTTGATATTGATAATCAACAAATTGACACGAACACAATTTATGTACCAATTGGGAACGGATGGCAGAGGGGTTGGTGGGGAAGGGAGTTTAGAAAACAAGCGAACTCGGTGTCAAGAATTCAATTCAATTATTATACCTTGAATTATATAAAGCCATACACAGTACACTATAGGTATAGATCTTAATTCAACACCGGCAGTTGTGGGTTTTGTTAAAAATAGACACTTTCTTCACCTAGCCACTACGGACGAGCACACAATTCTCACTCTCATTGACTGATCTCGCTCTGTTATGTTGTTATTTACACTCTTTTCGAATTTGGCTTAAAGTGCACTTCTCTTGTTTGACAAGTGTTGGAAAAAAAAAACAACAACACCTGTTTTGTTGCCAAACACAAGAGGACGTTCTTTTGAGTTTTATCTAATTTGGAACGTCCTTTTTCAGTTTATTACTTTGATTTTGATTTGTTTTTATAAAAGACAGACGACGTAAATGTAACTCGACGTGTCTCACTACTCTCTTGCGGATATTAACACTTCGTCTACAGTGACAGTCTTCACATGCTTATCTATTGAATTGAATTTGAGATATATGCACGATTGGTGTGAATGTTTTCCATTTGACCAAGTGTCACACGTCCAAACCGAACGATGTAGCTACAACGACTGAATTGGGTTTTGTATCTGAATCTGAAACTGAAAATTGAATTGCAAAATATGTTGTCGGCTATACGTTGTACTATTATACAGTATACACTCACTATAGACTATACTACAAGAACGAACGATGAATGACTGCGAACGAGCGAGCGAGCGAGTGAGTGAATTGCTTGCTTGCATGTGTGTTTGCCTGTGGATATGTATTTTTTATTTTTATTTTTCGAAATTGTTTTCTTTTATTGTGACGTATGAACACAGTGACATCGACATCGACATCGGCAGCCTATCTAGTTTGGTTCTGTTCGTTTTGTTTTTGGTTTATTATTTTGCCCCCCTACTGTTGCTCATCATATTACTGCCACTGCCACTGCCAGTGCCAAGTGTAATCCGATGAAATGACGCAGGTGGAAAGGGATTTATTTTCAATAAAATTACATAACTGATAGGTAACGATGGGTTATGCAGTTATGCTATAAAAAGATTAGATTTCCATGACAGGAAGAAATCATAAGGGTATTTATGGATAACTCACCCTTGGCTTTGAGGAAGGGGTTCTCCTCGTTGCATTTGAAACTGCGTGAGTGTTTGGTTAGATCCAGAGACTCGCCTAGAAATAGAAATGAGAAAGTTAGCAAAACAAACAAAGATGAAAAGGAAAAAATAAAATAAAAAAAAAAGCTGTGACAGCGGTGGGATTCGAACCCACGCCCTTTCGGACTGGTGCCTAAAACCAGCGCCTTAGACCACTCGGCCACGCTGCCCTCGTTGCAATTTGATTTCTATGGTGTATGTGTACTTAGTAGTGGTGGTTGATTACAGTCAGCGACAAAGAATTACACCACGACTGGATTTAGAAAAAAAAAAGAAAAGAAAAAACTTTCTTTCGCCGTAATTTAAAACTGCAGACATTCGATTTTATTATTAGCACAGCAACAATAAGTAGGTAACATTTTATTTTTAATCAATTTTCAAGATCGAGCTAAGGGCTCACAAACAAAATTGAGAACAATCTGGTCACACTTCAGGTTGTGAATAAGTATTGGTAGTGTTTGTGTCTTTTACATAGCTATCAAATGGCTCGGAGTGATTTTATTAAAACTTTCTTAAAGCCGAAATTGAAAACACAGCTCGACAGGTGTCAGTCAGTATGTGCTGGGTTTGTGTTGTTCGTATTACCTTTACTAAAGCCCAAACGCAAATAAAATAGCTTCTTGAACGTTTGCAACTGACAGTTGTATATAACAGACGACATAGCGTCATGTTTGACGTGACGGTTAAGTCCGCTGACAGTTCTCACAATTTGAAGTAAGCTAGACTTATTATTGGGTTGTGGCTACTGTACGTGTGTATGTCACTGAACTCCTCCTACACAGCTGGCCCGATTTGAATGAATTTTTTGGTATGCGTTTGGGTGGCACCCTGGATGGTTTAGATTTAGAAATCTGCAGTGGGTTCGCTAGTATTTGTAAAAAAAAAAAACTAAGGAAGTTGGGGACTGTCTCTAAAAGGATGAAAGAAATTGTCACAGTTAAATTAGTTAAATAAATTGAGGTAAAGTGCATTCATTGGTGGAAACGTCGATGACAGTTCAACAAAACTAAACATTCTGTCTGTGAAACTATGAAAAAAGTATTCACTACAGCGGAAATGCGATGAACTTTATGAGCCTGTTGGCTGTTCGCTCCATTAAATACGCGAACGTTAAGGAATTTGTGGAAGCAACGGATTTGCCGGATTTTATGGGCAAGTGCTTTCACTAACTTTTGACAACGTCCAATGTCAGTGGATCGAAAGTGCGAAATTATAAAATAATTGGGTACCAGAAATAGTTCGGTCTTGCTTATCTACGGAAACTTTAATCCAACTCATCTGTCAAATATTTTACTAACCATCATTTCGGGTTGAATCGATTAGTTTGTTGGTGTCAAAAGAGCGGATATTAATCACCAGCATTATGTGTGATTGTGATTGTCTACCGCCATGTAAAAATTCAAGATGGATGAAATCTGTCTATGGATTAGTTGAAAAGCGGTTGAGGTTTTTCATTAAAGAGCTGTTGGATGTAGTGACCTAGAGCTGTGATAACATTTGAGTGAACTCCCCCAAAAATTAGAAATTGTTAACCCATAGGTACATTCGGCAAAACAAATCAATGACATTTAGAGCGGAAACTATTGTTATTGTGGACGTTCAAGAATCTAGGTTGGTAAGTCTGACAGCTGGATGACATGATGTATCTCACTTTTGATTCGCTTAGATCTGTCACATGAACAGCTGTTTCAGTTAGAGGGGTAGCCAAGAAATTCGTGACTGAGTACTAAGTTGACATTTCGCATATAGGTACTCGTATGTGTCTGACGTAGGAAAAGTGACATTACAGACAAATTTTTTAGTTTTTGCGTTCCATCAGACCAATCTAGTAGACTTAAGTATCCATTGATTTTTCAATGTGTCCATTTATAACAAACATACCATCAATAAAATCAGACACCACAAAAGTAAGATGATGCGTGAAATTTTACATCGTGCATTGATATTTCCAAAAGCGAATGTCCAAGAACTATTTTTCTAAAAACGTATCCAAACACTTGCCGCGTTCTAAAATTACCGAATAAACCAAACTAAAACCAAATGTCGTCAATAAATATATAGCTACTCGTGAATTCATTTGCTCCCACAAAGTGCAACAACGTCGACTTGGTGTCTTCAATCAGAAAACGTTCAGTATTCTTTCCTTTCGGCCATATGTTCAATCGTGTCTAAGAATACCGCTTTTATTTTAGACAATTCAATATGCTCAACTCTTTATCTGACTCCGCCACCTCCTCGGTCCCGACTACATCCATCGACTCAATCTCAGCTGCAGATGAAAATTGTACATGTCCCTCACTCCCCAAACGGTGCATATACTGCTGCTGTTGCTGCTGCTCCCCGCGGCACACAAATTTCGTCTATCTTGCGGCCACAATAAAATTAAAAATAACTTCCTTGCCATGGGAAAATTTAAACACCGAGAGACGAAGAGGTCAGGTGAAATCTTAAAATAGACGTCCGATGGATTTATTTCGGGACGCGAAAAACCTCCTCTCAGTTCTTTTGCCTTCTCTTTGTGTTGCAGCATCGCACTCTCCGTGCTGTAGCATCCTTTCCATTATGCATGCACTATTGATGTTGTATATCTTTCTGTATACTTATCCACTGATGTGTGACGGACACTGTTTATAGCTCGAGTGGAGGTTGATGAACGTTTTGACAGTTTGGCCAGTAAAAAAAAAAAACCTCCCCAGAGTGGAATATCATTCCTAAGCCGACTACGCTATGCCAAAGCACGAACATTTACTTTGTTGTGCTAACACTTTTCTTGTTATAGGTAGTCCACGTCATCGCACAAAAACCAAATCCATATAGAGGTATTTTTGTCAATGTAAACATTGACAGATGCCGAGTTTCGCCAGTCGTTGCACAACGGAGGAGGATAGAGATTTGCGTCAATGGCAGTAATGGTTATATTACTGATGGGTGATGGATATTGTCTTGCAATTTCTTTTCGTTGTTGCCTGTACTGTACACTGTTGCGTCAATGCAAGAGATCTGTTCGGTGTAACGCAAACCGTTGTTTGTGAAGGGCTTTGGCGACCAGCGGGGAATTGTTAAGTCAAGTGGATTATTTTCGCGCTAATCTGTTATTTCGTTCGGCGACAGGTATTTGTTATAAAATAAATATATACAACTAGGTTCGATTGCCACGTAAATATATTCATAAAAGCGGCGTGGAAGACTGAAGACCTTTAAGAGGTCAAAACTTTGTTTATGTGCCTTTCAAGAAAACAACTTTTGTTTTTAGGTTGTTGGAAGTGATTGGTGTGCAGAAAAGTTGAACCTGTCACGACTTTTAGTGGTTTATGTATTCGCTAAGTGGAGAAAAATTGCATGGAAAAAAGACAAGTTATAGCCCAATTAAAGAGGCTGAACGATGTTTCTCCAAGGAACCGCTTAGAAGTTTTTTAAGAAACAAAAGGGGCTTAGGGGTTAGCTAAGCTTCCATTCGAACGTGCTATATATTTGTTGAGCAAACTAGAAATTGGTTGAAAGAACCCCATCTTCAAAAAGACTGAATTAAGAGTGTTTTGTTAACTGGTGGACTGAATATTTACTTCAAATACAGTTTGCCGAATTTTTCTATTTTAAAAATCATATAAAGGGTGTTTTTTTTAAACTTTTAAGTGGAATAAAACAAAGACGATTTTTTTAAATTGACATGAAATTTACTTTATTCGGTAATAAAGATAATCATTTGGCATTATAATTTAAATATGATTTCTGGCATATGGCCGCAACAGCTGGCTCGGACGTAGTCTAATCTGGAGATCCAATTTTCGAAGACTTTTTCCAACATTTGTGGCCGTATATCGGCCATAACGCAGCGAATGTTGTCCTCCAAGTAGTCAATCGTTTCGGGCTTATCGGTGTAGCTGTAGACTGACGACTTCACATATACCCACAGAAAATAGTCAAGCGGCGTTAAATCCCACGATCATGGAGGCCAATTCGCGGGTCCGCAACGTGAAACTATGCGGTTACCAAACATTTCCTCCAATAAATCAATTGCGGCACGAGCGTTCTGGCCAGAAAAAAATAAGGGACTAGTCGAATATCTCATGATGAGTAAAATGGCTATAAGGAAACACATTCAGTGAGATGAAGCTTAAAAGAAATACGTGGGTACGATTGGCTACGGCAGACGGCACTAATTTAATTTCCACTCCCGCGATATAAGTATTATAGGCTTTTCACATCACACCAAGCCCAAAACCGCATTTTCCTCGAAAACTCATCGATGCATTCACACCGACCACCAACTCGTTTTCGTTTGACGTTTAAATCAGCTGTGAGACACTAGTCATTAGTCATTTCATTACACTTCGGTGCAAGCTTATTTGGTTACAAATTTCAATTGCACTAATTAACAAATAAAATGAATATAGTGCGTTTAAATAACGGGTGATTTTTTAGCTGGTTTGGTTTTGGCAACACTGGTTTTGACAGCTGACGTGTGTTTAGTACCTTGTGTCACTGTCAAACATCTTCAGTTTGGTTTGCAATTTAACCATGGATCGTCTTACAAATGAACAACGCTTGCAAATTATTGAATTTTACTATCAAAATTCGTGCTCGGTTCGAAATGTTCATCGCGCGCTGCTTCCGCTTTTTTATCGAAAAATTGTGTTCAGCGATGAGGCTCATTTTTGGTTGAATGGGTACGTAAATAAGCAAAATTGCCGCATTTGGAGTGAAGATCAGCCAGAAGCATTGCAACAGCTACCAATGCATCCCGAAAAAGCCACTGTTTGGTGCGGTTTATGGGCCGGCGGCATTATTGGGCCATATTTCTTCAAAGATGATGCGAATCGCAGCGTTACTGTCAATGGTGAACGCTACCGAGCGATGTGCCACATGCCACACAGCACGCGAAACAATGGCGCAATTGCGAGGCGAGTTTGGTGAACAGTTAATTTCACGTTTCGGGCCGGTCAATTGGCCGCCTAGATCGTGCGATTTGACACCATCAGATTATTTTTTGTGGGGGTATGTCAAGGCTAATGTGTATAGGGACAAGCCCGCTTCGATTGACGCACTGGAAGCCAACATCCATGCATTCATTCGTGAGATACCGGCCGATATGTGTGAAAGAGTATGCCAAAATTGGACTCAGCGGATGGGCTACCTGAGACGCAGCCGCGGTCAACATTTGCATGAAATTATCTTTAAACATTAAATTGCAAGGTTCAAACTATCGATTCAAATAAATATTTCATTCATTTTTTCGAATTTTTTGTGTTTCTAAACCTCTTAAAAAATCACCCGTTACAATCAATCAATTGTGGAAAATAATTTTAATTTGTGAGTGATGACTGATGACATTTGTTCGGTCAGCCATTTTCCTGGATATTGCAAAAGGTGTGTTTGTTCCAACAACCCAACGATTGGAAGTCGTTTTCGTAGTTTTTTCGTGGAAAACGAGAGCAACAGTTCTCGTTTTGACAACTGAAATATGTATGGGAAAACTTCTGTTTTCGAAAAAATTTCGTGTGTTTTTGCGAAAACCCGGTTTTGGGCTTGGTGTGAAAAGGTTATTAGTTTGATTGAACGATACATGGAAGATACCTGTAGGCTTTTTTGTTTTTAGTTTATGGGTCAATAAGTAAAGAAATTGTTAGTTTCGTTTTCTTTTTCAAAATAACAAATATTCCAGAATTAATTTGAAACCACTCTTTGTAGTTTTTTATGTGTCGAATAGATAACGCATGACGCTCTTTTGTTTACACCTTACTATGGAAATCAATCTCTTCGGGCAAGATGTCGCGCTTTTGTTTGCATGTTTCTCTATGGAAACGAACTTTTTTTTGAAAAAATTTCGCTCTTTTGTTTACGTTACTACGGAAGTTTAAACTTGACGGCGACATATGCCATGTGCTTCTTTGTTAATCCGAAGTAGCGCCTAGCAGTCCATACTTCGTATTCCTATGACTTTAAAGGACCATTCACATGAGAGCGAATTGCGAACCACGAACTGGCGAATATTCGTAGATTCTGACACTTCATTTACATGAAAACTTTTCTTAGGTACCCGCAACCCGCGAATCATTTGTTTTGTTAAAGGTTAAGTTCGAGCGAATTTTTAATTCGCTGGTTTGTGGATCGCGACTGTTTTATGTGAATAAAGTGTGACAGTTCGCGGCAAGAATTTTCAATTCGCGGGAGAATTGTTGTAATTGTAAATTTCGTTATTTTAATCAATCAAGTCTCGGTTTTTTTTTAGATTAGGTGTTATATTAATTGAATATAATGCTTTTGTGGTAAAACAAATAGCAATTTTCAGTTCATAAATACAGGTAAATTGATAATTGATTTGTTCGCAGTTCGTCTATTCGCAGTTCGCGCTCATGTGAATGTTCCTTAAGGCCCTCGGTTTTTACTATTGACAAATTATTTGGACCTCTCTCCGCACAAAATGTTTTGTAGGTCACAGTAGATAGTTTCAATGGGAGTTATTTTTTTAAATTGAACTTGGACACTAAAAATGATTATTAATACCGTAGTTGTCTATAGCTGGTTACTAAACTTTCGCCAACCAAACTTTGTGTTTTTCCACTGTGTCGCGTCATCCCGTAAACTGTACCTACAACAATGTACCTACTTACACTTAGCGTCGCACGGCCTTGGCAAACCGTCTTGTTTATGAATACCTTCACTTTACCCACTACATCTCGGACAAAGTATTGCCATTGCTTCTTTGTGTATTTCTTCAGCTTCCGTTTGGTGTTCAGTTTAAACTTTCTATATTTGTGGTAAATCATTTTCGAAAATAATTCTAACAACACCTTCATTGCCCTTGCTGCTGCCGCGTATAATGTATATAGAGAAATGTCTTACAAAATTAATCGACCATTACTCTGTGTGTGCAAATAAAACATCTGAATTATCTATATTTACATCGAAACTAAAATAAAGCACAAGATTCATCTCTTAGTGCAAAACTAGTTATATATATGCTTCTCTCTCTCGCAAATGGATTTCCGATGGCATAAATATCAACTGTTACTTCGGAAAGGAACTAAAAATATCTTATTTTCATTTTCGTCTTCTGCTTCAACCGTTTGTCGGTATTTTTATACATTTTTAAGATTCTTTTTATAATTTTCTTATTCTCACTTTTTTTGTGTCTTGTGTCGAAGAATTTATATTTTTAACTAAACGTGAAGGTTGTGCAAACAAAAACATTAAGGATGCGAACAACGGGTACATGATTAGTTAAGTAATTTATTTGATATGGTGCAAAGAGAAAAATAGGTGAGCGCGAGAAACTCCCACAACAACGCAACAGGCAACACTCCTTGAACATGGACAGTGATTTCGGGGGTTTTTGAATCACTTGGGAAAAGCGCACGCCGCAGGCGATTTTCGGAACAAATCATGTCGGTAGAATGCCAAACTCTTTATGACGGCTTTTGTGTTCGTAAATGTTTTTGTGTTTGTGATGGAGGAATGCGTGGAGGAAGAACTGCATGAAAGCTACTTTACTCAAACCACACACTTGGCAGCTAAATAGCCAAGAACTGGAAGTGTGTCCTATTTTTGGAAATATTTCGGATAAATATTTTTATTTTCCATTTCTATTTTCTGTTGGTTTTTTGTGCTTTGTAATGGAGCAGAGAAATAAAATTAGAATCAAGTGGAGGAGCTATTTTTGGGAGGCTTTCTTCGTCGTTGCCATCGCATTTATGTGCTCCTACGTTTTGGATAAAGTGCAGCGCAACAAGCTGGTGTTGGGAAACCGTCCGAGTCTATTTGTAAACTATTTGCGGCCGAAGTGAGGAGTGAAACGCTTTCAAACGCACACCAGATGCCATGGGAAAAGTCATATTTTATGTGCTTTCAGTTTAGGGTCGCTGTGAATCGCATATACTCGTAGCTGAGACTTTGCAGATGGGAATTTATATTTATTTCTGAAATGTTTTTTTTTTTTTGTCAGAAATATGTTACACATTGTCTAATTAAGCATGCAGTGGACGAATTGATTGTTTGAAAGTGTTTCCTTCTTGCAAACTACGCAGGCATCTATCACGGTATTTCTCTTATATTGTACTTGAACCTTTTTTTCGTAAATCGAAGGAAATTGAGTGATAAGCTATGTGCGTGTATTTCTAGTTTATGGACTTTCGCAGAAACTCTGTTCTTTTAAATGCATTCAGTTTCAATTCAATGGCTCCAGTAATAATTTATCAGTCAGAGAAACAAAATGTGAGTTTTGTACTTTATCTCGATTTCTGGGTAGAGGCCTCTTAAGGTGCAGCCACAATGAGAGAAAAATGGATGAAAGTCCGCCTTAGTTCTGGCAAAGGCTCAAATAGCCACTAATCCTATTGCGGCCACAAAATGCAATTTCGTTTAAATCATATATTCGCCCTTGAACTGGATTACTTCAGCTAAGTTCTGGTTCTCCATTTTATTTCGCTGGCATAAATTAATAACTGACTATGATTTTTAGTCAGTCTTAGAACAGACGGGTCTTCATAAAAATAGTCTGCCCGGCATAGCTTTAAGAAAACCACATTTTACACTTAAGTGGACGTCTGTCTGATTTTTAGGCTCCCTAGTAATTTATTAATATAAAGTGCACGAGTGGGTCGATCGAAACTTTCTGGTTGATTTCTTATTTTATTAACAGGTAGGTAAACATCTGAAGAAATGCTAGATAAATGAAACGGTTCATAAATTACAGAAAAAATAATAGTTTTAAATAAAATTCCCCTTTTGGGTTATTCGTTTGATATGGCAGTATACTCGTATGTCAAATAACAATCTGAGTTTTTATAAGTTTCCGCTCTCAGTGACAGGCAATTTTTGCAAGTGCCGCTTAGAGAGTTATAAGCGCCTACTGATTTCATAAGCTTTCACACTTTACTTTTTTTTGAGTACAAGACAAAGTGCAGTCGGAGTTTCTGTTTATTGATCTGTTGATTGTATTTTTTATTTGAATACATTAATTAAGCTGGTTTAAGTTGTCCACGATTACAAGTAGCGTTCGTGATAGATGGATATCTTTACATATATACAGGGTGGCTGATGAAAGCCGCTACCAAAACAAAATTAATAATTACTTTTTTCTATTTAATGAATCTGGTTAATTTTTTTTTATTTTGCAGATTGATTTTTATATTTAACAAAAATGGTTAACTGGGAGAGAATAGGCGCACGTTTGGCGGCAATCCTCCAAACAGATGGACCATAATGAGACTTGTAAACAATTTTGGCGAGCATAGGACTGTCGAAAGAAGACCTTACCATTGAAACCCTTCAGTTCGGACAGAGGAAACAATCGCTGCTATAGCTGCTGTTATACAAAACAATCCAAGAGTTTCGACAAGAAGCTTATCTATACTCAAATGGGTATAAGCAGACAGTCATTGCCGTCAATTATGCACAATGATTTGGACTTATTCCCATATAAAATTCAAATGGCCAACAAACTGAACGCAGCTGACTTGCCGATTCGCTTGGAATTTTGCCAGAAGATGCTTCAAATGGTGGAAGAGGACGGAAACATGTTGAACTGTCTTTTTATGTCTGACGAGGACCATTTCGATTTAAACGGCAACATAAACAAACAAAATTGTCGAATATGGACATGGAGTGCTTCCAACCCACAGATACTATATGAGACGGAATTGCATCCACTTCGTGTCACAGTGTGGTTTGCAGCTGCATTGTCGGGCCCTACTTCTTGGAAGAAAACGGTCACACCGTCACGGTAATTGGAGACCGTTACTTGAGCGTGTTGAGAGAGTTTTTCTATCCAGAATTACGCCGAATGAGAATTTCTTTCAACTCTGTGTGAATTCCATTATTTTTAAAACTAATTAAGCTATATTTAATAAAATTGAATGAACTTTAATTAATATGAATAAAAGAAAAATGAATTCCATACACTGAAAAAAAAGAGTAATTTGAGTTTCTTAATTTAGCAATATTCATCAGCCACCCTGTATTTTGCTGCAACCAAACCTTCATCAAACTCTTTGAAAAAAAAGGAGTTTGTTTACCGAGAAAGAGGAAACATGAAGAGGAAAAATGACAGCTTTCGAGTATAAAAATTTGCGCTTTATATTTTTCAGAGAGAATTTAAACTTTTGTCGAGTTCTATTTCTATACAATTTTTAATAGATTAAATTGTATTTATTTTCAAAAACGGAAGCGATAAGTTCTTAACACTGTTTGTGTCCTTTGTGGTGGCCAATTGAACAAAATTATACTCAGCGATGCAACGACGCAGCGACGGCGAGTTGCTTTTTTAACCAACCAAAAAATAGAGCGCAACTAATTCTTTCGCGGGGACCAATGTGGGGGATAATGAAAGATGCAGTATAAAATACAAATCAAATTATTATTTATTAAAATAGGTTTATCAATTTACACGTGCCTAAGAGAAGTTGTGCTAGCCGTCGCTATCCAATGAAAAAGAAGACAGATGGAGGTCGGCTCCAAAACAAGATGGTTTCTATAGTTGACTACTGTGCTAAGTAGTTGACTACTGTGCTATGGTTCTGTTCGTAGATCATTTGCTGGTTCGCCACAACACGTTTCCTAGCTTCCTACATGAGATTTTAATTTATTCTAAAGTGAATGAGCCGGCTAATAATTCTATTTTCAAAAATTCACTTGCTAACGATGCAATTGTGATGCCTAGACCACCAATAAGTTTTGGTTTGCATCGTCAGCTGTCTTCTGTTTATTGAATAATTTGAGAAGGATTTTATTACAACACAAATGCACTCATAAGACGATCGTGAAGTAATATTAGAAAACAACTGAAAGCGTACTATAAAATGTACTGAAAATTGTTTCCGATCGAACGATTTGAGTTCTGCAATGACAACAAATGTAATAGATTCTAAGAAAGTTGTCGCACTAGTAAATGAGGAGGTCTTATTGTTTATTGGTAGATACTGATTCAGAAATGCTGTACATTTTTACTAAAGCTGACATCCAACTAATTGTCGACATTTTTAGTGATTTTAGTGATTGATTATTAGCAAGGCCGAATGTATATTTTATTATACCCCAGTAATTTAGTTGTTATTTTGAAACTTAGATTACTTATGTACTTTTTTATGCATTTCCGCCAATCACAACCAACGCTCATTATGTACTGTAAATAGAGAAACTCTGCGAACAGATCCCTGGTGTTCAGAAGCGAACATTCACTCCCAATGTTGGCACTAAAAAAAGTGAATCCGGTCAAATCTAATCAAATGAGCGATTTTTTTTTTAATTTGGTCAAAAGTTAAAATAATAATTTTTGACCGTAAGTCCGGTCATAAATAAAATATAGTAACATATTTTTACTAAAAATATAGAAAGCAAAAATTAATGTATGTGGTTTCTTTATTTTTTCAAACTAATCTTAATTCCACTAAAATAAATTTTATAACACAAACGCAATATAGTGACATAAACCAAACGTTCAAAGAAATAATTTCCAAAGACAAAGTGGTACATATTCAAATTCACTTAATATAAATCTTGCATGGCATGCTCACTTCACTTCCGTCTTGTTTGAATGCACACACCCAGTGACAGTTTTTGGGAACATTCAAATGAGTCTGAAGCCGCTGTTTTCTAGGATTTTCTATATGAAATTGTGAGCGTGTTCGTTAAGTACGGTCAAGTTTCATTCAAATTGTTTAAATCTATCTTATGTATGTCTAGTCATAGAACAATATTACTTTTTCAGTTAAAAAAATGTTTCGTTTCGGTTAAAAATCGGTTAGATTTTCAAAATTTTCTGCGGTAGTAAAGACCAACACTGCCCCCAAGTGGCTCTTGCTGGGAAATAATACCTTGTGCGAGCTCTCGAAGTGTCAAGTAGAGCGAAGTTGTTGTAATTGCGTGCTGAAAATCCTACTTTACTTTGTTTTGCTGAGTTCGAAGCTCAAAAAAACAAGGCTTATGTGTCACTCGTGTCACTTATTGCTATAGAGAGCTGTTTCATATTCCCACCGGTCACCGCTCCCATATAGTCTTATGGCAAAACAACAACTCTAAATATTTTTTTTTTCCTAACTGCAATAGTTCTTATTGCACTTGTGTGACTCACTTGCGAGTAACAAATAACTTGTCTATAGTTATTCTCATTTGAAGTGGCGTTCCTTTCTCAGTAAGATTATTGTCGCTCCTTATTTCTAAACGTAATAACGTTCTATTGTTAACTGTCATCCGTCTATAGAAAGCGCCAAGTTATTTTTGGAATTCGAACGCGCGAGAAGTAGTGGGCACACATATAAATCTCTCATATATTACAGCCGAAATAAATTTGGTTTTGCTAATATCAAGCGCGCAACGTATAGAGACGAAGAGAAAGTTGTGCTGGCAAAAAAAGATAAATTTAGCCACACTCGCTGGATACCCCATACAAGAAACATCACCACCGCACAAGAGTGTAACAAGCCAGAGCGAACAATGTTCGCACAAAAAATATAGAAAGGATAAGGGAAAGCGTACACACCTACAGCCACACGACCACGGCACATGCTGTCACTGTTCGCTCTGACTGTGAACTATGGCTATGGAGAGATCCCAAAATAGAAATGAAATTACACTATTGGTATAAATAAACGATTTGCGAGATGTTGGTGCGGTGGAAGGTGAATTGTGTTGGAAGGATCTCTACTATTTGCGGAGGACTGTTTTTGCAAATGCCGTTCACTCACTGGCATTGAATTTGCGCACCGTCACAATGACATAATCTGGATAAAAATACACTTTTCCGATTCCAGCTTAATATTTCATTAAATAAGTGACACACCGTAACGTATAGTAGTGAGTTCTAAATTTAGTCGAGAATACTAATAGCGACTTAATCGAACGGAAGGAGGAAGGAGTCCGGCACGTTGTATATATCTCTGTTGTATACCTACCTATATCTTTAAGGGAAAGTAAATTGAGATTGCAAAAATAGAACTGCCTCGGAAGGTTGCCCAGCCGTGGTGGTAAATGGAAGAAGAGGAACCACATTGGCCTAGAACGCGTCCTTTGCACAGAATATTATAATTTCTATTTCAGGTAGTAGCTTTAATTAGAGGTAATGATTAAAACTTCTAGGTGCCGGTGTTAGATCTGGAAAGAGAAGTTTTAAACAAAAGTTGGGTTAGGTGTGATTCTGCCTGCAAAAGAATGGCCACGCTGCAATACTTCACGACTGAAATCTGGCGGAACTCAATGGGATAGTTCGATTTATTCAGAGACCGATTTGTGTGCATTTCAGTTGACAGGAGGTTCATCTTCATCTTGAGGGCAAGAAATTCCTGCAGCATTGCCTTCATTACTTCAGTGCTGGACTAAATTTTGCAGCGTAAAAGAAAGTTCCAAGTCGAGTAGGTCCCACAATCCAATCCGAGAGCATAAAAGGTTTCAGAAAGCTGATTTAATTGCAAATTCCTTTCACAAGTCCGAAAAATGCAAAAGAAAAAAACTATAAACGGGGGGTTTCTTCAGAGGTTTGCTTTTCGCATTGGCAACTCTTTTTCCAGTGACAACGCATTTGACAACTGACATTGCAAACATTTAATAAAACCTTTGATGTTTGGAATTTTGAAATCCAAATATACGAGTTTTGAATTCAACTGATTTTTAAGAGGAGCCTTTCGCCAATTGCAATCTACGTCTGTTACTAAAAGCTGGAAAACCTTCATCTTCTAAACGCTTCAATTATGGAATTATGTTTACAAAGCAAAACAAAATATATATGTCCTGTGTAAATTTGTGGGAGCTTTTGTGTATATACGTAGTTGAACTAAATGTATTAGGGTAATGTATAAGAGAGCTCACGGCACTGGCAATAAAGCCTCTATAAATGTTTTTCCAACATGGGAACATGTTTCAAAAAGGCCGGCCATACATTTGCAGTAAGCAGATTCGATTTCTTAAGTGGCTTTTCACCTAGACGTTGGGAATGAAGAACCTAAAGGTAGCTTTTGGAGCTACGCCGCCGTCGGGCCTTTTGGAACCACCTTACCGTGGGCCACTAGAAACCACGCCGTCGTCGGGCTATCTAGGACCCACGCTGCCGTAGGACCACTAGCACCCACGCCGCCGTTGGGCCTCGTAGTTAGAAATAGTAGTTTGTATTTTGTATACATTTAAGTAAATCAATTGTAATAGTATTAAGATAAATAAGCTGAATAAACAGTACCTCTAAACCAGAGTTTGGTGTTTCTTTGGTCGAACCTTAGACCCGGCGAGCAAAACCCCCGGCCGGAGAAAAAGCACATCACAAGTTATTAAGCGGTTGTCATACAATTCTCGTGTTTTACTTGCCTGTCCCAGTACCACATAAATTTGTGATAAACGAGTACGCTTAACATTTTTTAACCATCCGGTTTCAAAAAGATCTTGGCCTTTGGTTATGCCTTGACTGGTATTGCACTCATTTCCATTGTATACCGACTTTGTTTTAATGAAATAAACGAAAATTTAGGAAATCTTCACGTTCCTAGGATATTTTGTTTATAAAGACAGCAGGTAAGGGTCTTTCACGACATTGCCAATTTTTTCTACGTAGCGGAGTTTATTCAGCTCATCAATGCATTTTACATAAGCAGATAGCTCCATTTCTAAGTGAAGTTATTCAGTAAGTTATATATGAGTACTTTAAAATTATTAGATTTAAGTTACTTTTAACACTTTTAATTAACACTGATGTGGTACTCAATGGACTTCTTAGAGCCTTTTTTTTTTGTTCTAGATCACTTTCTATATTTGATTGCTACAAAAAAACAACAATCTTTTTCCTATTTCAGAGCATTTGTGTGAATTTTTATTAAATTTCAAATTTATGCCTATCTTCCGCCATATAAAATTTAGTTTGTTTTCCTACAAGTTTCTCAGCTGTCATTTTTTTTTTCTCATTCGACTCTGACGTTGTCGCGAACTACTCCATTTCTATCGACATGACATTACACTTGTTTGTCGGTGGTGTTACGGTGTTACCATATGAATCAAGTTAATCATTTTTATTTTTGATATTGTTTTTTAAAAACTAATTAAAATGCTTGTGTTAAAATGTGCAGCAAATAAACAATATTTCGCTGCTAGTATTTCGGTATGAGGTCTATATTGGTATGCGAAAGGTTTTTTTATTAAATTTATTATGAAATGATCTCGATTTTGCAACATATAAAACGTTCTAGGAAAACATTCGACCACCACCGATTTTGTTTTAGTTTCACAATTTTTTTTTTCTTTGCAATTGAATTTTAAGACAGATTTTGAAATTGTTTCTTGTCAATTTTTTGCATTTGGCATATTTATCAGTAGGTACTTACCCGTTGAAATTCTCTGAGCTGTTTCGAGCCAAGAGAGGAACTACTCGTAATTTTGCCAATTTTCTCTTTTTCTGTCATTTTTGAACGTGTATAGACTTTGTGCGATTGAGATCGATTTAAACCGCGTACGCGAATGAACCTATTCATAAACATTTCTGTTTTTACCGGTGTAAACACCGATTAAGTGTTTATTAAATGTTTATGAAATGTTTTTTTACTGTCGGAAATTCACGGCCAGAGTCTCGAAAACAACAACACCACTTCTGCGTTTTATTTCGAAAAGGAAATCAGTTCACAATAAGTTCGAATGGAATGGAAATCTTACCGCAGTTTGCACATCTGGTCCGGTTAGATTGGAATTCTTAGACAAGTAAATGACAGCGGATTTACCACGAAATTCCAGAAAAACAAACTGAAGTTACTCATGGCGTTCTCACAAGTTCTGTTTGATGGAATAATCCAAAGAGTGATCGTTCTGTTTAATTTATTAATTTTCGCATTAGAAGATGATGATTTTAAAAGTGGTACGCGTGCGATTATTAGCACCAGTGCGTTCGGTTTCTCAACCATTCCCGTTGTGACCGCACCATAGGTCTCTCTCTCTCTCTCTCTCTCTCTCTCTCTCTCTCTCTCTCTCTCTCTGTACACACAGCAAATATACATTTGATTTGATTGTTTAAATGAAATAGTGTCTTCTCATAAACTTAAAGCTATGTTCAAAAAACTCTGCGAAACCAGTTGCTATTACATTTTGCTGTAATATTTGGTGATAAAAAAGAAATGTGTTTCCCAATAATTGGTTTTGAAAATACATAATTTAAATTAATGCAGCCTGCTCGTTCACATTTTTCATTACGTATTCCAAGATTTTCTTGAAATTTGTACTTTATGTGAAATAAAAAAAACTCTCACCTTTCTGCCGGGAAACTTGTGAAACAATAATTATTTACGAACTGCAAAACATTTCATAAACATTTTTTTGTTAAATAAATTTTTATGAAACATTTACTTCAATATTTATGAAATATTGCCCTGGTCTCGTCATACATTTATAGATTGAAAAAGCAAAATCTCGAAGGACGGGAAATTTATTGGATGTGAAAAAAATGCTTTTTGATTTTTTGTCGTATAAAGGGTGTTGAATTTTTTGGTCTGGCAAAGTGACTGTGTGCTTGGCTATCCTTTACAGGCACACCAACATTTAATAATGAAACAAACAATGTAAAGCAATGCATCGAGCAATAGTAGAATAAATTTTCAGATCATGATCTGTGATCTCGACGAAAAGCAGGATCATATTATGCTGTTGCTGTAAGTGCATGTAAATCGACGATCTTTATGGATCAGGCTGGTAATAAAAAACGGCTAGTACAAGCTTACAATGAACGGCCAAGGCTCCACGAAAAATAACTCGAAAAGAATACTTTCAGTTTGTGTCATTTGAAAAATCACTTGCACTCGAAATCCATTTCCATTGATTTTCACACATTTATAGTAATGCATTTCGAATGATTAACAATTCGTAACCGACGCCGTGTGTCATACAAATTGGTATTAGTGAAAGTATGGGTAAAATCAAAAGTGATCTGAGATCAAAAAAACATGAAAAGCAATCTTGATCCAAAAAAAGTTGATTTTTTGCCAAATCGAAAACGACATAAGTTTCGCTTTTTGATGGACTTTGATTCACATTCACATTAATAAAGTTATGAAGAGGACCCAATTATTCAAATTGTCACCTCTTCTAAGTGAGCAGTGTGAACCGTTAAGCAAACAATTTCATTTCAGTACGTTTACTTCGTAAACAGACTGTCGGCTTGAGTTTATTATATCGGGCGCACCTTACAGACTATACAGCAGCAATCGCACTTTGAAACAACCGGCGGCGGGCGGTTCTATTTTTAACTCCTTTAGGATTAAAAGTTTATTTTTCTGGAAATAGGAAACAGATCTGAATTTCCAAGAATAGCACATAATACGGTAGCTGGGATCTCGAAATACAACAAAAAAACGGGCACACAAACGTGATTCTTTTCAGGTCAGTGGGCGCCATATGTTTTCCTGTTATTTTACATTTTTTCTCTCAGTCGCCTTTCTATGCTGTTGCCGCCCAATTAATCCTATGGAAGCTATTCTGGAAACCGATCCAATTCCCTAGGTACCGCACCCCTATCCAGACTTAATGCGTCACAAACACGCATTGACATGGCACACCAATGTAAGATGTAACCAATGATGTCAGTGAGTAAATTATTAAGCACTTTCACACAGCGACTACCAATTATTATTATTTCGGCCGTCACCACTTCACATTTGGATCACCACAAAAACATGTGTCCTTGAAAACGTTTGTTTTGGTTACAATTCTCCAGAAGAGAAAAAAAGAAGTGAAATCGTTAAAGCTGCTACAAAAATAGAGTCGATTCTTCTTTCCATTGGCTTTCTTCAGTCAATCATCGGATAGACTTGTGAGATCAAAATTAATTCTATAAATAGCGCTACGAGTTTTGGAATTGAATTCAATCAATTATTACAAAGAAAGTCAGAGGTATCGCGTGAGCGTGACTTTTTAAATGGCTGAGCGTTTAGTTTTGAAATATCACATTTACCAATCAAATCGAATGTTTATTTTTAGATTGAGCACTACTACGCTGCAGGATATATCTACTTGGACTCGGATTATTGGCGATGCAAAAATATTTTGAAGATCTAAGTTGCCGGTGGAGTGAAGAAGTACTATGGTTTTCAATCTTGCGTTGATGGTCAATACGGTTTTATTTGAAATCTCAATTGGCTTCTTGTCATATGTAATAAGTAGAGCCGTGCAGTGTAATACTTTTAACAATGTGTTGGTAAAAACACTTTCCGCTGTTACGTTTAGTTAAGCATTAGAGTCAAGTAGGCATTGTACACGAGTCTAAAAAATAACTTTTGACTGTAAAAAGGATCACAATGAAAAACTGTACACCCTAAGAGAATATCTTCCCGATGGCCAATGAATCTTTCTTTAAACGGATAAAAATGAAATGCACAGTTTTTCGGACAACGTTATAATAATAATTATTGCGGGTTCATAAGTTATTTCTCATTTAGAGCGAAAATGACATTATATGCATGTTTCAAGTTGTCAAACTGACAACTATGACAAATCTGGTTTTCGTAAACTTGAGCTTTTTATGCGAATAGGACATTTTTGTGTTAATGTACATAATTATTTAGTAAATTGACTAGAACAAATAAAATTATAAATTCTTATTTTAAATCTGCAAGTGTTACTTAATAAATGGATTTAAGCCTGACCGGTTGTTTAATTCAATATGTAATAGTTCTCAAAGCTGATGAGGGATTTTAGAAAATAATTCCCACAAATGCGATGGGATTTTTCTGAATCGTAGTTAGAAAAAAAAAGTATAGAAATGTGTATTTTCAAAAAGACAAATCGTCACGCACGTTCACTAAAGTTGAACCAACTTGGCTAAAACTAAAAACAAGAGGAAAGGACGAGCGTAGATTTATAAATCTGACATCTGACACACGACATCTTTTATTTGAAGGTTTTTGGTAAAATAAGTGTTACCCTGTAAAGTAGGTATAGCTTCATTGAACAGGGAAATCCCTCCTGATCAAAGGTATCATAGTATTAGTATAGGACTGCACAATGCAGCTCGTCCAGTGGATCAGACGTATTGAGTTAAGATCGAAGTTCGTATCTGACTGTCAAGATCAACGATGATTTATGAAATGACTCTTGAAGTTGTTTCGTTTCCATTGTCAGGAAAATGATATCTACTCCTTTTAGGATCTCTAACACAAAAAAAAAGCCTTAGCGGGGGAACCAAAATCGGATTCAATGGGCGTAAGCTAGTTTAAGCAAAAATTTTGATAACCTACATTGAAATAGCCGCAAAATGACTACCGATCCAAGCTAAACGTACAAAAAGTAAGTGGAACTTTAACAACTGTCGCGAAAAGTCAAACATTGACTGTTAAAACAAAAAAGCCCATTCACGTACTTGGTTTCCATCGATCAGCAGGTCTATATCTATCAGAAACGACAAACAAAAACAGACAAAAACAACGAGTAACGAGTGATTCCTCTCTTGGCGCCAAGAAGTTCAAAAACTTTCTTCTCGTGCTGATAAATTCATCAATTTCATGACAGATCGACGGAAAGGTAATAAAATACATTTAGTAATAGAATACTAGAATATTCTGCAACTAATAACGAAACAAAATATAGTTTAAGCTTCTCAAAGCCACTCGCTTGTGTAAGATTTCATTTTCAAAAACGAAATGTTGTTCACTCGTTATAAAGTTAAAGTTGGAATTTTTGAACAGCATGTGACCGAAAACAATTGCGCTCCCAAAACGTGATTTAGTACATTATTTATATATACAAAGCACATGTCATCGGAACTAGTTTTCGTTCTAAAATTAGCACAAAACCCACATGAATATTTTAACGCACGCGTTCGGCTATCACTCACTTAATGACTTAATGACTAATTTACGATTTAAGTGCTTCAATAAATAAAAATCATTAGTGAACAAGGCAAAAAGATGAACTGGATACGCTCGTCCAATGAGCACCAACAGAGGTAACCGCCAACTATCAATTGGGCCAACTTTTGGTCGATAAATGAACTCAATCTCTTCACCTTTCAAACGGGTCATTGTTATTCTTGTTTAGTCTGAATCTCTGAAAACGTAGCCCACTCAATTGAGGGTTTTTAATTCCCTCACCACAAAGTCTGTATGTGTCACTGTTTCAAACTGTATAGGCCCCCCACCCAATTTAAAATGTATTTCCATGGAAGTTTCTAAAAATAACTTCCCCACTCTCTTTCTACACACATACAGAAAAGATTGGCTCAATGCCAGCAGCAACCTTAGTTTGGGTCCGAGAGGTCAGAAAAAAAAAACACAAAAGGATAAAAAAAATTATTTCTGCGGTCCCACACGCCATTACTCAAGGATATTTTACACCCCAAATGCTGTGCGACCCTTAAAGAGGGGTTTGCGCTGCGAATAATAATCCTGTTTCCTATATGCATGATTTTATGGGTAAACAAATTTGAGGAGAATTTTTCGCGACGGTATTCATCTCGTTGCGTCTTCCCTCGGGTCAATATTTCAATTAGGTTCCCAACCATTTGTCGTGCTCACATTCATGCGGCGCTAATGTCTATAGCAAATCAATCCTTAAGCATGAGCACGAGCGCGCACTTAACCTCACAACCATTACCGCCGATCTGAAGAGCGAATATTTCCATGGAGGTTTCTAAAAATAACCTTTCTCAATACAAAGACGGTTGCCTCGGCCGTGGTAATCCGGCACCCACTTTCGAAGAGAGCAGGAAAATTAGAAAGCTCTTAAAGGGGATGTTGCATTTCATCCCCCCCATAACAAATTCTGTGATTGTGGATAGACTTGGTATGTTCTTTTGTACATTGTATAACATAAGGTATATATGCGCGTGTTGAACTTCAAGGACATTGTACGACGAATGGAATGGGCGTGAGGGTATAGTACACAATTGTGTATGGGTTGCTGGAAGCTCTCTTTCTCCATTTGTAAAAACTGGGGTTGCCACTGTTTCGCAATAGTGAAAGGAGTAGCCAAAATTTTCCACAGAAACGAATGTACATATTTGAGAAGCTGGGGCCGAGGTTTATTTTTATTTTTTTAACGTAACCAAAAATGGATTTGAAAGTGGATCAGCTTCCAATTGACTGCCAGACAAGCAAACATTTATCAAACCAGTCAGGGATGCACGTCCTTTAGTTGCCTCCGCAGTCACTCTAATTTGGCTAAGGTCAATAATAGTTTATTTTTTAATATTGACAGGGATCTGCCATGGAAGACGTTTTATTGTTCTCCATCGGTTCGTCATGGTTGAAGCATTTTTGACAAGCTTAAATTAAGAGCCTTCAGCTTGAAACTAGATTTCAGTCCTGTGAAAATAACCGCGTTTCATGACAAGCCCATTGACCACAAAGATTGAAAAAAAAAACGTAATACAAAAAGGGTGTGAGCGCACCTTTAAGCCGATTACCGAACTGTCAATGTCAAAACATTCAGTGAAATCAATGTTTTCATTATGGTAAAGTACACGAAGGAAGAACGTTGACAAATACATAATTAAAATTTACTACCGAAACTCCGAATCGGAGGTCGCAACTTTAAGAGCGTTAGCGCCAATATTAAATTTTTAGCGATGTAGTGCATTTTATTGAACAAATAAGAACTCTCAAAAAGTCACGGTTGGTGCGGTTCCGGTGGCATCATTGGGCCGTGTTTTTTTTTCGTCGAAGAAAGTGACTGTAAAATTACGGTAAATGGTATTCGCTACAGAGACATTTTGGTTTTTGGAATGTTATTTCTTTTGAGAAATTGCATGAATTAGACATCAGTGATATGTGGTTCCAACAAGACGGTGCCAGAAGCCACACAGCGGGTGCAACAATCGAGTTATTGAAGTCTCAGTTCGGTGAACGTGTTTACTCCAGAAACGGATCCGTCTATTGGCTACCGAGATTCTACACGTCTAGGTAGACTGTTTCTTATGGGGCTACATTAGATCATCGGTCTTGCCAACAAGCCGGCCACGTTAGAGGAGCTCAGAGCCAATATTGAACGAGAAATACTGGCCGTATCGGTGGAAATGTGCGCCCGAGTCATCGAAAATTGGGTTCAACGTATCGACAGCTGCACACGTTCCCGAGGAGGACTTCGTAATTCCATTCATGAAAGTTTTGATAGTAATCCAAGACAATCAATTTTTATTTTGAGATGTCTGAAGTAGTTTGCATTTTATTTGAAAAAGAAGTTGTCAAGTCCTATATGAAAGACACTTTTTGTCATGTGACCTTTTCTATATATGTGTAATATTTTTTTATAATTTATATTTTTTATTGCCAAAGTAAAACAGCTATTTATCGCAGCGCTTCGCAGCACTGAACGGCTTTGATTGGAATTTCAGACGTCGCCATTTTGGAACGTTGCCATTTTGGAACGAATTCCAATGACAGAAATGTGTCTATGTTTGTTACCTCATCTGGTACCAATGGAAGTGAATTAAGTACAGTTTTCCGAGGAATTCACAATTACCAACAAACTTTTCAAGTTATGGCGGACGGATTTGATTTCGATTTGACTTGTCTTGAAATGAGTTGCTTCAATTGTACGACTTTATTCAAGTTTTCGTAAATAATTATCTGTTGTAAAAGCTGTAGTCATTGATACTTCGACTCATTCTACCGTTGGCATGACAGCCACTGCACTATAATTTAAAACAACCTTCATCTCCGTGGCATGTGACTTATTTTAAATATTGACTGGTTCTTGTCAGCAGCTACCACCTACCAATTAAAAAGTACCAGCCTTTTGCTGGTGATCACATGTTTTTCCTAGAAATTTCACATACTCTTAAAGCGGATGGCGGTGTCCAGCAAACAGAATACAAAAGTGAACAATGTTTTGCGACTATGACTGCAATACAAGTGGTCGGATTTCTTTGAACTAAGACACACTGTGTAGGCACGGAGCTGTGAGTAAACGAACGTATCATATTCACAAGTCATTGCACCCCCCGTTTCTGATAAGCAAATTAAAATACTCAAAAATGACCAAAGTCTATATGCGTCATTGGCTTTCAAGGAATTTCAGGAAACAATCATGTTTTTCATGGCTTGTAATATTCTAAAGGAATGAGGAAGCAGGTTGGATGCGGGCAACTTTTAGTAGGAGCAGCAACAACAAAAACGTCAAAACGTAGGTATAAGGAAATGATAAATTTGTGTAAAAAAAAATTGTCCATGTTTAAACAAACGTACCTAACCTCAATTAACCAACTAAACAAACTAAAAACAACTATAAAAATCTATACCCGAAATGAGAAAAGTTTCGAATTTTTCGAAATATCGGGATTGATTATTAATTTTATATAAAACCAGCCGTCTTGTGTCTAAATAAATTCTTGCTCAAACTATAACCCAAAGACCGGTGAAAAAGAAAATTATAACCATAAGTGACCATCAAACCATGATTTGTATATTATTAACCACGATAGTGTCAGAAAGTCAGCAGGGTGTAATTTGTTGCCCCCCAGTCTGCAGAGTTGACACACGACCTTCACATGACTCTGACTCCCTGCCAAGTCAAGTTCACGATATCCATCAGAAAATCTGCAGTAAGTCCACTTCAGGAAGCAGAAATATGCATAACAACGACCTTCTGCGTTTACCTTGAGGTTTGTGCATAAGCTACGCTTTTATTTATACACTTTTTGTAAGCATGCATCACGAATGTGATTATAAAATAATTCAAAAGACTCGTAAATCGCAATTACCTCGAACATTCACTATCAATACGCAGTTCGCGTGATTTTTCGATTTAAAAATAAAAAGTCATAAATCCTAATCACAACTTCCGCACCATTGAAACGCACTTCAAGCACTAATCTTGAAAATACTGTGAACAGCCTTACGCGATAAGAAATTGCATCTATATTCTATGGAAGTTTAAAGCAATGACACGAGTCTTATCCACATACAAAGCAGGACCGGTAATGGGCAGTAAAGAATTTTTTGACTTAGCATGCGGGTATACTCTCAGAGAGTCCAGCTATTGGTGACAAAAATATTTAGATTAATCTATGACGGTAAGTTCTTATCAGGTGAGAATTTATTTAAAGAATTGCGGTATTTCGGAAAGTCCGTGCTAAAGTCAAGTCCACAGTTGATTGCGATAAAACGTTAGCAAGATTCGGAGGGGCAGTTTTTATCACAAAACTTACCTTATTAAAAATGCATAACGCATAGAGACGGTTTTAGTCTTTTGCTGACAAATGATTTGTCTCGAGCAAATGAAATTAGGTCTGTTCCCTAACGATAATGCATTCCAACACATTAGCCAAACTTAGAGAACAAAAGATGTCCCCTCCATAAAAAAATGCAAATATTAGCCCAAGAAATTTGTTTAGGCTATTTGGTTGTTGCTGACAGATGGTTGTCAAAGCGTTCAAATCTTAATTTGTAACTGACTTCATATTCGACTTCGTTCATATTTTGCGCTTGTATAGTATTAAAATAGATAATAAGAAGCAAAAGAGCAATCTTTGTAGTTTCTGCAATTAAATTCTTGCACTTAAATATAAATTTGTACTTTGTTCCTCTAATACACTCTTACACTTTGAAATGTCAATTGAGTATGCATGCAGGATTTTCTTGACTATATTTGTCGGCTCCTCCATAAACGTCAACTGGAAAAAACTACTCCCGTGAAAAACTTTTCACATCGATAAAAACTGCGAAACATAAAGTCAGTCGGATGTCAGACTTGCTAGACTAAAAATCCGAGCGCCCCCTGTTTTTAGCTGATCTAAAAGTGATCAAACCTACAAATTATCAAAGCTTTTGGAACTTCTTAAAGTGGGGAGGTTCAAGAATTCAGTTTAGTAAGTCTGACAGCTGGCTAATTTCATGTTCCTCAGTTTTGATTGGCTTTAATCGGTCATATCTATACGGTTTTCTAATTGCCGTTCGGGAAGGGGTTGCCGACGAATCAAGTGAAAAAAATCATGCACAAAATCATGCACGCATACTCTGTTGACATTTTAAAATTGACTATTAAATTGACAGCTCGTATATGTGCATCACGTAGTGACCTTACCGACCAATCTAGTTTTTGCGTCAGGATACATCTAGACCAGTTCAATCTAGTCGACTTAATTTGACTAGATTTTTGAGTCTACTTAATTATGTATGTTGTATGCAAACTTCAGTTCAATTGACAGGTAGGTAATATCAATAGACAATTATTAGGGCCAACTTCGTTAGATATTAGAGGTAGGTATTAGGTAAGACTTATTTCTGTCTCTCGCACTTTTATGAAACAGCAAATGAAGTTAAAGTAAAGCACTAAATTGTGTCTTGAAATGCCAAAAACATTAAGAATATCATTAAGGGTGTATGTACTATGACAGATATTGCCCTTTATCACGAAACGTGGTGTTATTTCATAGATTCTGCCAAATAATTACAATTTTTGCGACATAGCTAATTTTAGCCACTCTGTTGACTGATTTCTTGGGTCCATGTCAAACCGAAGCCCAAATTTGTTCAGGCCCTTCAAATTGTTTAACTCTCTACTACAAGTTTCTTTTATAGTTTTTAAAACTACACGCATCTACTTTGAAAGCTGTTATGGAGGATTTTTGGAAGTTTTGTTTGATAAACTGCGACAAAAAAGGTTCTGTAAAACGAATAGCTGTCAGAACTCAGAAGACTGGCTAGAACATAGTGGACGTTCGGATACCTAGTTTATGTAAAACGTCAACTAGATTGGTCGTGACTATGAATCCGAACGCGTTGACTAAGCAAGTTGAATAATTGTTTTTGTATTCTCGCGGTCAGCGTTACCTTTGCTTGATTATGTACTTTTTTATTTGGAAAAGGCCCTTGATAAATCTTTAAAAAATTTTTATTTTCAAATAAGTACATTTAAAATGTAGCACGGTTGCCTATCACAACACTATTATAGTCCTATGCGAACTAATGGTTGTTCAATATCGTGTGAAAATTCTAAATTACCAAAGTGGCCTAGACATTAGACCTTTTTCTCTCATTGCCCCTTTTTGCGACTCCTCAAGATTCTGCAACGGCCACTCTGTTTATTTTAAATTTGACTCTTCGAAATGTCAACTGAGTACGCAGGAGTTACGAGCGGACATGACCGATCGAACAAAAACAATAGAAACGAACATTTAACAAACAATGTTATTTATTACAAGGACGAAGTAACACTGACTACAATAAACGTAGATGATGAGCTGCTCTGTTGTTAGGCTGTTATCTCTAAATTGAAGTGACGCTATGTTGAGATGTTGACTGATGATGTTGCTGTCGTTGGAGATGGGTATTTTCTGTTTTTGATGTCGTTACACGTAACTCAGGCAGGATTTTTTTGACTAGATTGGTCGGCTTCCCCTCCAAACGTCAACTGCAAAAACTATACACGTGAACACTCTGGACCAATAAAAACTGAGACGCATCTAGTCAGACAGCTGTCAGACTTACTAAACTACGAATCCGAACGTCCCCATTAACAAAATATCTACGTTGTAAGGTTAAGATTAGGCCCCAATTATAGCCATAAGTAAAATGAAACCGTACAAATTTTTTTTACGGATCTACAACTTTATGCCGATTCCAAACGGCTAATTGAGAAGCTCCTTCAAGACAGTTATACTCTCTGATGTTTGTCAGACCTTCGCGAAAGGCGGTGCAACCAACCTGACCCTGAATTGGAATTTGTGTTTTTTTTTTTAGGATTCGAAAGTGGGACACCCTCGCTTAGTAGTCCAACACACTAGCAACTAAATGCACCAAGTGACAAAGAACAGAAACAGAATTCCATACATTTGCAACAGAAACAGAATTTGGAACAGACAATTTTTTTTTTAGCAACAGAATTTAGCGACAGAAAAATGGCTGTTTGACGACAGAACGTAAACAAGTCTATATTTATTATTTCTGTTGCTGCGTGCAGTTATTTTTTGTTTGGATTTTTCTGCATTTGTCACCTGGCTGTTTGTTTCACATCGTACAATTGTATAATGTGATGATTCGAGTGGACTCTTTCTTTTCTTTGAAGTCATCTGGAAGAGTAGCAAAAGAAGCAAAATCGTCTGCAAACTGCCGCTCTACTTGAATATACGCCGCAATTCGACATTAAGCTTCATTTAAATCATCTTCTCTAAACATTTCCGAAATCTGTTCCATTTTTTCGTCAAATCTAAAATGTAATTGAACGAAAAACAAATTGACAGAATATGATATAATTCTTTACGTTTACTTTTCTCCTTTATTTTTTGTTACAAATATTCTTATATTCTAGGTCTACGAGGGGAGTTCAATATATTCGCGGTATGGGGGGGATACTTCAAAGATGTGAAAAAATTATTTCGTGATTTTAGTAGACCCGTTATTCAAGTGTTTTACTGTAAAATTTCATTTGGCTGTGTTTATAAGTTTGCTTTGTATTTTGCGTTGAACGAAGGTGAAATGGCTGGTGCCACTAAATTGAGAACCGCGCTGTGATAAAATTTCCTACTAAACAAGGAAAAAGTAAAAAAAATATTCACGAAGAGATGGTGGCTGCTTTTCGAGATTCTGCACCTTCTTTGTCAACTGTTCAAAAGTGGTTAAGTTTATTTCAAAGGGGTAGGGAGAGCATTGAAGACGATCCTCGTTCGGCTGGCCATTAACTGGCTGCACCGGAGAAAACATTACACAAGTCGAGAAACTTGTACTTGAGGATGTAAAGGTTAAAACGATACCTATGAAGATTAACCTTTCTATTGGTACCATACACACCATTCTTCATGACTGTATAAATCTTTCCAAAGTCAGTGCAAGATAGGTGCCTCGAATGCTCACATCGCTCACAATGCTCCGGTGCACACGGCATGGATTTCTAAGGCTGTTGTACGGGATTGTGGTTTCGAAAAAATTCAACATCCAGCCTATGGTCCGGACCTTGCTCCTAGTGATTAATTTTTGTTCCCAGATTTAAAAAAAACGTTCGTGGTAAGCGATTTACCGATGATGAGGAGCTCAAAACTGCAATAAATGAACATTTTGGAGAGAAAGATGAAAACTATTTTTTTGAGGGTATAGAAAAGTTAATCTTAAGATGTAATAAATGCATTCATGTAAGAGAAGATTATATTGAAAAATTAAAATATTTTCAATTTAATTCGTGTTTTTCTTCATGTCGATACCGCGAATATATTGAACTCCCCTCGTATGTCGTCTCCTAACCTCCTCGATTCTCGCCATGGTTTTTCGACAGACGTCATTCAGCCGTCAGCTGTCATTCGAGAGTGCTGCCAAGTTTGACAACAATGTTTATGGATCTGTTTCTGTTTCAGTTTTGTGGAGCTGAGCGAGCAACGTAAACAGAACAAGAATATACTTAAGAACGAAAAAACTATCTGTTCTGTTTCAGTTCCTGTTTCTGTTTAGATCTTTTCGGTTTAAATATATTTAAAATTTAAATTTTAGGTCCAAAATGTCAGACATTTTTCATTAAAAAATTATTCCTAGCACGATGACCTAAACTGACAACGACTGTCGGATACAGCACACATCCTCCTGTCAGTTTGTTATTCTAAAACTCTTTCTCCTTCACCATGCTCTGAAGGACATAACCGTATAGCTGACAAGTTCAAACGATTATGATGCAAGAATTTCTTAATTCATTCTCAGCGCTAGAATTTTTTTTCTTCTTCTGTGAATTGAGTGGTCGTAACTTTATTTATAAACAACTTGTTTGATATTCTTTTTTTGATTTTGTTTTTGTTTCAAATTTAAAATAAAATTAATTGTTATTTTCTCCTTTCAAAAGAATCATATAAATTCCGATGGATTTGTTTCTTATTTATTTTGATATTTATTTACGTGATAATTTCTCCTTAGGCGAAATATCCATTGTCTATTTATACTTCTTCTATTTGCAAAGTATATGGTGATGTTTTTTTTTTTTTTTTTTTTTCTTGTTTTCAAATTAATTTATTCATCACCCTATTTATCATACTACACTGGGGAAGGTAGACAGAACAAAACATCTCGAATGGATCCTCAATAGTTTATGACTACTTGTGGACGAGAATCGTGTGTGTATAAGTTATTATTTTTGTTTTTCTTTAATCTTTTTGACATTTACTTAGATCTGCCTATGATCTTTATTTTTTCCAACTTATACGAGTGTAAGTACATATTTAGGTGGGCAGCTTAATGTTGATGTAGTGGGCGCATCGTACTAAGGAGGACGGATTAAAAAATAATCACGCTATAGTCAGTCGGCTCATTAAGTTCGTAGTAATTGGGCTTATATATGGCCAGGAATGGAGAGAGATGTTTGCTTTTTCTGGGTGTGACCAAGCCAACAGTGCCTGATCTGTTATTTGTAAAAATTTGCTGTCAAAATTATGTGGGAGTTTGTTAAATTTTAATGATGAGTCGAGTTTGTGTTTGCAAAACGGCGTACATCCTCTAGACTGGGCCGTCCAATCAGAAGTCCTTACCTGACAGAGACAGACACGACGCGACGGTCAAAGTACTTTGCAGGAGATGTAGGAGGCAGGTCCTATACACCTTAAAAAAAAATACATAAAATTCGGTATCCCCGAATAATTTCCAACCCAGTGACTAATATCGTCTACGTAGCTTCATAAAAAAATCAGTCTACGCTTCATAAAAAGGGAATAAAATGAGCGACCCAAAAATAGCAGCAAAGGATACCTGCACCTAATAACACTTAAAGTCCTATCTGACATCGTAAAGGCGACGTTTTGATTCATCTGTGACAATAGAATAATTCCCTATGACAAATTACCACCCCCTAGTGTTGTGAAGCCTCCACTGTGCGGCCATCCATTTCACGGGACCGAAAGCGGAGCCGACTGAGAAAATGTTGCTTTATTGATTTTGGGCTATTTTTGGAATCTCTCACACTGGCCACCACCGACCGTTCAGTATTCCTTCCATCCGTCCTTCTTCGTTTGTCCTCTTTGTTCTTCTTGTCCAAGAGCAAATATATTATTTACTACGCAGTAGTAAAAAAGCAGCAGTGCTGGCAAAGGATACATATGGAAAGGAAAGGCACTTTGTGTATTTAATACTGGACTGTGTCTGTGTATATCTCGCGCATACAAACGCAAAACGGAGTACATCTCAAGGACTCGCTAGGTCGGTTTTCGTTCGCAACGATAGATTCGTGGTTAAGTAATTACCATTTCTCCGAACATACGACATGATCCTTGTTAGCAGTTCTTTCTTCTATGTCGAGTACGAGAATGAAATTTTAAAAGTTGTGTGTAGATGATTTCCAGGTGGCTAATGAAGCTTTAATTCTACCCACCCCGGTGTGTACATAATCCTCTGGCAAAACCCACGAACACACCGAAAGAGGAACATGGTATAGCTGGTTTATGGGTGGGTAGGCCTGAGCCGTTTGGTTGCCGGTTCGTTTTCATTCGTAGTGGCAAAGCTTTATCCTTGAGTGTGCCACAAAGGAAGCGACTGTTGCGAAAGAGAAAATAACAAATAAAATAAGCCGAAGCTTTTTTCTTTTGTTGTTGTTCTTTCACTGGAAACATTCAAGTAGGTATATATGTAATCGGAACTTCGACACGTGCCATTTTATTTCTTTGCCGCCTAAACACCGCCCACGATTTGTGTGCTCGAAGAAAACTTGTAGATTCTGAGCTTGAGCCGCATAGAGATTGCCAGGCGTTATTTGTTCTGTGAAAGAGTTTTAATTTTCCCTTTGGGAAGGGACGGGTGTCACAATTGATTCTTTGTTTTTATTTGCGTGTGGTTGTAATAGTATATAAATATTGTCGCTATGAATTGTTAACTTCAAACACTGAACTACACTACCTATGCTTCCATTTACGGATTCCATAGGTATTCCGATCGCTACTTGTAAACTCATAATAAAGCTGGATGCTATCAATAGAACAAATCTTAGGTGGACAACCGGCTCGAGATGTCTAGCGACAAAACAGATCTGGCCATGGATCAAAAACGTTCTAGATACTTGATCTCCTTTGATAGGAAGCACATCAGTGCTACAATAGGTGTCATCACAGGACAATGTCTCATAGGCACGCATGCAACAAGGCTTGGCGTATTGTCTAACGATTTTTGCAGAAGCTGTCTTGACGAGGAGGAGGAAGAAACCATACTCCATCTCCTCTGCACCTGTCCGGCTCTCTCACAAAGACGAAAACTCCATTTGGGAGCGTTCTACTATAACGATCTCAACGATCTAAAAAACATAGACATTCGTAGTCTCCTTCGCTTCATCAGAAGCTCCAATTGGTTCAACGAGTAGGAAGCATTGAATTTTAGATTCAGTGGTATCACAAGGGACCTTATAATGGTATAAGTGTGTCGGCTTGCCGGCAGCCACTTCAACCTAACCTAAAGGTGGAAAATTCTTTGTGAAGCTTGGATAATGTCGCATAATTGTCAAATTCATTGTAATCAAAGACGTTTTGCGTGCGTTTTGGGTGGAGAAGTTAACGAGATAAAAATGCCGAACAGAAGAACGTGTTCGATTCGCTGATGAAGGTTGTTGACGATAGAACGGAAGGCATTTACTTTATCGATGCTCCCGATGGGACAGGCAAGACATTCGTTGATTTTGGGAACAATTCGGTCAAGATCTCAAATGCGTTGGCTGTTGCTGTCATCCCGAAATCTACTGCTGCCGATGAACTTAATGCATACCTGCGATCGTCGCCTTTGTGGCGGCATGTCAGGAAGTTGAAATTGACCACGAACGTGAGAGTCGCATTGCATAACGACCCATCGGCTGCTGAATTCTTGAGACAACTGCTGGCGCTTGCCAATGGCCAAATTCCTGTTGATTTTTCGACTTCATTGATATCCTTTTTTTTTTGTGAGTTGACGTCGTCGAAGGAGTTACTCATCACCAAAGTTTTCCCCGGCATTGCACAAAATTATAGGTAAATATCTAATCTTGATTGGATTAGCGAACGGGCAATACTACCAGCGAAGAATTAGGACGTGCGTCGAAAGCTTGAATTTTATTATTCAAAGTCAAATCTCTGGAGAACTGTATTCGTACAAATCCATTGACAGCGTCACCGACGGGGAAGGTGGGCTCGATCATAATCGTGTTGAGGGATCTGAATCATCCGAAATTGTGCAACGGTACGCGTTACAATGTGTGATTCAAGTGACGATCACCAAGGGCAAATTAAGTCCTCATCCCACGAATTCCGATTATTCCAACCGATCTTCCATTCCAATTCAAGCGGATTTTATTCCCCGTTCGATTGGCTTTTGCGATGACAATCAATAAATCGCAAGGCCAATCGTTGGAAGTCTGTGGGATTAATCTTGAATTTCCCTGTTGTTCGCACGTTCAGCTGTACGTTGCCTGTTCGCGTGTTGGCCAAACGTCTTCGTTGTTTGTCTTTGCATCGGAAAACGAATCGAAAAACATTGTTTATCATATCGCTCTCTACTGATTTTGATTCCATTCAAATAAATCACATTGAAATTTGAACTATCTGTGTTTTATTATCACTCTGGAGTTTATCTGAAGGCGTTAAATTGGGGCGAGACGAAGTTTGCCGGGTCCGTTAGTTGGTATATTTAAAAAATCAAACAACGATCTGAAAAATTAAATTTTGGTAAAGTTGCTAAAGAAATGTCCAGAAATAAAATGCAATAAGTATTTTCTTAAAAGAAATATAGTTTGCTATTTTATTTTGTTAGTTGAACCATATTTAAACAAATTTTTATCGGCTTCATTAAGCGATTTATTAAAGTCTAAAAAATATACGTTTTTTACTCGCTTCTCGATACTTTTTTCTTCCTCATGACCTCCCTGCAAATGTTGGTGGATAAGAAAACTATATAAACTAGAGTTCGACCAGTGATAGAAATTCTACCATTTTTGTGACCTGGCTTATACACAACATGTTGGAAAACAAATTACGCACAGCATTGCATCTCTGCACAATCTTCCCAACAACGAAAAAAATCTAAACGAATATGTTGTGTTTTCAGCAGTGAAAGTGGTTCTCATCTATTTGCCTACGACTATTTATATATATACGATATAACCTAATTTCGACAGATTTGGAAATGACGATTTCAGACACACATGAACGGTTCAGTTTTGAGAAGAGCAGGTTTGAAAGGTTAGAATGCGGACATCCAACATTCCTTAAGAAAGTATGACGTCGAAAAGTCGCAATCAGAATTTTAGCCGATTGTATGTTTTGGCATTGAGGAGACTCTATAGGCAATTATCATCGCAGTCTTGCTCGGCACGAAAAATAATTCAGTTACACATCGTCTAATAAGAAATTCTTGCATCGACTTTAAATTTATGGAGATAATAAACATTTTTAGTCTCGACTTTATTAACGGAAGCTCACAATTGCGAAATTTGTATGGAAAATACAGCCACTGTAAAAATTTAATTTATAGTCAAAACTAAAAATGATTATTGCTGAGGCCCAATTTGCAAAAAAATAGTTTTTAAAATAAACCGATTGTGAACTACTTAAATTTAGAGTGAAAACTAAAAATGCAGGCTCTGCAAATGTATACATATTTTTAAAAATGCACTTATCCATAAAAAAAAAAGATCAACCCCACCTAAACGATACATACCATGAGTCACAATTCTTCCTTCCGGACTTGTCATTCTGGTGAGTAGTTAACGTTGTTGTTGTTCTCCCACAAAAGAGGGAAATTTTAGTTATCTAAGCGAATTTCATTATACACATTTCCAACTGAAATTGAAACAGAAAAAACACCATTAATTTTTTAAGCAAAATATTAAATAAATTTATCGCATGGATGGATTTATTTATATAATAGCAAACTCACTGATTCTAAATTAATCAATTTCGGAAAATCCCGCGTACGTAATGACGCAAATTTTTCGCATTCAAGTATTCTTATTTTAAACAGAGAAAAGTGTCTCCTGCTATGAAAAAAAATAAATAAATTAGAAAACAGAGAAGATTCGCGTCGGTTCAACTATGTTGATGAGGAAGTTGGACGTGCGTCGGCATTTAAATGTGGCGACTGGGGAACAAGAAGTAGGAAGGGTTTTGCTTTTATTTTATTTTATTTTCTCCTTTTAGAATAGCAAACAAAAAATATACCACCTATATATATATACTCTGTTTTCGTTGCGCTGTTGAGAGAATATTAATTGCCCGAAACACTTTGGAATATAATGTGATGAAAAATAACAGATATTCGAGATGTCTTATTATGACGTCTGAGATCAACAAGGTGTCAGAAAATGTTCTAGAACAAGTTAAACCCGCATAAGCATATAAATATGGATGAGTATGTACATAGTTATGTTATGATCGGACATCAAGAAATAGAATTTGTTTGAGGAAGGATTGTGTGGTTTAACATTTAAGTACGCTTGTGTGCATTCATCTGGTGCTGAATTTGTTGCATAAGTCGTTTGAAAGGTTATAGTTCGAGAAGAGAATTGGTTTTACTTATCGTTTTATATTTTAAGGCATTAGGATGTCCTACGTTCAAAGGTTAATGCGTTTCCTACTTCTTAAGTTCCGAAAATTGGTGAAGAGCACATAACTGGTGCGACATTTTTTATGTCGGTATGTGAATATTTAATAACTACAAATTTAAAGCCATTTCCATATATGAGGCACCTATTTTATAAAGGGTTTTCCAAGAGGTGTAATTGTGTTATTCAAAGAAAATGTCATTTTTTTGAGATAAATGATCGGAGGTTTATTTCATAATAAAGAGGAAGGTATACTGTTAATAATGAAAAATGGCTACCACGAGCACGCGTACAGGACCATATCCTTTTCATGAAATTTTCCATAACCAAATCGCAAAGTGGATGCCCTATGTCCTCGATAGCCTCACGAATTTCATCTTTGAGGTATTGAATCGAAGCTGGGCTGTTGGCGTAGACCTTATCTTTCACGTGGCCCAAAGGAAGAAGTCGCAAGTTGTTAAGTCACAAGATCTCGGTGGCCAATTGTGATCACCTCTTCGAGAGATAGCACGGTCCGGAAACTTTTACCGTAAAAGATCAATGGTCTCGTTGCTTGATGATCGGCCGGCTTGAGTTCTTGTGTTAACTGAACTTTATAAGCGTTACGACCCAAGTCTTTATGCAAAATACGGTGTAATGACGTTTGTGGTATGCCAAGTTCCAAAGATTTTTTTTTTTCAATTTTTTCAATTTAAATTTATTATTATTATTATTAAATAATATAACTACAATAAGACTTGGTGTTTTATAGTACAAAGAGGGTTTAAGTAAGTTAACAATGTTCTTAAAACTACAGATTAAGATTAACAGTGGTTTTATACCTAAGTTTTAGAGAAAAGAGGAAAATTACAGGAAAAAAATAATTATAAAAAGGATGAAGAGAAGAAAAGATAGAAAAGAGGTTATTGCTGTGTTGAGAAGAAATTTATAACTTCGGATTTAAATTTAGAGGATCTATTTATACATTTAATATGCAAAGGCAAAGAATTCCATAGAATAATTGCGTGAATATAAAACAGTCTGGAAGAGTTAAGATATTTGTATGAAGAAATGTTAATGTTCATGGTTCTATTAGATCGAGAAAATTCTAGTTTTTGATAAATGTAGGGAGGAGACTTGGAGGAGAGAACCCTATGCAAAAATATGCAGTTCCTAGCATTAATGTAGGATAGGAGAGTACATACAAGGAAGTTATTGGCGTAAGCAGAGATTCTATCCCACCTACGAAGACCATGAATGAAGCGTATAGCATCATTGAAAGCTACTTGGAGTTTATGCATTGATAGCGAGTCAGGGTTAGGGTAAACAACTTCAGAGTATGTTATCAAAGGCAGAATGAGGGTGCGAACAAGTTTTTGCCTGTTTTCAGGGGGTGTAAAGCTCGCAGTTAGCCATAGTTTCCGAAGACAACCGTAGATACGCCCAATTACAGTGCTAATGTGGTTATAACATGATAGATTGCGATTGATAACGAAACCAAGACAGGTGGCAGATTCAGCTATTTTGAGTTTGCAATTTTAAAGCCAAATGTCTGGAACAACATCGAGATCAAAAAATTTGTTTGCAATGGGAATTGCCAAGCATTTATTAGGGTTGAGAAGCAGTCCGTTTTTTGCAGGCCATTCATTATTTGCAGATAAATCCTCATTTAGCAGCATTACAAGTTCTGATATTTTTTTCAGAGGTTGGGATAAGCGGATCTGAGCATCATCAGCGTAAAAATAGATGGAGCAATATTTGCATACTGAAGGTAAATCATTTATAAATATGCTGAACAAGATAGGTCCCAAGATAGATCCCTGAGGCACTCCTTGTTTGAGCAGCTTGGATACCGAGCAGCTTTCACCTATAATGACTCTTTGAAATCTGTTAGAAAGGAAATCACGCAGCAAACCAACAGCGCTGACGCTAAACCCAAAATATTTTTTTAATTTCCAGCAGAGAGTGTCATGATTAACATTGTCAAAGGCCTTTGAAAAGTCGAGTAGGCAAAGCAAAGTTACAAAGCCTTTATCAAAGTCCCTACGAATGTCATCAAGCATGTTGACCAGTGCAGTCGAGCAGCTCGAAAACCTGATTGGAGAGGGTACAAAAGAGAATTATCGGAAAGGTGATCAATGACTTGTTTAGCAAGAACCTTCTCAAAGACCTTTGACAAGCATGGCAGAATGCTTATGGGTCGGAAGTCACTGAAAGAAGACGCATTGGCTTTTTTGGCAATAGGGATCAGGTTGAGGTTGTGATGCAAAAATTGATTATATGGGTCAGAGGACGTATGATTGCAGGTAAGATCAGACGTATAAATCGAAGTGGCACACCGTCTTCACCAATTGCATTTGATTTTAACGAAGTAGTGATGGAAAATATTTCACTCTCTGTCACCACTTCAAAGTCAGATGGTCTCACCACATTGATGTCAGAATCAAGGCTGCTATCGAGGTCAAAACTATTTGGTGGCGAATCGCTATCCAAGAAATAATTATTCAACTCGTCGGGGTCAAAATCACAATTATTATTACTTCTACTGCCAACACCAATCTGACGAAGGTTCCGCCAAAGTACTTTTGAAGGCAACGAAGTATTAAGTTTAGCCGAGAAAAACGTGCGTTTCGAATCACGAACAGAGAGCGTAGCGTGGTTACGCGCTACTTTATAAGCCTCCTAGTTGGCTGGGGAACGATTTCGTTCCCATTTGCTGTAGAGTTTGTTTCTATTTTTAAGAGCGCAGAGAACATTAGAAGTAAACCAAGGCAAGCTTTATTGCGAATTCGCACCGTTTTTATGGGGACGTATTGATCATAGAGGTAATCAATGAACAGCTGTAAGTATTTTAATTTATCATTAGGATCAGAGCTCTGCAAGCAATATTCCCATGCAATATGAAGGGCATTAAGATCTATGGAGCTGAAATCCCGAAACTCAAACGATGTCGGTTTAGCATTGCGTGAAAAAACTATATCATATAGGTACAGCATTTTATTCAGCCAAATTGGCAGAAGGACGAGGAATGGACAAATTTGGGTTTTCTTCAACACTTTGAGCTACAGCAGCAATATTCTCAGTTGTTCTTAAGCAATGTGCACGCGGTTTTATTCTTCACATTACTAACTTGTCCCAACAGCTCGAATTTTTCCACCAATTTCTGTATTGCGGTCCGACAAGGTGCTTCACGACGACCAAAAAATGCTTTCAAGATTTTCACCATTTTTGTAGTGAATTTTAATAATTTCAATGCATTGTTCAAGCGTGTATCGTTCCATTTTTAGTAATGGCGTAGTTTCTACTTGTCAAATGTCAAAGAATAAAAGCTTCAAAAGTGATAGCTTCCGAAATAGCGGGTCATTCACAATAACACCTCTTATTGGAAAACCCTTTATAATGTGGTTCTTTACAATTTATTTGGACTAGTTTTTGAATGTATAGCGTCAATCAAATGGCGAACTGTATTGACCAAAGCAAAGTATGTACTTTTTGCTGCTTTTCCAATCATTTCTTCGGGTTAAAGTTGTACTGGATTGACGAACTAAGGACATGTCCACAATCAAACTAATCGGTTGACAAATGTCGAAAGTTATTGTATGTTTACATACCGACAAAAATGACGCACCCTGTAAGACCATTCGAATGCGTTTTGAGCCCTTTTCCAATAATTTTTGAATTGACGAACTAAAGACCCGTCCAATTAAACTAATCGGTTGACAAATTCCGCCAAAGATGATGCACCCTGTAAAACCGTTCGAAGGCGGTTTAAGTTTTCACTCGCCAAAGTGTGCCCTTCCGTGAATGAATAGGTACTTGAAGTAGGGAGGATGACAGCAGCTCTTATTGACCTAAACTTGTCCGCCTCGACCATCCTCGAAAATCGGTCGATTTAGGTCTTACAAGTTGCGAGCCCCTGTGAAAGAGAACGTGCTAACCGTAAACGAACTAAGTATCCGTTAAAGGAATTAAATTGACATAAAAAATAAAAATAGATTCACTGACAGCGACATTCCGGCCATGTACATGTACCCATAAAATAAGCATAGAGTTACACAGGTTATAAACGCAGTCGTTTAATACCGCCCTCCATTATAATACAAAGCTGCGAAAACTCTTGTAAATCCGCCAGTAAAACACCCCATGGCAACCCCTCCGAACAGGTCCACTCAGCCATATGAAGCGTGGGCAGGTAAACAGACAAATTCCTAGAGGCAAAGTGAAATATTTTTGGAAATGCATGTCACCAGCCGTCACAAACAAACAACGCTCTGCGTCATCGTCATCGCCGCAGGGAATGAAAATAATTAACTGTCAATATGGCCGCCTAATCGTCACAACTCATAATGGTATCTGTTTCATATCCTCGAATGGTTGCTCATGCTCATACAGCTTTAAAATACTTCAAGAGACGCACTGCCTACATTCATCCAATGGGAAATCCGCTAAATCCAATGTGCACACAGGAAAGCGCACAACATACAGATAACCGCACAAGAGGAAGCAGTGGTTGTGGCGGTCTTTGCTTTGCAAAAGAGCAAAGGCATTTCTCCAGAATCGAATTGCTACCCCAACAACTTGACATCGATTAACATCTAAGTATGGTACCCATGGAGGACATTTAAAACAAATCAACAACCGACGACGACAACAACAATAACAACAGCAAGAACGGCGATGACGGTTAAGAACTTAACAAGTGTTTGCAATTCTTACAGAGCGACGTAATGCTCAAGAAAATGTCATCATGCGGGCGCACAAGTGCACATACAGCTTAACGTAGAGATTTGCCGCGCAATGCCACGCATAGGAAATTACGCGGAAGTGATACGCCTTCAGTCGACCAAATCAACCGTGCTGGCCGCAGGCCGCCGCACCACACCACCATCGCTGCGCCAACCGACAAAGATGAGTAAAAACATCTCTGAGGGTTCTTGCACTCTGCTCTGTCTTTGTCGTTGAGTGTATTTGGCCAGGCGTGTGAACGTTTACCCAAATTTAGGTGGCGTAATTCTAACGTATATACAGAGACAGACAGTATCACTTGGCAAGTCAAGGGGGGGGTTTGGATAAACTGTCTCAGATGTGTGTATCTCGGTCGATTATCGCACAGGAGAATTATGGCAAAGGTGGCCTTGACGGCCGCTAAATGAGAGATGATCATTCGGATGACGGTTCATTTTTGTTCTACATAGCCAACTAGATTGTGCGTTTTATAAATAAAAATATATAGGTACGGATACGGGTATACATATAGTAAATGCGGATTAATTATGTTTATGTCGGATGGACAGATTGTGAACTGCATTAACCAGGCCTGCGATGAGGCTAGACAGTGCGCCTGCCAAATGTCACGTGACATTATACCTACTCAAGTAAAACCAAAGACCACTGTAATGATTACTCATAGATAGTTTTGCCCAGTCCCTCGCGTAGTATACGTGGTAAGACAGCGCGTGTATCTACTTCACGTTCACGTGCCTAGTTTTCATTTATGCATATAGATACAACGTTCAGCATTATCAGTCTATTTGTATTTACTCTTATATCGTCTGTTGTAACTTGTTGTTTACACTTTACGACTTTTTCTTTTTTCAATTTTTCATTCTCGCTATAGGTATACATAGTTTGGTAAATAATGCACAATGAAACTAATGTAGTTTGCAAAAGCAAATGTTGGAGCATGAAAGTTGACGCATCACCCTGAAAGGTGTAGGGTAGAAGGGTCTGCTCTTTAAACAGTCAGATGGAAGAAAAACGCAATTCTGAATTTTCGACGTTGAAAAGAAAAGTTTACCAAACTCGTAGGTACTCGTAGTAACGTCAAAATAATTATACTGATTTAATGCAACCAAAAGCTGTCTTAATTATATTAAAATTGTTTAGTTCATAAGTTTGTAGGCGTTGTTAAGCCGCCTGATTTCAGTTCAGAATAAATAATGTGCAAAATGTGACATTTGACAGCAGGGAAAACAAAAGGGGTGTTCCTTTACTTTAAAATGTTACGATTTTTTACGAATTCTTACGAATTTTTACTCAATGCCGTTCCTTAACTCGAAAAATTCGTAAAAGAGAGCGTCGTCGAGATTACCCCTCCACTGAGAATCTTACGAATTTTTACTCAACAAATTTCTTCGTGTAAGAAATTTGAAGGGCTGTCAGTCACCAAACAATTAACAGCTGATTTGAAATTTCTTGTCATATTTGAAATTCGATTGAATTTGTTTTGATTTCTTGCATTCTAATGGTATCAACAGGCGGCAAAATAAATATTGAATGTTCTCCCCGAACATTCCATCGTATTGAAAACATCCTTTACCACTGCAATTTATGGAATTATTTATCTGTCATATCTGTCATTTTTCATAGTTTACTACAAAAGCGTTCCCTAACTTTTTCGTAAGTGTCTCTCTCTGTGAGAGAATTTATCCCCACCACTTCCATTTTAATTGTCTTTTCCATTCTTACTACAAAAGTAAGGGAACATACCTAAAATGTGGCATCCAGTAATCAAGGAATTTTAGATATCGACATTCAGTAACTATTGCGTTGACGGAATAAGTTAGGGCTAATAATGAATACCTTCCAACATTTAAAATGTTTACAGAAAAAAATATAAAGGCGTAATGAAGTATGAACGCGTCAGATCACATGGAACATTCAACGACTCTAATCGGCTCTAATCTACTCTAATTGCGTTATTTGACAGCAATATCAGCTGTTTAAACTGCATCCGTTTTTGGAAAAATCACAAATGGATATCGATTTGGAAGTTTCCCCAATTCAGTTGAGAGCGATTTCAGTTTTTGTCAACCACTTGCTAACAATGACTAAATAGCAACACATTTAGCAGCAGTTAATTTAACTTGCTAATCAAATCATCATAAGCATAACGAACTCTAAAGATATGTTTCCAGATTTAAATTATATAAACCTGAAATACCTATTTTGTAGATGGATCACAATTCATAAACTTTTTGTTACTAGGTACCTACCAATTAAATTAAGGAAGTAAACCTGATAATTTGACCCAGAATCGTGCCCTAAGGACACGATTCACAAGATATCTCCCCAAATTGAGATAAAAAAGCAAAACTGAGATATATCTAATGTCGATTTCCATTAGGATTTTCGGATTTTGTTCTCAGATTTCAGATTTTTCGTGCCCAATGGAACATAAAACGAGATTTTTCTTCCTTCGCATTTGTGGTAGTGCGTGTTTGAAAAGTCAGCTGTTCTTATATTGAAATTTATGCTTATGAAAATCCACTCAATATATGTTGATAGCCATTGCGGCAGCCAAATGTAATTTTTTCTCTATTTTTCACAGACTTGCCTTCAAATACGTAATTAATAATACACTTTGAAGTTTGACAAAAGACAAATGTTTTGGTGTTAGTGTAAGTACCTAGGTGTGAATCTCGCTCAGATATCGATATTCGCAAAACTGCTCTGACTCTGACTTTTGCGGCCAATGGAACATGAAATCTGACAGCCAGCTGATTTCGAGAGCAGAAAAACGGATTTGACTCTCTTTTCAGACCCAATGGAAAACGACATAACTAGAACTTAATCAAAGGCTTGCATAATGTCAGAACGACTCGCAGGAGGTGACATTAGATGTGTACTTTACTTTCTTTCGCGGAGATAGGATGTTTGTTTTAAGTCCTACACCAAAAAACAAACAAAAAAGTCTGCAGAATTTTAAATTTCTGTCGGTTTGCATGGACCGAAGTGGAAAAAACCGACGCGTTTCAATAAAAATATAATAAATTTTGAAAAAAAAAATTCACAGGAAAATAATATAATCCCTGGCGAATCGGGCCTTATCTTACCAAATAATCACTGTACCACGGCAACGCGCGGATCTATACACATTCCAATTATTTATAAACCACCACGAAACACAAACACAACTACGCGACGCCTATACGTATACGAAGTTTCAATTGGAATTTTCCCAATAAGCCAAACATTTTCCACCGCGCTCACACTACCAAATAATACACACACCAATTTGAGATATTATTTTTTTGTTTGCTTCTTTCTCATTAATTCCAACAAGTAGCTGAACTTTTATTTCTTTTCAAGAAGAATATTTTCACAACTCTGCGCTGACCGAACACACTGGTTTAAGTTTGACAAGTGCCATGGAATTCTCTGTTTGTCGATTGTCGGTCGAAAATATACCATATCCGCACACACCACACCACACACTTTCAACTTAAGATTTTTTTTCGTTTTTTTTTTTTTTTTGCTATCTCTGTGGGTGAATGAGGCGGTTCACCCTGGGACAGGGATGAGCAGTGAGGAGGTGGCGCGTGAACCACCCAAATTAAATGAAAAACTCTTTCCGACAAGCACTTTGTTTTTAAATTGAATTCTGTTTTACAATTTTCTACTTATTCATCTCAACGATTTTTTCCTATGTGCAATGTAAACACACACGACCACGTTTTATTCGCGCACATATTATACAACAGAACCACAAATAAACCAGTAAAAAAACGAAACGAAATGAGATGACTACGACAACACAAAGTGATGAAGAGGTCACAATTTGCCAACGAAATATTATACAGAATATAACAGAAAAAAAAAAGTTATTTTGTTATAGATGATATTTAAGTCAAGCGAAAAAAACAACAACACAAAACACAGAAGAACCAGAATCGGCGAGAAATGGGCGAATTATGAGGGAATGAAATCAAAATATTACGTAGAAAGAGTATAAACTCTGCTTGGGCTGTGGCAAATGGCAGAAATTGATGAAATAAACAACAGTCCGTTCGACGGACTAGAAAACCACCACACTGTGTTCGAGGTGGTAGGTATTGTAGGTATATATAAATTTAATTTGTTTGCTCTCGTTTTGTTGTTACTTTGGCTTTTCCCGTACCTTGGTTCGTTTGTTGTAGTTTTCTCAGAAATGTCTTCTTTTTTTTATTTGAAATGTCGCTGTCCAATGTTTGCACTAAGATTGGGAGATTTTCTCTCTCGCGAGACCGATGGATGGGATGACTATTTGTGTCAAAACAAACAAAACAAAAAAGAACAATAAACGTTGGTCACTGACATTTTTTGTAGTTCACATAAATATCTTTGACACGTTCCTTACACGCCCGCCGTCTATACTGTAACCGAATGAGCATCTTTCAAAACATTCAGTTGCATGCTCCCCTTTACTGTGTGGTGGATAATTATATTTGATGTGTGGTGTATTATGTGGATAAATTGGATTGTTGGTGAGGAATTTGGTGTTTTTCAAGCGCGTGCGCCGAATTAGCAAAAGCAGCAGGTATAGCACTGAGGTTGTGCGGTGACAGGTGGTGTGGTAGTGTGGTAGTTGCAGTATGCTGCCATAAAATATGTCTTAAACGCCAATGGAAATATGTCAGATGGTTGGTTTTCTTAGACAAAACGTTTTATACAGTCAGGGCTGAATAATGGCCGCGTTCCACTGCCCGCTAGATGAGCAGCGGCATGTCAAACTCCATATAAAAAAAATTGACATATTACCGTTTGCGCTAGTCGTCTAGCACTTTTTGTGAAGTATCCCTTTCAGGGAAATTTCTCAATCTAGCGCAAAACTACCCGCTGCTTTGAGAGAAAAAAAAAACAAAAAAAAAAACAGCTGTCAAAGGAAATCGTTCAAACGTCTACAAAATAAAAACAAAAATACGAAGCCGAGCTGCAATTGTGATAAAATTGGTACCTTATTAAGCAAAATAGCAATTCCGATATTATTATGGTTTCTATAACATGTATACCATTTCTTTTTAAATGTAGTTTGGAAATAATTATGCGACACGAAATTATTTATGAAGAAAAGTCACTTTGCCGCTGCCGCTGCCGCTGCTGGAGCGTTCTTTCATCTGCGATATTTTGTGCTAGCAGACTAGCGGGCAGTGGAACGCGGCCAATAGTAGCTGCTATAAAATGGGCAGGAGAGAACAGAACAGAGACAAATGTTAGCTAACTTCAAAAATTCCTTCTCACTAACACACTCGCACCTTGCATATGCCGCTTCCGCTGTCGGCAAAGTTTCTGTTCATAGAATTTTATCCGTTAAATTTGAAATTATTCGTTTTGTGGGAATAGTTTTTTTTTATGTGGGAATAAGTGTACTTTTGCTTAAAATATTTATGAAAAATTGTCAATGCAGAATGGTGGTATGAAAATAAAAACATCGTGACAAAACTTTCATCAGTTATTTCAGAAAAATGTACACTTGAAATCGATGTTAATGATATCGAAAATGCATAAATGTGTATGTTTGTCCTACTATGTTTCTTGTACTATGTTAAACATTTCCCGTAGATAGTTTTATTAACCAAACGAATGAAGTTATACGGATTTTAACAATAATATTAACTAACTAATGGCATTCAGCAATGTAAAAATGTGGTATTCCCGAACTCTATCACATTTCCCCACTGTTAGTAGCGGTTGACATTTATTTTTTATATGTTTTTGCATGTCACATGGATTCTAAATTGACATAACACCGAAAGGAAAACAAAACGGCGAATATAAAAAAAAAAAAAAAAACAATTGAGTTGGCAAGCGTCAAGTGGATTGGGTTTTGGAGGTTTCAGCTCTGCTAACGCAGAAGTACTGACATAATTACTGAAAATGTACGGAAAAGAAGTAATTTCTTTCCACTAAAAGGATAGGCGCTTGGGAAAATGCTCAGTTATATACCTGCTGTATATGAGAATACGTAAAGCACCCATCCCTTGCCAATATGTATAGGTATTGACAATAGTACTGCCTTGAATCCGTGTTTCTACGTATAAGGAAGAACTAAAGACGTACTTCTTTTCAACGTAAAAAGCAGTGCTAAGGAAGTACTTTGGTTCTGCTGTCTGCTGGTGCCTTCAAACTACAAACTATAAAAATTAATTTTAACATTTTCAAATCAATTATTATTGTTTATTTTTCCCAAACTGACCAACCTAATTATGACGCACTGAAAGTGAACAATGATCTGATTTATTTTAAGACATTGCGGCTGCTTTTGAATATTTTGTTAAAGCGTCTAGATCTAGACAAACAACCTTTCAAAAATAAAACTTTTGCAGAGTACATAAATCCGAATACTTAAGTCTCTAAGAGAACGCAAACACCACAAAAACATGTATTTCTGTATTAGCGTTTAAATCCTTTCTCCAAACGACTGCGGGAATTAGCTTCTTTAGTGCAGTTTGTGGAAGAAGACATCCCTTTCCATTTGTTCCCAAACTGTTCTTGTTTGTCGATTTTGTATTAGCTTTCATTCGTTGAACCCCAGTTAAATAATTTTCTAAACATAATTAGCAAAATGCGTAAAACAAAAGGTTGGTTCCATATATTATATAAAAATAAAACCACTTTGTTAATAAAAATAGGTTTATTAAATATGTTATGTATTATATTTCACATTAAGTAATTATAATCGTTTTATATTAATGCTAATGTAACATGCTGTTTATTTATTTGTTATGTTTACCTATACAAAATAATAATTACGTAGTTTCTATAGAGCAAATTATATAGCAACAAAGTATTAGATTAATCGTTTCTATATTAATTGTAGTAGGTAATATTTCCAAGTAACAATACTACACTATATGAATTAACTATTTAAAAAAAAAATTCAAATGTACAAATACGTTATACCTATTACAACTCCAACAAATATGTACCGCCAAAGTACAAAAATTAAGTACAACTTAAAGACTGTTCTCTACAATTTTGTTTCTCTGTTTGTCACTATGAGAAGTTCGCTATGAGACAACAAGAAATAATAAAAACTAGCTCGTGTCAATGTATGGAATTATGTAAATAAAAAGAAATGTTACACAAATGTAACAACAATCTTGAAAGAACTTCCATATCTAACGTAAACAAAATAATATTATGTTGATTACATTACGCCTAGAATCTACATTTTAATTTGCAATGTGTCTTTTGCTAAATGAAAAATTATAATTTGTCATCGATTTATTTGTCAGTCATTCATTAGTTTTAAGAAAAAAATACCAAGTATCAAACAATTGACAGTTTTGCTAGATTCTTCGTATTGTTACAAAAAATCCCTGAGGTATCTTTATCTTGTCATGTCAATTTAAAGAGATGTTTATTACTATATTTTCGTATTATATATTCGTCTTTTTGTATTGATTTTATTTGTCAAAAATGTTAATCAACGTAAAAACGTCAAAATTACATGGGAAGCCCAATGTGTTATTTGATTTTTGTTTTCATATTTTATTTTTGAATAAATATAGAGCACAATCTATCATCAAACAGAAAAGGCAAAGAAAAAGCACATACAAGGAATTTCAAAGTTTGAAACTAAAATGCTTATCGCCTCGTAGAGCGTTAAAACAAACAAATTGTTTACTAAAATATCAACAACTGAGCCTGGTGCAATTAAATTTTAAGAGCAACTATTTCTGATACGTTAAAGTTTGTTACAAACTTGTCCCCGTACGAATAAACAAATGTGCACAAGTTAGTTAACTAGCAGACATCAGTTTGCACACAAAAATTTGACGCAACTCCTGAATAATGAGATGATCACTTTAACCCAGTCTTTGTTATGTGGTTTTCGTTTGGGCACTTATTACGTTCGTCACAAAAGAAAGCAAAAAGCAATTTTGCGAATCTGGATTTTTTCTCAGATTTGCAGATTTGTATTTGATAAATCTACAAATACAAGTGCGTTTGAGTTTGACAACTCGTGAAGTTTAAGGTTTTCGTACATTTTTTCTACAGCAACGAAAGGCATTGCATCGGGTGAATATAAATATTTGTAAATTATTTATGTATAAATATTTAGAAATCAATCGGAAATTTCGAATGTTTTAACATAAAATTTAACCAGTGAATGGAAGACGCGTAAAAAAGTATTGAATGCTACACATATCAACACAAAGTGACGTTTTTATGTTCGATTCGACAAATGAAATCGAAAATCTGAGACCTAATCTGAAGAAGCCCAATCGAATACCACAATAGTATGGTGGCTTCTTTATACGGGGATTGTATTTTAGTAAATGTAAGTGAAAGATTTCATCACAACATTTCGGGGCAGAGCTGCGAAAAGCTCAAAAACTCTGGGGCCCCAAGAGATGCTCAGGTTGGCTTAGGTGCCAGCGATACTACTTTGTTTACTCTATGTTACATCATAAAACAAGGAATATATTGCACTAGAGTTATTAATTAATTATACTTCGTATCAGCCTCTTTAATTTTACCAAGACGTTTCGTTTAAATTTACTGTTAACTCGTTATCTCGAAATCGCATTTAGATCTGCTACAAATGTTTGCTTATATAAGATGGCGTATGGCAACTAATGCAAGTCAACACTTACTCCTAAGTTAAGCTTTAAAAACAACTCTGCTTAATCTGACAATAAATTTGTGCTGCTCTAAAATACCGAAGCAAATATTTTATATTTTTTATCTTTATATTCGAAATCGGTATTTTCAAATTATTAAAAACTCCCTGTTGCTTTTTCCAGCCGTTACTGTAAACTATAACCATTGAATCTGTTCGTGCTTCTCTATGTGCAAAACTAAAAATTAAACCCAACCAAAATGCCCCCCATTGTGATATCTTAGCTACACAGCTTCATTTGATTTAAAGCTTTCAATATAAAAGAGAGTTCAGTGTAAAAAAAAATATTCATAATTTATCTGTCATAAAAATTACACGTTTATGTAAAACGAAAACAATTTTCAAAATGTCATTTTGTAGACAAACATAAAAGGTTCATCACGTTGCATTACCGGTAGCTTGAGGTGAAGTGGCATCACTTACGTCACCGCTGCTCCCATCATTTATACACAACGGCCGGTTACAACTGCAACTACTATTACTACAACTACTTGTGGTGGATTGGACGGACTGCCGTCGCGTTATGGAAGAAGATTCGTTTAGATTTTGCTTAATACTATTGCTGCTGAAACTCCGCTGAGAGTTACTCGTTGCAAGTGTTGCCATTGCCGCTGTTACAACCGTTTCAAAATTGACAGCCGCCTTTAGACACCCGGCACTGTGTGAACTATGCAAGTTTGCTTTTATGGGACTTCTTTCCAAAGGGGAAGCGCAGTTTTCGTCGTCTCTTCTTAAGCTCATCGTCGAGACTGGATGAATCTGTTGAATTGGTATCATCCACTTGGGTATCACCGTGTGCCGACGAAGTAATGGTCGCTGATTGGGTGGCGGCGGTGGTCGCACAGGTTGCCGCGAGTTTATGCTGAAGCGGTTGTTGTTGCTGCTGCTGGTGCAGAGGCCCGTTGGAAGATTTTGTGATAGTTGGTGGTGGGGCGTGGTTGGCGGTGTCGATGAGCGGCTCTTGGTCCCCAACTGCAGCTGCTGTTGTGACATCATGGAGCGCAGATCTGTTACAATCACTTGCTGTTCCGCTATTGATGTCAAAGAAATGTTGCTGGAGTTGCTTGAGCTGTTGTGCGACAATTGTTGCTGCTGGTGATGACAATGATGATTGGCTGGACAGGCATTGTTGGCTGGAAGAACTGTGTCTAGAGCCGGGCACTTTTCCGTGGTTAGCGGCCGCTGTTGCTGGGTGCTGCTGCTGGTGTTGCTGTTGCTGTTGCCGGGCGATGAGCGAGTAGATTTCCATTGGCACCAAGTCAGTGCTTTGGGATCGGATGATGCAACTAAAAGAAGGGAACAGAAATTATTAATCTATAGTTGCGGCCATTGTATTATTTTTTGCCATATCATTTCTGGTTATTAATTAAACAAATAAAAAATAAAACATAAATGATTATTCAAAGCATAAAACAAAAGAGAAAAAAACATCATTTTTATGAGACAGTGACATTTTGTTAAGCGATGACATAGTGATGAGTTGTTCAATGAAATTTCGATAACAAATGTCAAAAAGCAGCTTACGTCTTGTAACTTAATCGAAATATTTCAGCAAGATTTTGCTTTCGTTGCTGCCGTCTTACATAGATTATTTATTAGATACAATTACATATACAAGTATTAATACGTTTTCTTCATAAGTTTTATATATATATATTTTTTTTTATAAAAAAGAAAACCTAAATATCACTATAGGTACAGAAACTCGTTTGACATGGAAATATCATGGAGTTTTCTGCTTGTTTGCTCTGAAATTAAATTAAACAGAATTACAAGTGATCAATTTTAAACACATGTACATTTTTGTAGACACAGTTGATGTTAGTTGCAATCTTGCGTGCTGTTTTCTATTACATATATCTGGTGCAGATGTTAAAATATAAGATTTCAGTTAATTTCCGTGCTGTGCAAATAGCTTAATGCCAAATGGTTTTGGTTTGGCTGCTGAGTGAAAGTGCTCAGGTTAGAATATTGCGTATCATATTTTTAAATGTACTAAAACATATTTGTGACTAAAGCTACTATTAGACGATATGCTGAATCAGCATACGTATGCTGAAAAATGTGTCCCAATCACAACATATCGTCTAGTAGCGAAATTTCTGTCATCGCTATTAGACGAAATGTTGTGATTGGGACACATTTTTCAGCATACGTATGCTGATTCAGCATATCGTCTAATAGTAGCTTAAGATTTCATATAAATGTTGCGACATAATTCAACAAAAAACAAAAAATAAGTGCTGGGACGAATTGTCAGACCTTATATTTTAAAGTGAGTGCAGTTGTCCCCATAGCTTATGCTTACCTAAAGGTATAAGTATCTAGCACATTGGCCACTTTCGGCCGAATCGGAGAAAATGATATTTAGTACAAGAACTTCGAAGTATATACCTATAATAAGTTTCTTAATCTTCCCATTTTTGTTGGGTCCTTCATCTTTCGCCAGAGATGGGGACAGATAAAAAAAAATGGGGCGATTAAGGTACATGTGCATGTGCAGCCTCATTCAATCCTGTCACGCAAGATGAGTGGGATGCTCAATGCTAGACACTATCTACTGAAAGGGACAGCACTATTTAACATGATACAATTTGTGATACTTATTTTGGCCGAAATGTTGCTTTTCTATAACACAAAAGAAACGTCCAAAAGGAGTGAACAGTCAGTAAACTAACAATAAATAAAAAAAGAAATAGAAGATGGTACGTTGAATGCATAATAGAATGCCGTTGCAGTTTAGCCAATACCAACACTTGCATCGCTAGATGATTCAGCTCATAATTCTTTCACAAAAGCTTTTTTCAGGCTATGTAAAGTCCTTGGTTCACCACAATTTTTACAATTTACTTTACGAGAATCATATCCCCATCAGTCCAGACATTCTTTTCAACTCTTTTTTTTTTTTTTTTCAAAAGAAAGACCTATGTATGGACGGTCATCTATTTGTTGTTTCATTGAATTACCAATCGAACCGTAGGTTTTGAACGAGAAATATTTCGTTTATGTGGCGATATATTCACAAGCATTTGCACAGCACGTTGTCAAGACCTTATATATTCCAATTAAGGGAACAAACAAACTCTTGCTGATTCAAAACATGTTAACTCATTCTATTGGGATAATATTAACTCATGCTATGCCGTTGAAAAATTTATACAAACAAAATATAAAACAAACCTCTGATTTGTTCTACGAGGTGGTGGTAGAGGTGTACGACCAATTGAGCCACTCGGCGGCGGTGGCACCGTTGGCGGAAGAGATGGCTTTTTCGTTCGTGGAGGAATTGGTATAGATCGTTCGGATGAAACGGACGGACTGTGTCGGCTATCATCGGCACTATGGTGCGAAGAACTAAAAAAAGGTTTAAATAAATTAATAAAATAATAATATAACAAAACATTAAACAAAAACAATTAAAAGTATACCCGTCCCCAAAATAAGACAATGAAACAGAAACAAAAGAAAGAAAGGAGAGGATTACCTATCATTTGAATTGAATACTGCGTGCGAATTGTGCAATTGTGTGCCGCTGCTGCCACTAGTCGACGTCACTGTCGTTGGCGATATCGGTGTTATTGGTGTTGTCGGGGCCACATGGTTGTTGGTTGCACTGTTAATTGACTCGAATGACTGGAAGCCACTGTGTCGGTTGGGATTTGCGGTCGGTGCCGGTGTCGGACCGAGATAAAAATGCACAGATTGATTGTCAACGCCGTCATCACTGCATGAGGAATCATCACGAATACCAACAGATCGACCGTCTGTGCCACCACCACCTGTATTGCCGCCGCCGCCGCCGCCGCCACTAATCGCTGATACACTGTTACCACTGATGATACCGCTACTGTGGATGTTATTGCGGCTGTAATTGTTGTCGACCATACCTGGGCAAATATATAAAAGTTCTTTCCTTACGTTGATGGCAGTTTTCAAATTGTCTTACACATAAATTGTTTATGGACAATCACAGAATGTGGGTTAATTTGTGTGATTTTCAACTATTTGTTTTTTGATTGATTTGAGTCAAAAATGGCGGGGGGCGATAGGTGGATATTGGGAAAGTCAAACGTAAGGAGCATAATAGATAACACATTTGGTTGAGGGGGTTCAAAGCTTTGTGTTTTTTTTTCTGGTGTAGTTGGTAAGAGTACATAAATATACCCGAAATGCATTAGAAAGGCGAATGTCGTACTGGTCATTGTTGACGAGTTGTTGTAGTACAGTTTAATATCGTTTTCGAATTGGCTTTTCTGTGATTGCAGATTCCTGCTGCCAAATCGAACATTAAATCCGTGTTTTATTGGTTTTTGTGTGTATTGAGTTGCCCGCAACAAAACATTTCACTTGCAATGGAAATACATTTCAATTGATTTTCACACATTTAAAATAACGCATTTCGAAATAATTGCAAAAACTCATTTCCATACGCGCGACATTTCAGTTGATAAAAAAGTTAATCTAAAAAACAAAAAAACCCGACTGACAGTTAAAAAGATTTAAAAAGATTAAAGCAAGACACTGGGGACGTTCGGATACCTAGTTTATGTAAAACGTCAACTAGATTGGTCGTGGTCATGAATCCGAACGCGTTGACTAAGCAAGTTGAATTGTTTTTTGTATTCTCGCGGTCAGCGTTACCTTTGCTTGATTTTGCACTTTTTTATTTGGAAAGGCCCTTCATAAATCTTTAAAAAATTGTTATTTTCAAATAACTACATTAAAAATGTAGCACGCCTGACAATCACTACACTATTATAGTATTATGCGAACTAATGTTTGTCAAATATCGTGTGAAAATTCTAAAAATCCAGAGTGGCCTTAGATCACACCTTTTTCTCTCATCGCGCCTTTTTTCGACTCCTCAGAATTCTACAACGGCCACTCTGTTTATTTTAAATTTGACTCTTCGAAATGTCGACTGAGTACGCAGGAAGGATTTTCTTGACTAGATTGGTCGGCTTCCCTTCCATAAACGTCAACTGCAAAAACTATACACGTGAACACTCTGGGCCAATAAAAACTGAGACGAATCTAGTCAGACAGCTGTCAGACTTACTAAACTACGAATCCGAACGTCCCCACTTTCAAGTATAACTAATTGACAATCGGAGACTGCCTACACAATCTGACAAAAATATGCGCAGCCTCCGACAGCAAATTAGTTATACTTGAAAGCGTCTTGCTTAAATCTTTTTTACAGTCAGTCGGGTTTTTTAAATGATCTTTTTTATTTTGTTTTTTTTTAACTTATAGATATTTTTATTTTATTTGTTTAGCCTATGACACCTCACTCTTTAAAATCGGTTAAGCCGTTTGGGCTACAGGGCGTCACGTAGGAACGTACATAGGATACGCGCGAAACACATAACCCTCCCTGTGTCCAGTCGGGTAAAAAAGCAAACCTTCCAACGATAAACAATTCTAAGTCGCCAGCTGTGTGTCTGAGAATTTTTTTCTCAAACATTAATCTATTTGCCACAACGAAAACGACGTAACATAGGTACTATTGTCAATAAATTATTCAAACTAATAAACAGAGTATATCCATTAATGAGTAGGCAAAATTTATGTGGAAGCAAAATGCAGAAAAAATCGTACAATAAGTGGAAGCAGGTCAAAAGAATACTTTTTACCTGAATACAACGACTGCTTGAGAAGAAAAGGGTACACAACACATTTGACATGAACCACTACATGGGGCTTGCTGTGTACGACGAACGATTGTGGATTTTTTCATAAAGCATTTTTAAAGGCGGGCCGGAGATACTGTCAGTATATTAGTATTCTCTCGGTATGAATTTTTATGATAAGGTAACCAGCTTTGCTTTAGTAGAATTGGTAATATTTGTATTTTTTGCCATTGGTTATTGATTAAATGGTCTTTGTTATGGACATCAAAAAGAAATGTTTCATTCTATATCACGAAATTCAACCCTTTTGCTTTGTTACGACTTCGTTAATAACCATTTTTTACGATTTGAAGTTTCATTGCCAGCACTTTTTAGGTAATATATTTCATAGCAGATGGTCACACTAATTACTTTTTTCACACGTATTTTTAAAGGCGGGCCGAAGTTGGATTGTTATCAATCGTTCATTAACATCAATTGACAAAAGAAAGGGTGTTCCGTGTCAGTGCGTGTAGCATAGTTTAAAAACTTCAAATAAAATAATGGGAAAAGATTATTTTAAATGTTTGGCATGTGGGCGAGACGAGAATGAAAATGTTGGAGTTGAATATTTCAAAATACCGGATAATAGTGAGAGGTAAGCAATATAAGTTATAGATCGGGCAAGAACGAATATAAATCTGTGTTGTATTTTTTAATTTTTATTTTAGAAAAGCGAAGTGGTTGAACTGCATAAACAAAGAACACTTAATACATGAAAAATTGTCGAAATACTAAAATATTTTATATGTTCGATAGCCCTCATCTTTTAAAATCATTCTGGCGAAATTTCATGAAGTACGATATTGCTGTCGATAACAAAAAAGCAAATTGGAAAGACGTTGCGAATTTTTATTTATGGGAGAAAAATAATTCATTTCGAATGGCTCCCAAATTGACAGATGAGCACATTTTTCCCAACAATTTCCCTAAGATGAGGGTGAAGCTTGCTGCTCACGATAAGTGCAACAATTGCAGGTGGTATTTATACTCTAGCTAGTCACGGTGCTGTATCTTCAACAGCTATTAATACCACTGGAATTATTGATAGATAAGTTATTTTCAATTTATCTAAATTTCGAGAATCCAAAAAATTCAGAAGGCTTCGCAAACCCAGAACGAATTACTTTTTTGCATGAAATGAATTTATTTTTTGAAAATACGTATGACTTTTCATGAATATTCTAGAAATGTAACTAAGAAATGCGTTTTATAAAAGGATGGCAACAGAATATAAAGACATTTTTACAGAAATAAAATAATTTTGAGGGGAATATTTTAAACTTTTTGAAAAATGAATTTCATTACAATTGTTGCAAAAATCAGAATAACGAATTTCTTATCAATTTTTACTTCCGAGTACGGGTTTACTTTATTCTAAAACAGTTCAATAAAAATAACAAAAAATGTACCAACAAACAAAAATATTTAAGTGCATCACACAACATGTGAATATATATTAAATATAAAATATTCAATAAGAAATATTACAAATTGGTTTTGATTGTTTTACATCACACCCTGTACCACATTTTGAAATAATTCAACTACTCTTCCATCCCTCTTTTACTAGAGCACTTTTATTACCGTCTATTTCTCGTGTATGTGTACTGCAAATTTTAAACGGATAAAAAACACGTGGAGAGTGTCCCTACTCATTAATGGATATACTCTGCTAATAACCTTTTCTTACTGTTTGTGATCTTTAATAACTGTGTATCATCGCTTCTGAAGAGATCGAACCGAATGTGCTATCTTATACGTGCCTTAAATTAAGTTGTCCCGAGAAACATAACACATTTTCACACACTTTGAACGATACATAACAGTGGGAGAAATAACTTTTTGGATTAAACAACTTTTACTAGATAAGATCATATATTTTTTAGTCAAAACTACATAAATCCACCCAAAATGAAATGAAACATAAATTAACAGATAACTTCCTGTCGCCCTTTTTCTACATTCATATTTAATTTTGTTAATGCATGAACTTGGTTACGTGAGATCACCAGTAGGTATAACTTGAGTTAGTAAGAGATAACAACAAGTAAAAAAAAATTATCTTACCTTAAAATATCTGCACATTTTACACAATTTTGTTTTAATTCGTTATTACTATTATTTTTATTTAATTCTACAACTATTTCATTTACTACTTTTTTTTTTATCAAAAACTACTTTCTTTTTTTTTTTTTTGTAAAAAAATCCATCTTAGAAAAAATCTAAGAAAAAAATTTAAAAATGAAATAAAAATACTTTTGGTTAGAGAGTAAAGAAGAAAATAATTTGGTTTTTATTTGTTTTTATTGTTTGATACAATTTCAATTCATTTTCAGAATTGTTTTTTTTTTTTTTTTTTTTGTTAATTTAAAATTAACATTAGTGATTTATAAATCAAAACTAATTTATAGCTATCTCTTAAATGTTTAAATTGCGCTACTGCTTTCTTAAATTGTTTTTAAAGGGCAATTTTAACCCGTTCCGGTGAAAAGTCTTTTGCATTCAAATAAATAGCCAATAACTGAGATTTCGATATGTTTAAATAAAATGCTACAGATATTTTTGGGTTAGCAAATAAGAAGAGGGGGGGGGAAAACCATAGGTAGAAAATATCAAACATAATTTGCAAACATTTACAGAGGTTAGTTACGGGAGTTATGGGGGGGCAAATGGGGCACGGAGGGAACGCATGGGATTCATGTGGAAAGTATACAAAAGTGTGTATAAAAAATATTATTAAAACACGAATACTGGCAATTAATGCATCAACGATATTTAAAAATGATTTTCAAATTGTTGGTGTTGAAAACGTGAAATTCTAAAATGCATTTGTGAGAATGTGAAGTCAAGTTTTGCAGTCAGTATTGTGTTCTTGCAAATAAACAAGACATTAACTGGATACCCATAACCATTAGCTTGAATTTAAAAACTGCTAAAATCGTTTTCCTCGGAAATATGTATTAACAAAAAAAAATACAATAAACAAAGACCTGGTCCATTCCGGTGCAATAGAGCTTTGATTGGTTATTAAACATTAACTTTGTTCACTTTATTAAAACGTTGGTGTCAGCTTTTGAAAATGCGATAGCTGCTTTTATCAAGTGTAACTCTTGAGCTATCGATCAAAACGTGCTAAAGCATCACATGCGACTCCACACAGCTCCCAAGAGACCTATTGAAACTGTTCGTTTGGCCATTTACATTCATTAATTTTGATAACGTTGCAAAGTCGGCTCAATCCAAAAGTGAAAAACGAACAATAGCTTCCTCCAGGTAGTCACATGCACACAATTGCGAGTGGCTAACAAAGGTCCGCCGGATATTTTATACTTTACTCTGTGTAAAACTGAACAAATCTATAATAAAGCATATCTATTTAATATCGGATTTCGGCAAGGGGACGCGCTATCATGCGACTTCTTCAATCTCGTACTGGAGCAGATAGTGCGTAGGGCAGGTGTCAACACGGAAGGCACTATCTTCAACAGATCCGTTCAGCTGCTGGGGTATGCGGACGACATTGACATCATCGGTCGGTCACAGCGCTCCGTGATAGAAGCTTTCACGGCGATTGAAGAACAGGCGAAATATATGTTGGTCTTGAAGTAAACGAGGACAATACTAAGTACATGCTATCAACAAACAAACAAACATCTGTCCACTGCCTAGGACAAAACGTCACTATTGATAGCAACAATTTCAAGGTAGTTAAGGAGTTCATCTACCTCGGAGTAAACATGAACTCCACGAATGACATCCTAGTGAAGATCCGGCGGAGAATTACCCTAGGAAACCGCTGCTACTTCGGTTTGGCAAAACAATTGGGTTTAAAACTCCAAACTCGAGGGACGAAATGTATGCTTTACAAAACCCTTATACTGCCAGTTCTGCTCTACGGCGCCGAGTGCTGCACGATAAGCAGGAAGGGAGAGCTAATACTGGGTTCCTTCAAAAGAAAAAATCTTCGGCGGATTTTTGGTCCTGTGTGCGAGGAGGGCGAATGGAGGAGAAGATATAACCGCGAACTCTATGAGCTGTATCAAGATGTGGATGTAGTCCAAAAAGCCAAAATACGTCGACTACATTGGCTCGGCCACATCGAGCGAATGGTCAATAATGCTCCAGCTAAGAGGATCTTCGAATCCCAGCCCCCAGGTTCGAGAAGACAAGGAAGACCGAACCTCCGTTTCAAAGACCAAGCCATCGCGGATGCCAGAGCGCTTGGTCTGGACAATTGGAAGCAGCGTGCCCGGGATCGTAGAGGATGGAAGGCTGCAGTGTCTCAGGCAGAGACTCTCCACGGGTCGGGAGCCCGTTAAGTAAGTAAGTATTTAATATCCAGTTGCTAGAATTAATCAAGACTTAGGAGACATATACATTTAACACCAACTTGTAACAGATTTGTGCAGCTAACAAAGCTTACGTGCAAAGCTCATCTGCAACCACATCATTTTTGTCTTTCCATACCCAGCTTACATTTTAAAAGCATAATTTTCGAACAATTTTCCCTCGAATACGAGAATTTAATTTATATTGTCATCACCTCAAGAGAGTTTTACTCATTTACAAAAACCTATACAGAAGCAAAACGAATTTCCGCTTAAAAGAATTTCATATGTTCAGCATAACACATCAGACATCACGGTACACATAGTGAAGCGCATGATACAAGAATTTCCGCATTCTTATAATATTCGGTTAAGAGTTTCCTAACTATCTGATAACTTGCCTTGTCTAAAAACGATAAGGCTTACAATTTGCGTATAAAAGGAATCTCCTCTGCTTACATCATCGATGCATTTTTGCCAGTAATGTCCCAGAAGCCAATTGACTTGTTTACTCTTAAAACTCTTAACTAATCCAAGCTTTATTACACCGGAAAGGATTAAAAACTTAAGTGTTTAGTCGCAATGTTTTTTTTTTCTATAATAATCACAAAAGCTGTAAGTTTATTTACCACTTATTATGTAATAGTAAGCATTTCATAAAACGTTTATTACTCATATACAGATTTAAAAATAATAGAAAATTTAAATGCACTATTAATTGGATTACTACTTACTTAAGAATTAGAAAAAAAAGAAATACTTAAACATATACCTATATCCCACTTAACGAGTTCGGAAGAAAACAAATTCCCTCCATAAAAATATTTAGATGCCTTTTAAAATGTTTGTACACAGCGCGATGGGCTGCCGCAATAAAGAACCAAAGCAATTGGAGGAATTCGAATCAGAAATAGCAATTACCCAGGACAAGTAAGATGTTAGAATAAGCTTCAATGTTTTTTTTTTGAATCGGTTCTAAAACAATTTCCCATTTTTAACCATCTTTGTTACCCTTGCATTCGAACAACCCAATGGGCGGAAGATGATACAAGCACGTAGGCCCCCGGATCTGCCTTTTTCGCACTGTGATGAGAGCCATCACTCCAATCTAGAACTTCCAAGTGAAAACTTTCTTTATGGCGATTTCTAGTAAAATATTATCGAACAAGTCCATTTTTTGAAGATTCTACTGCAAATCCGCATAAACTACTACCCAAAACGCAAAAATAAAGACCCAAACAAATATGAATACAAAAAATAGTGCACCATGTCTACATGAGAGCGGTTATTGGCAAAACAAAACGATAAAAAAAATATATAAGTACTCTACCATCCTACTATTACATTTACAAACCAAAGTATAAGTATAAAAAAAAAGACTAAAAAACAAAAGCATTATAATAAAACAAACAATCTGACTTATAATATTCAAAATACAAAATAAAAATTATAACAATACAAGAGCGAAAAAAAAGAACTCCAATTCAGCACCATTTCATATAAATATATACAAATTTTCATAAATTCTTCTCATATAAAATGTGTAGATTCAAATCAAAATGATTGTATAACGTAATAGAACATTTAACTTAAGAAGAACAGGATGTTTATGCTTTCGGATTTGTAACATAAGATGATCACTCCGATGAGAGGAGGGAAAAATTCTCAAAGTTCTTACCTTGTACCGACTCGTCGTCAAGATCGTCTGTGCTATTTGTCACTCGTCCTGAAAGGCAAACGGCAGACACTTTAATAAATTCGGAAAACAAAAAAGTCGATTGCAACTCACCTCTCGCACATTTACCAGTTCCATTTCTACCGTAGAGCACACTTTCTAAATAGGCAAGACCATTATTGTTAACTACATTGAAGCCTAGGCATGTTTCAATTTGCTTCCAGCGATGTAAACGCTCCTGCAGTTCGTTGGTTACTTCGCCTAGAGAGTTGCGTGCCTCGACAATGGATCGATCGACATCGTCGATACTTTTGCCGTGAGTCGAAACAAAAGCACCGACTAAGCTGGATCGCTTTTTGCGTAGTTTCTCGCAGGCTTCACGTGCCGTTTGAAGTTGTTTCTCTGCAGAGATACGCTTTTTGAGGTGATTTTTCGACTCCAGTTCGTAGGTGTATTGGAGCCAAGACTGCAACTGTGGCGGCGGTGACCAACAGTTGTCGACGAGTTCGATTTCGGCACGTGACAACTCGGTGCGAAGCATTTCGATTTCTTTCTTCAGTTGTTGGACTTCCAAGTCCGAACTGGAGGAAGTGAGAGATGGCGCTTCTTTGAGACGTCTTTCCAGATCCATCTTCTCGGTGGCGACGTTTTCTTGCTCCATTCGAGCGCGCTCGAGTTCCTAGAAAAGCATGGTAATCATTGTTAGAATTCGAAAAACCAAATTTATACAGTTTGACAACATTTAATGCCCTTTTGGAATGCCCGCTTAGCCAAAACATGTAGTCAAAACAGTAGGTAGGGAAGACGAAAAGCAAATACGTTGCTTAGTAATTAAGTGAATAAAATGGGCCTTAAATTACTAAGCAACGTATTTGCTTTTCGTCTTCCCAAAAGACAAAACGATACCCCGTTTCCCCAACCCGGTGATAATGGTCGTCAAACGGAAACAGATTTACCCAGTTACTGCAAAAGTTCAGGGATGTCCATCTGGTTTACAAAACAAGTGGCTCTGTGACTAACTAACTAACTAACTAACAATAACAAGATTGGACACAACAGTGTTGCGGACTAGTCTGTAATGAGAACACAGAACCTCGCAAAGCGTGGTGGCACCGAAATGACTTCTGCAATGCAAACGCCTAAACGGGTTTGCTATAGGATGTGCTATATTAAAATAAAACAGCGTATAGGAAGCCGTGTCTTGAACCAGATAGATTACAATGACAACGGTAGTCATTTTAAGAGTGCTTTCCCAAAGAAGAAGACGACAGTGTTACAACTTCTTGGGATCAATATTTATTGTATTTGCTATGATAACATAAATGAGTCATCGATGCCTAAAGCACGTTTCGTCTGGCTTTTCTTGCATTGTGCATAGTTTTCTTCTACTATTTTTTTAGAATATTTAATTGGACTACGACTACACATTCACACTTTTTGATCGTCGATTCTCTATCCTGCAATTTCAATCCAATGTAAAAGTCTGTGTTCGATGTTCTACTTAGACTTATTTAGTACCGCTGACACGAGGTATGAAAGTACTTTGAATACGAACAACCCATCTGATAGAATGGACTATTCGTGTCAAAATAACTGCGTATCCAAATTTACATTGAGATTGTATACTCAGTTAGAAACGATTAGATTCAAATGAAAGCAAGATCAATCAGCAAATTAAATGCATTGTGAACATATAAATCTGATTGTAGAGGGTCATCGTGTACAACACAAAGCAGTGCAGCTCGAACACAACTCGCACAATCCAGTGTGTTGCAGACACTCTGTAACCAGCCAATAACACAGTCTATTAAATTGATAACAACTGATAGCAGATTTATAACGCACAGAACGAAAAATCCTCTTACATAGTCTGACTTAAGTTAACCGAAATGAAATTAATTATCCGCGCTACGCTTCATCAACTGTCAACTTGTTGTTTTCGATTTAATGTTTAAAAGGTAAAAGAGTCAACGATTATAATAATTATTTTTGCTAGTGCAACTGTTTTTCCTCGTTACCCTGAGATCATAACAGCAGTTTTGAGCTTTTTGAAACCCGACGCGACAAATTCACTGACTCGGAACGTTGCAAGTTTAAGTGGCGTTTTGTTCTCGCATCGAAACGCAATTTTCCGCTCGTAATTGACTAATCTCTCTTTAGGTGGACTTGACCTCTAATTCGATTTCGAAATTCAAGTTTGTGAAGTTATTTTCCGCGTAAGTAATTCACCAAAATGGGTTCGTTTTTTCTCGTTTGAAATCCAATACAAATCCGGAAACATTTTTAATAACAATCACATGACACCATACTCGTACACAATTATTGTGACTGCTCATCGTGTTAACTCACTTTTTGCATTTCCTGTAGACTTTGTTCGGCCCGCTGAAGGCCCTCCATATCTTGGGCCATTCGTCTGAGGTGTTTTTTGGCATTCTTGTTCTGTTGATAGGCATACCAGCATCCAATAATTGCACTGAGCAGTAGAGTCACTAATATGTAGTCCTTCCATCTGGTTCCAGTCTCTAAGCAAAAAAATAAAACAACAAATAGTACTTGACTTGCGGCTCAAAACGCAACTTACCTCTTGGTGGACCGAATAAGACTACATCCATCGCTTTGAGAGCAATCTTCTGCTTGTGAATTGGATCTTTGATACCTAGCACATTACCCACATAGTGCATGTTATTTACTGCCAATCTGAAATGAGATGAGATCAAATGAGCGGTTTGTTTGTGGTGCTTCTGTCTAGAATCACAACTGGAAGCGTGAACAAGCCAGTTACACCAAATCGTATTCCACCTGTCTCTTAGTCGTTTTTCACTGTCTACCTGTTGTACGTAGACGTGTTCTAAGTCTAACGCAGTAATGGGGTTTTGGTGAGTTTGAGTTGACAGCGGTTTCGACTTTTCTCTCGGTAGTGAGAGACAACAGTACATTATACAGCGGCAGAGAAGAGCAAAACAACGCAAATTACTGAGGTACAGGTAATTAGTTTAACTTTAAACACACAATAGCCGCTAATGCGGTAGGTAGCAATTTTAATTTAATCTCACCAAGAATATGTATGTATGTACTTTCGATTTTGCGTTCTATGGCCACTTTTACATCTGTCGTTTCGTTGTTTTGGATTGTTATTTTTTTAACTTGCGCTTTGAACAACATTTTACTCGGCCTTGTACTGGTAAGCACAAGGAAGAAGCTCAATATTGAAGTTATAATATCTTATCTGGGATTATGAAAGGAGAAAAATGGTTTTCTAGAGCCACATAAATGTGCTTTCAACTTGGACACAGAACCAGCCAGACACAAAATGTCAACACCAATCGATACGTAATTAAATTGTAAAGACCGTTGAACTCAATTGCGTTCTATTTATTACAAAGCAACAGACCTTTTCTTGCCAGTCGGTTAGTCTGGAGAATTTTTTACGTTCGCATTTCGTGTCTCCTTGAGTAAACGGGTTTTGGAAGAGAACTTTTTCCTTGTTATATAACCTGGCCCACATCTAACCTAATCCGTACGGATATGCAGTGATACCCAATAATTGACGAAGAGGTTTCTCTTGCTGTAATGAGTTCGTTTTAAAACCTGAACAAGATTGCAAGGACAATTCAAGATGACTTATATGAATCAGCGCTCAAAATTAGTAAGTTAAATCTCTCACTTAACGTAAAAACAACAAGAATACGAAAATGATACAAAATTGATTTATTCGGTCTTCGATTGGGCAGGAAATACGTACTATAGGTCGCTTTTAATATTCGATTAGCAGAAAACAAAAACAATGTGTATATTTATTGGACTAGATTGATGCAGTTGACGTTTATGGAAGCGTAACTGCCAAATCAAGTTACGGATTTCTCGATTGAGTGCTAAGTTCACATTTCAATTGTAAACCGAACGAAGTAATATGTATGTACTTTAAAATGGCGTTTCCGACCAATCTAGTTTAGGGGTATTATAGCAACTTAAGATGACCAGAGTTTTGAATGTGCCCATTGCGTTTTTCAGCTGTCACTTGCTTCTATAATGTCACCAAAGCATGAAGGGGGTCAGGGTGCGCAGAGCGAAAAATGAATTGTGTTTTCTTCACAACTGTTTTATATTAAACATTCAGATTTAGATAGATTAGATATTCACTGGTGGACATTTTAACCAAATCCAAACGTACCTTGGCAATGCAGCGCCAGTGACTTTATGTAATTTAAATAGATCCACATACTGCGGTAACTGCACAGATTGAGCCAACCAGTCTGTGGTCTGCTCTATTGTCCAGTTGTGCACCTATAATGAGAAAACAACACAGTTGCAAAAATAAATACATACAAGTTTAAATAGTAACTAACCTCTGATCGAAGCCATGCTTCCCACAGCTCCTTGACTGAGATATGCATGTCATCGTTGAAATGAAATGCTTTCTGACGCTTCTCGTATCCCGAATCATACTTTAGCTCTTCTCTCAGAAACTGTAATAAACAAGAAAACATGATTTGAGATAATTATGTGGTAAGACTTACTTTTGAAATGTGAGATAACTTAACCTAACTTTTTTACGAAACATTGTTGTTGCTAAAAAAATGTACACAGGAAATAAATGCATTGTTCGATGGAGTTAAAGTTTTTATGGAACGTTTCTCAATGCGGTGCCTGCGATTATATTCGCTAAGTGGGTAATGGAACACAGCCAGTAAAAACTTTAAACCCTATCATCGAGGCACATCATCATCACACCACAGATAAATAATATATAGAAATAATTTATTATTTATCTGTGATCACACCATAAACATTAAATTACTCCAATCAATCTCTGAAATTATTATAAAACATGGACTAATGACTGCATAGAGCTTGTTGCCTGAGGCGTTAACTAGAAATAACTAGAAAATAGGTTTCACTTGTTGCCGTGAGTTGTTTTATGATTAAGGATATTATTTCACCCATGCATCTGGTTAAAAACATTAAGTTTAAAAAAAAAATGTTTAATTCCAAACTTATTGCAGCGAACAAAACAACCTTGCCACAAACCGCAGAATAATAAAATGGTTCGACTTAACCTCAAAATCGAAATGCCGTTGCAATTTGTTTGCACTCGTATTCATTGAAATCGGGAATAGTTGCCACTAAAAACAATCATTTGTCATGTAAATGGACTGTCCAAAATTGCGAAAATTCCATTTGCTCTCACAAAGTTGATATCCCTTGAATAGGCTTCGAGGGCGAATTACGAACTGCGAACAAGCGAATATTCGTTGTTTCTGACACTTCATTCACATGAAAACTTTTTTGGTCGCAGATACCCTCGTATCAGTTTAATTTTTAAAGGTTAGGTAAGTTTGAACGAATTTTTCATTCGTGGGTTTTTGACTTTTTGTGGATCGCGACTATATTGTGGATAAAATGTGACATTGTGACTTTTGCTATTTAAATCAATTGACAAATGTACAATTTGGCCTGCGATATCTGGTGGCAAAGAAAAGAACCCTATCAGACACACAGGAATCTGTTATCGGTAAGCAGTACGTGTATTTTTGCAAAAGTAATTTATTTATGTATTTTATAAATGAAAAACTATTTTAATTGATATGAATGTCTTTTCAGTCTTAAATTCAAGTATTGTATATATGGAAAATAAAAAATCCCCGGGTCCATAAATTATGTTTGAATCGTTTAAAAGTGGAATAAAAAAATTGTGTTGGTTTCGTGTAGACAATTTTTTAACTGTTTAAAGTTCTTTAAATTGTTGTTAATATTCTATTTATTGTGCAGCATTATCCCAAATACCAATGGCGACCCAACTAGCCGAGAATTATCTCAGACTTTCTCGATACCCATATGATAATTTTGGAAGGTTTCTGCTGAGAAATGCTACTTTGAGCAAACGCGTGCAATATTTTATTATCTCTTGCAATTGGCTTTAATATATCGCCTTCTTTAAAATGTAAACTACATTTTTATAGCAATTAGGAAATGTTTTTCCCATGCGAAGAACAATTTACCACTTTTTTTACAAGGAATCGAGAATATAAAACTTCTTTTGGAACTTTGTAGGTACACCACAATGAGATGCTCGATCCAACACTTTTTTTCCAACACCGTAAACACCCTCCATTTTTCAATTGAGATTTATGTTTTGTTAAACTAGATGTTACATTGACTTATTATATATGGACTGCTAGTAGCCAACTTCACGCATGTTCCAAAAATAATGACGCGCCACAGTTTGCCAGCGGAAAATAAAGTAAACTTCAAACGACCTAATTTATGTCGTTTTCCATTGGGATTTTCGGATTTTGCTCTCAGATTTCAGATTGTTCGTGCCCAATGGAACATAAAACGAGATTTTTCTTTCTTCGCATTTGTGGTGGTGCGTGTTTAAAAAGTCAGCTGTTCTTAAATTGTAATTTATGCTTAAAGAAATCCACTCAATTTATATTGATATCCATTGCAGCGGCCAAATGTAAATTTTTCTCTATTTTTCGCAGACTTTTTATCTAAATACGTAATTAATAACACTTACTTTTTTTTTAAAAAAATGTCGCTTTTTTGTTTACGTTACTATGGAAATTTAAATATGACGGCGGCTATGCTTCTTTGCTAATCCGCTGGCAAACTGTGGCGCCTGTGCTGTTTTGGAACATATCTTCTCGCAGAAGTATATAAAAATGACATTTCACTAGCAATCCATATATATACATAGTATGCCTATGAGATGTTAGATTAATTAATTATAATGCTTTTGTGGTAGAACAATAGGAATTTTCAGTTCATAAATACAGTTCAAATTGATTTGTTCGCAATTCGCCATGTTTTTATAGCTGAGGTGCATACGAGTCACTGATAGTGGTATGCATTTGTATTGTATTTATTTGCAACGCTATACATTGACCAATCCCCAATTTCCAACTCAGGGTTTTTTTCACTGCGCCACCTCTCGCGAACGTCTGACAAACATCCGAGAGTATAACTGTCATGAAAGAGCTTCTCAATTAGCCGTTTGGAATCGGCATAAAATTGTAGATCCCTTCCATTCGTTCCAAAAATGAAAACTCACACAAAACGAATGGTTGCGAGAAGCTAGGCCTAGGGTCCCTACGGACCTGTTGCGCCAAAAATTATTATTATTATTATACATTGAGTTTGAGCTTATCTGTCAAACATTTGTCAGATAAATTTGCTTTTGGAACTGCGTTAAGTACTAGGGACGAGTTACCGTATCTGAATGTTGTGGACTTTACAAGCCAAACAATATCAAATTCAGTCACGTATTACTCGAGCACGGATGCCGTGATTCAACCTCTGGATTAACCCAAACTCAATTGAAGGTTAGTTTAAGGAACCGCCACTCATGAGTAGAACAACCAACAGCAATTTTATTTTGAATCTATATTCAAATAACGTACGATAACAACGCGAGACACCCCAGAATTCTTAAATTGTGAAGTTTCCGTGCAAAATATATTTGAGGTTATATATCACAAAAGTTCTAAGTTCTACGTTTTTCTAGAAAATCCATCTACAATTATGGTGCATGCTTAGATCCGCATACAAACTTCACAATTTTCTTATACGTATATATTATTAATAAGTATTCATTGTTTGTGAACACAGTTCTTAGGCACTAAACTTGAAAACAACAACAGATATTTAGAGTTAGCTCCACGAATTTATTAATAACCAAGTTAGGTCGACAACACAGTTTGTTTAAACGGAACTTTGTTTAAATATTTGCGTTCGACTAGGATCCGTATCAACATCCGAGGTTCATTCAATTTTTTTTTTCAGTTTCATATCTTTCTTATCGTGTGTCAAAAAAAAAACGGCTAGACATTCTCTTATCGCCGCGCCGCCATGAAGTTGACACAATGCCTCTCCCCCAAGTCAGTGTCCATGTTCATCCAGCGATTAAGCTGCCCATGAAATAAGTGATCGTTGTTTTGTCGTCAACACACACACATAATAGAGCCTCCACCAATCGCATAATGGCCTCTATTAACAAGCAGTCGTTCACCTTGTTTTTTCCACGTCATGCTCCATTCCTTGACTTTTCTTATTTGCACGCTTATGTAGGTTTTTCAATATATAACTTTCTAACTTTCATGGCATACATATGCCATGCAAAACCCACGCTGCTTTCTAGGACCTCGAAATGTGTTGCTTTGATGGCGTTTGCCAGCGGCAGAACCCACAAATAAAGATAACACCACCTCCAATGATATCCATTTATCTGTTTGGGGATTTATTTATTCTTGTGAAAATATTGAAAAATTGGTTTCTTCTGTTTACAAGCACGTTAATTTGTTCCATGAAATTGGGTATTGCGTCAGCATTGGCTTAGTAGTCCCGTGCCGGTACTGGCAATTTTTTTTTATCTCGAACGAGTGCTTTTTTTGAATACATGCTAATTGAATTTGTGTTATCTTTTCTGTTCTATAGCCTGGGAGGTTATTATTTATGTCAATTCATGAGTGGGTTTGAGTTCATAAAGATTATTGTGTAATCTTACGTTTTTTTTTTTGTTTAACCGAGCAAATAAGACAAACAAAGTGAGATGTTGAAATGGGGGAAACTACTTTAAATGATATTTATTGAGGTACCAGAATCACAACAATTCCGAAGAAGTGTCGGTAAAGAGGAAGGTGAAAACAAAATCCCCCCGGCACACGTAAGAGATTTCCTTCGTCGGACAATAAGGCGAGTGTACATGAAAAAAGTGTATGTACACACTTGAAACTAAGATCGTGAGCATGGCATCAGCTATGGAAAAACCATTGACAAATCAAAACGTTACGTACTCCGGACTTTGGTATCTATAACGAAAAAGTACATGTATGAGAAACTAATTATATACGCGTTGTATAACTACTGCTACACAATCTTGAAATTTTTCTCAGACAGAGTTATTATATACGGCCATAAAGTGCGCGTTAGCAAATACATCATCGAGTTAAAATATAAACGCATATACGGGTCACTATTTGGAACACAAGAGGGAACGAAAAAACCTTGACAACTGGGGCTAAAAAGAACTAAAAGTCTGTGGTAAGTATGACGAATGAATGAGTGCGAGGTCTTCAGCTTATACTCGCATCACACCTAGAGAATAACTGCCAAGTATTCTAGATTTCAACTGTCTGGAGAAATATTCTCAGCCTAGGAACTATGCCTTAAATCGTACCTTCCTTCCATTTGAAAGATTACTCAAACGAATACCTCTAAAAAGCTTGGTCTAGCGTCCTACAGCCTACAAGGATATGTTGCATCATCTCTTTTTTCCGTTTTTCGGTTCAAACGAACCACCTATTTGAATTGAACTCTAGATTTCAAGCCTGTAATGTGCCCGCATGATTTTTCACGCAATAAGAACAAGAAGGCTTTACGGACCTACGATTTACGTCAAGCTCTATGCCGTTTCTAACCTCATTAATCTATACAGAGTTTAAATTCAACTGAACGTTCATTGGTTCACTACCAAATTACTGTTGACTTGAGTACTCGGGTGAATGCATCAGCCGCTTCATTTGCATTCATATTAAAACTTATGTATAATAGCTCCCTAAAAAGTCAAGAACTAATAAAAAATGTACAGAGCCTGAAAACTTGATCAATCTTCCCCATTTATTAAAAAAATAAAAAATAAAACATATGTGACATTTGTGTGTATGTCACTTAGAAACAACATTCAACTATTTTTCTTTCTATGTCACTTAGAAACAACATTCAACTATTTTTCTTTCGTCACATACTGTAGCGCAGCACACTACCGCACAAAATACAAAAATAAACACCTTGCGCCTTGCCCTAACACTTCCGGTGTCGCATTCGTTCCTCAAACTCATGCAGCGTCTTATTCACGACAACCAAATTAGACGGGAATTACAAAGCATTTTGTGACACACCTCATCTCACCCTCGCTACTCTACTCTACTAGGCATTTGTGTCTTTATTAAATTCAAGTTCATAAAATGTATCACAGCTATTTAGAAATAAAGTTAAAACAAAAATACTCACATCATCTGACTCACTGAGATCAATGTTGCCATTGTCATCGTCGTCCAACTGACGATGCAACGTGCGTATCGCTTCCATTCCCAGACGATCCTGGATGTTGCCACTGTAACAATCAAGGTCGTCTGCATGACAAGCGCCATCAGCTGAACCGCTGCCAAGTGAACCTAGCCAAGAAAATAAAAAACACAAAAATCATCAACTAAATGGCAACACGCTCAATAAAATAAAAGTAAATATACGATAAATTGCAGATAGCAGTAATTACAGTGCCACTAATTTAATAAATCAATTCACCGTCAAATATTAATAATTTTATACAACAGCTCGTTATCTCAGCACTCAGATATATTATTGACAGTGCCCCAGTGAAATTCGTGTATGCAAACCTCTATGTATTGCTTTTCGGCAAACAATTGCAATTTCCTGAATGTCTAGTATAACCACACTGTGTTGAACAAATTACCGGACTGACAGTTTGTGAATCCATCACTCAGAGTAACGGACTCTGTCCCATTACCCAAATGAGATACCAATAAGTTCTTCGTAAAATTACTCGTATATCTGATTATATGGCTGGCATGTTGCCAATGAGGTAAATTGTAATTAACTTAAAATAGATTAGTTTTCGCGGTGGCTATTCTTTATGAGTAACAATTTATGGGAAAGTTCCTCTAAAAGCTGGAAATGTCACTCTTAAACCAGTGTCGAGGAAATTTGGCCAAAGAAAAATTTGGCATTTTGGGCGGTGGGACAAAACATTAAATGTTAACGTCAGATTTAACTTGTTGGCGAAACACAAATTACTTTATTGGTTTATAATGCTAACAAATAGTTAAAAACATAATTAAATACAATTGGCAACTTAATGTATTTTTTTTTAAACTTCTGACTCGCCAGGGCGATAAAAAAGGCACGTCGACCAATATAATAGAGTTCACACTTTGTGGAGAGATTTTTTTTAATAGCTGTCAAAGTAATAGGCTTTTCACACCAAGCCCAAAGCCGCGTTTTCCTCGAAAACTCGTCGATGCATTCACACCGACCATTAACTCGTTTTCGTTTGACGTTTCAATCAGATGTGAGACATTCGTCGTCGTCGTTAAACTTCGGTGCAAACTTTTTAGGTTAAAAATTTCGATCGCATTAATTAACAAACAAAATAATTTAGTGCATTTCAAAATGATATTAGCCCTTCAGTTAGTAGTGGAAAATGATTTTAAGTTGTGAGTTGTGACATTTGTTCGGTCAGACATTTTGCTGAATTTGCTGGATATTTCAAAAGGTGTGTTAGTTCCAACAACCCAACGATTGGAAGTCGTTTTCGTGAAAAACGAGTGCAAACGACTCGTTTTGAAAACTGAAATATGTATGGGAAAACTTTTGTTTTCGATGAAGTTTTCGTGTGTTTTGGCGAAAACCGGGTTTGCGCTTGGTGTGAAAAGCCTATAATATAAACATAAAATACAATGTAATCGTTTTCGCTATGATTGTATCAGCAAACGGGCCTTAATCTTATAATTTTATGCAGCTCGTAGATTCATAAATTTTGCGCGGTGCTTTAAGTGAACATCCCTCCCAAATGTCATTGGGTGATTCGCGGAAATCGAATGTTAAGTCTATAATAACGATAAAGCAATAGAATAACTATCTATTTAATTAAATTTTGCTTGAAACATGAGCAATTCACACGACCGCTTGTCACAGTCTGACATTTGTAAGTTTGCGTAACTATCTGCATTGTATTTCCGAGCCTAATTGATCGCGGAAAATGGCTTACTAATATGCTCCATACAAAATCTAAAAATCTAACAGCTCATTTACGAGGTGGTAAATTTCTGCAGTTTGCTCAGTTTATTAGGGCTTTACGAGTTTAAGTGAATATCCTTATTAATAAATTTAACGAAATAAATAATGTTCATCCATTCAGCACTTCCGAAAGTCATTTTGTTTTGTAGAGAAGCGCAACACTAGTAGGCCGCCTCCACCGCAAATAAAAATATTAGCATGATTCCGAACAAGTTATCAAGATGGCCGATCGAAATACGTGTCACTTGCTTTTGCATGTCACTTCGAGTCAGATGTCTTTTTAGGGGTTGTGTGACATTCAAGAACCTTGTTATCTCAAGTCTACTAGATTGGTCTGGCCCTGAACTCAAAAACTAGATTGGTCGGTAACGCCACTTTTCCTACATCAGACTTATTAACGAACTGTCAACTTAGTAGTCGGTCATGAAATTCTTGACTAGATTTGTTGGCTACCTTTTCCATAGACGTCAACTGAAAAAAATATTCATATGTGATCGAACTACGTCAATCAAGACACATCAAGCCAGCCAACTGTCAGACCTTCTGAACTAGATACTTGAACGTCACCATTTACATTTATAGTTAGTATCATTAAAAGCATTAACAGTTTATCGTTAAACTGGACGAAAGAAATTTTATCTCACACGAAATCGAGTGTTTCTTTCAGAAAGCTGCGTAAAGACTTTTACTCAATTTATGTTCACAGATTCAAACGCCACAAAAATATGGTCCCAATTTTAGGCATGACAAAGAACGGCACAACCTTATTGGAGACATAAGGAACATTAAGACAAATGTTGCATGCATTAAGACAAATGTTGCATCGACAATAATCTGACTAATAATGTTCAAGTCAAAAGTAAACGTAAAATTGCATAATGTTTGGTTTGAAGTCTAAACATTCAAGTGACAAAATTATGCCTGCCTATTGGAAAACTGTGCGTCACGAGTTTACCATAAAAATCTGTTTTTTTTATTCATTCTAAGGATGGCGGAATATGTCTTGACCATTTCTGGATAGAGCACATTTTATTTAAGACTATACACAAATTAATGCCTTTCAATAAAAGTTGTCGAGTATCGGGGAATGCATTTTTTAAATGCATAAGTACTTTCAAGTCGAAGTCAACACATGGAAAGTTATTATTAGACAAATGACACAGTGGTTTTCGCCGATTCAGTAGCCAAGTATGATCGGAAATATACTGAGCGTACCACTTAGCGGTACATCTTTTCGCAGTTTGGAATTAAAAAGTAAAACAGAGGCGTCTGGCAATTTGTTGTGTTTTGTTTTCGATTCGATACAACATCAATCCGATATTATATGGACGGATTCAGCTGATATTTCGTTTATTTGTTTACATGGTGGTATTGAGGCGAAGGAGTTCTATTTTAATGACTGTGCATGTGCATACTGACAAGAAAGCTTATAAATCCGATTTGAGTGCATTCTATTCACGGTGGTTACTTAAAAAATAAATAATTTGGCAGGGGGATCAATAACCAATTAAGTGTACCCTGTTGTTTTGGACTGGAAATTGTACGGAGGAGTTAAATGTTTCATTGCGAGTCTGTTCTATATTTCATTGGTGTGACAAGGCGCCAGGAGCAATATAATTAAATTTGGAAAAGAAAGAATTCATTTTTGGTATACATTTGTTTGTATTAAATGACGTTTACTTAACAGATTAAGTTTTTATTGTTTTAAATCTGAGTTTTAGTACGCTTTTAAAAAATGTGTTACTTCTGTCAAAACAATGAAAGTTAATCGAACTAAAACTGTACCGCATTTTATGAGCATCTCCATCTGTTGCGGCTTTAAAAATTGACTTTATTCGATAAAGCAAATGGGTCCCGTTTGTATGAAGCGCCGCCATTAAATTCCAGTCATTGGGCAGCAGACCCATATGCCAGGCGCTATGTGTACTAAGAACTACAAGGAAAAGAAAACATAATTTCCGAAAAAAAATACAGCAATAAATCATCTCAAAATCCAAGGAATTCAATGGAATAATTCATTCGGCAAATGTTTTCGTTCCAAATTCAACGGAAAAAAACTGAATCGCCGCACTTATCTTGACAGCTAATTGCGAAAAGTATTTGAAATGTCTTTCGCCCCGAGCCGGGCAAAAGAAAACCAGTACTTGATCTAATTTCAGTTGATCTCCTACTCGGCCTACACTGTATTTCTAGATTTTTTTTTTATACAAAACACGACAGATGACAGTTGAAAGATCTCCCCTCGTATAATGAACAGAAATCCACACGTCGTCCGTCGCGTTACAATTGAAATTAGGAAATTGGCACCTGTGCCCCTGTGCAGCAGATTTGGCTTGTACGTTAAAAGACTGAGCGGGGCGATGCATTTGTTACCCCATTTCTTCCTCCCTTGGTATGTTCTATTTTTGAATTGTCTTGTTGGGGTATTTTTTGGTCCACTTGTCTTTTTGTTTCCGTTTTTTTTTTTTTTTTTTTGTATTCCTTTTGCTTCTAAAAGAGGTCAATCTGTATTCGAGAATCGAGATTATCAATTAAGTGTATTTGGTTGTGGTGACAAAGGGAGATGACGAGAGAGCGATGTCTGCTCATCCGGCGCAAGTTCAGGTGATTGAGTAGGAAATTTGGGCTTTCTAAGGAGAAACATTGGGAAACAAATTTGGCAGCGTTGTTGGCTCACCGTATGTTCTATGCCGGCATGGGATACTACCGTATGCTAATTCTTGGCGATTGTATATTCGATTCACCACAAATATCGCTTCGTCGTGAATACAAACAATGTGATTAGTTTTATAAAAGCGCATAATGGCTTTATTTACGATTGTTGGATTCATCTTACTCATACCTGGCGTCGTACATGCGTAGCTAAATAATTGTTTAACTTTTGATTGGGCTGAATAATTGTGCAATAATAATTGGTATAAAAAAATTATCCTTTTATATCTTCCGCTATATGTAATTGAGAGCGATAATTTCCTTATTTTCTTGTAGGTATATGTCCAGTCTCTTAGAAGGATGCAGATGTAACAAACTGGAAATGGTTATAAATATGTAAAACGCATTTCGCACCCTACACCCAATAATAAAAATTTGGAATAAAATTCTTGAAATATTTATAAGAATGCGAAATCAGCCTGATTATTTGCTTTTGTTTGTAAAATTTGACAGCTTTTCAACGTCGAAAGGTTTGGGCACTTTTCTTGTGACGTTACTATTTCTATCGTGCTGTATGGGTAAGAGAAAATATGAAGCACTTGTGGCGGTTTCGTTAAAAATGGACAGATTTTAAAATCTTGTTATCTTAATTTCGAAAAAATGTATTAATATAATTTATTTATTTAATTTATTTATTGCTTAATACAAGCGTATATAAAAAAAACTAACAAACGAGTAAACTTAAAACTAATAACAAAATATACAAATATTGAATCGCAAACATAACACATTTTTAAATGTCATTAGTAAAAAGGAAATGAGAATGGTTAAGGTAAATTGTGAAGCGCATTTTTAAGAGTTGCTTTGGTGCAGTTTAAGTCAAATAAGTTGGGAAACATATTTGCTTTGCAAAGCATTCTTGTTAAGGGCTCGTGTTGGCCATAGTCAGTACGGTGATGGGGAAGGCGGAAAAGGGGGATTGAACGTAAACGACGTGGATTAGTGTTTAATGAGATCTGATGCAGTAGATGGGGGGAATCTGTTTGTCCCGATAGTAACTGATGAATAAAAATAATATCAGCGATATCGCGACGAGTCCTAAGAGCCTGTAGATTGAGCAACTTCAGGCGATTCTCATATGGAGGTAGATTGTGAGGGTCATCCCAGTCAAGCCCACGTAAAGCGAAACGAATGAATCTACGCTGGACAGCTTCGATTCTTAAAATATGTACTTGGTGGTAAGGAGACCAGACTTGGCTGGCATATTCAAGAAGTGGTCTCACAAATGTCGTATAAAGGGATTTAGTGGCATAGGGGTTACAGAACTCCTTCGACCAACGTTTAACGAAGCCGAGTGCAGAGTTAGCTCTGCTAATAATGTTGTCGATGTGAGAACGAAAGTTAAGTTGGATGTCACAGATAATGCCAAGATCACGAATAGACGAAACAGTGGAGACAGACTCGTTGTTGATGAAATAAGACCTTTGATTCAGGGGATGGCGTTTGCGGGAGAAAGTAATAGCTTGACATTTTTTCACGTTAAGTTCTAAACGATTCTGTTGACACCAGGTGTAGAAGTGGTTAAGGTCAGATTGTAGTGAGAGAGAGTCAGCGGTGCAAGATATTTGTTTGGAGAATCTCATATCATCTGCGTAAATCTCCAGGTCAGAGAGTAAAATGACACGTACTACATCGTTTATTGTCAAGTTAAAAATTAAAGGTCCGAGATGACTACCCTGTGGTACACCAGATGACGCTAAGATAGGTTTAGAGACGGAAGATCTAAAAAGGACACTATACTTGCGGTCTTCTAAATAAGACTTAATCCATGAAGTAAACCGCGGTGGAAAACCGATCGTTTTTAGTTTGAAAAGTATGACTTTGTGAGAGATCTTATCGAACGCTTTGCTGAAATCGGTAGCTACAACGTCCACTTCCTTACCATCTTCCAGGGCACAAAGTGTGTTAGAAGAAGATGATGGTGCGTGTAGAAGATAAACGATAGTAATGTGGTGAGTATCAATCTTGCTGTAACGGCAGAGCATACACCAAAAGTAGAACTTACGCAGTGGAAAGAAGTAGACAGATTACAGGTCCGAGTGTTAGAGAAGGATGAAGTTAATAATCTCGCTCAAATGCAGTCGTTGCTGTTGATGCAGTAGTCAAACATGGAATGAGAACCGTATAAAACATTCAGCGTAGGCCAGCAAAATTGCTTCGTAGGCAGAACATCCACTAATAGTTGAACTCACCGGGATAAATGAGTCCGCCAGCTTTCGGATTGAATGCGATAGAGCGAGATGGGTTGAATAAATATCACTCACAGTTAGCACTCAGTCAAATAGAGCAGAGAAGAATAAATAAATTAATATTCTTATAAGATTTTAACACGTTTTGGTAAGAAACTAAGAGGAATTCAACTCGCGAACAACATGCAAACCACGAAACTGATCAAGGCAGTTTGAATGCAACACAAGTTCAGTGCCTTGATTTTGTGCGGTTTTTGAGGCGATGTCGCTAGGGAACGTTCCGAATCGGATTTGAGTGTGTGAGTGAGCCGCGCGCTGTGACCAAAGTGACCGTAGTGCAATAATTTGGCACTTTTTCGAGGACCCTCATACTATTTGTTGCTACTTTTTCCCTTTTTTTAGTATGAAAATTCACTTTGGGAATTTTAGAAACGCTGTGATTTCCAAATGAATTTCTATAAAATATAACGGTGCTGTCTATCAGAACACGATTATAGTGTTAGGAGAGCCAACAATTGTTAAATATTGTGCGAAAATTCTTAAATTGCAGAGTAGCTTTAGAAATAACACTTTTTTCTTTCACCGCTCTTGTTTTTTGTTGCTTTTCACAATTTCGCAACGATCTCAGGGACTGTTAGAGAAAGGTTATAAATTTTGGTTTTAGTTTCACAATACAATATAGACTGTAAAAAGATCACTCTCTCACAACGTTTCTTTTATAAATAAACCCAAAACAACCAAATAACATTAGAATTAGATGTCTTTAAGGTTGTTCTGCGGGTAAGCTAGACAGTACTTTAGATGCAATTCGTTTTCAAATGACAAATTTTAAAATGAAAACCTTTTAGCTTTGATTTTTATTTATAAATATATAAAAAATTAATTGAATTTTGTTTATAAATTATATCAACTCATTTTTATATCTACTTAAGATCTCTTTCAATTTAGTTTTGTGAGCCTTTTTCTGACGCTGTTACATAAATTCAGTATTTTCTCCCAATATTTAACGAGTATTAGCCGGCTTTACACTATTTACGCTTTATTTTTTTAAACATATTCATTTTGAAATCACATTTTTTGAAAACTTTTTGAAGTACTATTCACATGAGCGCGAATTGCGAACAAATGAATTTAATTGTATTTATGAATTGAAAATTGATTTTTATACTATTTACCACCAAAGCATTAAATTTAATAAATCTTAAGTCTAATCTAAAAAAAAATCGGACTCTCAATCGATTTAAATAGCTCAATTTACAATTATTACAGCAATTGAAAATTCTTGCAGCGAATTGTCACACTTTATTCACAATCCACATAAAACATTCGCGGATCCACAAACCCACGAATGAAAAAGTTCTATCGCATTTAACATTAAACAATGATTGAACTTATTGAAGTGTAAAAAATTCGCTTGTTCGTAGTTCGTTCGCCATTGGCTCTCATGCGAATAGTCCTAAAATGTGAATTTTCCAAATAATAAAAAGGAACAAAGGAACAACAAATTGTATTATTGTCCTCGAAAAAGGTACCAAATTGTCGCACAACGGTCACGCTGTTTTCATTTCTTCTCATCCGACATCCTTCTCGCTACCTAAAAAGGTCGCGTGTGGGAAAGCTCGCCTGGAAGTTGCAGGAACGAAGCGATATAAGAACAGGGAAAATTGGAAGTTGTCAGTTCGCGACATCACTCACACATTTATAGAATCCGCCTATACGTGAACCCTTTCCGACACCGCCATTGCGGAAAAACCGCACAAAATCAAGGCACAGTTTTGGCAGGGAGATTTTTATAGATAAATCTTATAATAAACACGGAGCGAAAATGAAAAATGACTGTGATGGGTGACTCACATTGCATTGCATAATTAATAAGCTGAACGCAAAATTAGATTGGTCGGTAACGTTACTTTTCCCACGTCAAACACATAATATCTAATCAGTCAATTTAGTATACTCAGTCACGAATTTCTTCACCAGATTCGTTGGCTAATCCTCCATTAATTTCAATATAAAAAGTAGTTCCGGTAGTAGTGACCGGTCATTGAAATCTGAGACACTTGAAGTCAGCCAGCTGTCAGACTTACCAAACCAGATACAGTCGAATCCCTCTAAGTCGAATTTTTCGACCCAATTTTTGCATTCCCTTCAATTTTGCATAGAAAAGTCATCCTCTAAGTCGAAAATCCCTCTAATGCGAACATATTTTTTGATCCTTGACCTACCTACTACAAAATCCCTCTAAGTCGAATTTTTCGTCTGAAGAAAACAAAATTAAAAAAAAAAACTCGGAGCTGAGGAAGAGTTTGGCGAAATCATTACTAACCATATGCCGGAAAAGAATGATACTGAAAACGCAATTGAAATATTGCAAACTGCAATTGAAATATTGCAAACTGCAATTGACATGACCGAAGATGTCCCAGAGGAGATTCACTGCTGCCTATTTAAAATAGAATCATTTATTCAACGAGTGAACACTGCTACTTTCACATCCCAAACCAAAATAACAAATTTTTTTAACTAATTTTGTTCAAATGTACCTACTTTCCTATTTTTTTTTAATTTAAATAAATTCGCAAAAAAAAAATCCCTCTATAACTCGAATTTTTCCAGAAATCCCTCTAACTCGAAATTTTTTTTTAGCTCCAGTGAAAATTCGACTTAGATGGATTCCACTGTATTTGCAAATGTCATAAATATATATGCTCCTTTGACTTTGACCTTACTAATAATCAACTTTACTATACACTTTACAAAATCCCTTTACCAATAGTTGCCAGAATATCGCTACCTGCGAATTCATAGAAAAGGAAACATGACAGCTTTCGTGCACAAAAATGTGCGCTTTATTTTCTCAGCGAGAATTTAACATTTTATCGGTTTCTAATTTCCACGAACTAACTAATATATAAGCCACATTTTTGTAATAGATCAAATTGTATTTATTTTAAGAACCGGAAGCTATAAGTTCTTAACGCGCTTCCTGGCTTTTTCATGACATTTTTTTCTGAAATGAATGAACCATCTATTATTTTTATTTTCAGAAACTTGCTAACGATGCAATTGTGATGTTTAGACCACCAATTAGTTTTGCTATGCATCATCAGCCTACGAATAAATCAAAGCATTCAAATAAACTGTTTTTCGTTTATTGAATAACTTGAAAGGGATTTAATTACAACACAAATGCACTCATAAAACAATCGTGAAGTAGCATTAAAAAACAACTATAAAAAGTACTGAAAATTGTGTTCGATCGAGCGATAGGGCATTACTGATTTGCATATGATATTTGACAGATCAGCGGATATTTTATAATAAGCCTCAAAAAGCCTTTGAAAGATATCTGTTGGGAAAATTTCATTGCAATTTATGTATTCCTTCTTTTAGAATAAAATGCTCCTTGTGAAAGAAACCATTGACCTTGTTCTTCGCAAAAACAAATTATGAAATTGGAATTCTGCAATGACAACAAATGTAATAGATTCTGAGAAAGTTGTCGCACTAGTAAATGTGGAGGTCTAATTGTTTATTAGTACCGATTCACAATTTCACAATTGCTGTACATTTTTACTAAAGCTGACATCCACCTATTGTCGACATTAGTGATTGATTATTATTAGTAAGGACGTATATATGTCTTTTATTAGACAAGTGACAAAATTTTGTCATAAATAAGCGGCCTTCAAATTTATGTCAATTTTACCTACTTTCGAATATGGAAGCGATTTTATTTTTTCTCTCGCGCGCATCCGATATCTACTACTACTTCTAAAATCACATCGAAAGTAGAACAAAAGCGTCAAAGCACAATTTCCTGCACGAAATCCTTGCATTCAAACTAAAGCCCAAATGCGTTCAATATAGCTGACTCATTCGTTTCATATTTGAAATAATCGCCATATATGTTAAAAGTTGTTTTCCTTCAAAAATGCATTGGATCTTGCTATAGGTAAACACGCAAGTTGATTCAGTCAAAACTGTATTTTCAGAATGTTTCTAATAAAAGCAATTTGTAAATTTGACAGTTGCGTCGAATTAACATTTCTCGCTGAACTCTGTCCAAATTTAAAACAGAAGCCCCCACATAAAGCACAAGTAATACTTTTCTATTGAATCACTCTATCATCAATATGCTCTCAAAAGGTAATCAATTAATTAGACTTCCTAACAAGACAACACACTGCAACACAGCATGCAAAGTTCTTCATTTGTCACAACACAATTGCAATGCAATGGCATCGCATGTAAAACGTATATTTATAGACCGCACATGACCACACTCGACCAAGAAAGTGAAACAAAATTGACAGTCATATCGAATGGTGGAACTTTGCGAATGACGGAAAGTTTACCACATGTACGGTAACCGCTATTACGTTTACCTTGTGGTGGTCCGTCAAGTAACAATTTCCAAGTTCAACAAGAGAACGCGTCATATGTCTATTTTTGCATCGCTGAGAGCGAGCGAGAGCTACAACTAAATGGATGGTGTACGAGTGTACCTACTATCGAAAATCGAAAACTAGCAAAAACGAAACGTAAGTATACATAGGTAACTGTAGATAGGTATATATCTGGTGGATTCTTTGCAATTGTAATTCGACAAGTAACATACAATGATACATACAAAAGTGCGGTTGTACCAAGCATTGACATCTCGAACAGCTGGGCTATACCTTTGATACGTTCAACGCCATAGCCGACGCAGTTGTATGTGCACAATGTAGTCGCTTGAGCTGTAACTGTGATAACACGAAAATGTTTGGGTTTCTTTTTGTGACAGAAAACCTGTTTTCGAATAAGTTGAAATAAACAACTGGAATGAATTTAGTATATTGTATTGTATGAGTAGGTATATTTTTTCACTAACCAAATCGTAATGAACTATTTCATGTAAAAATCAGAGGAATGTTTTGACAGTTTGTCTTAGTAATTAGTTAATACAATTATGTATAACAGTTTGAAACTTCTGTCTTTGCGAATAGTTTTTAAATAAATGGGGGCGTTCAAGTTTTTAGTTTAGTCTGACAGCTGACTGACTTGAAGTTTCTCACCTTGATAGTTGACGTTTATAAAAAGATCTATCGGATGTTTGAGTTTTTCAAGTTCCAAACATAGGTACTTATATCTATCTACTATGTTCCCACCAAACAAAACCACGAGGTTTCGTAAAATTTTTCCAAGCCTCCGAGGTTTTGACATATATTTTTGAGGTGTCGAAACCTCGGGTTTTCAGCGAAACCTGTTTGAAACCCTCTGAGTTCACCCATCCGTGAGAGGTTATCAAACCGAACAAGCCTTTACAATGAACTTTGGTTTATTTTGTGTTCATTTGTGAATGTCAAAGTATTAAACGCCGCACAGCAACCAAACATTTTTTCTTGGTTTCTACCGATTTTGAGCTTTTGTCCTTATTAAATGTAAGAGTTTAAGAACTTGTACATTTAGCATTGTAATGAATTGATTTATTTGTACTGCGAAATCACCTATAAATGCTGCAATTATTTCCCTAATTTGTTCAGAATTAATTTTTAGTATAATTATTTTGCGTCAACAAACAGCTTTTTTGACAGCCACTCTAAAGTTCATCGAAACCTCGCGATTTCAGTTTGGTGGGAACATGGTATTAGTCGATAGTTGAAAATTCATTCATTTGATAGTAGCTGAAAAATCATTCGATCATATCGAAGGAAAATAGTAATAGAGATTCCGTTCTTATTCAGTTTTTCGTTCAACTCTTCGTTCAACTAGGTACCTACTACTTTTGGTAGTAAGTCTAGTCTGGATGATTCTTTTTCATTTGATGTTCGAATGAATGATTTTCGGTTTTAGTGACGTGTAGTTTTGTGTTTTCTATAGAACGATACTAGTACCTACTTGGAGCGAATTTTTTTAATTTTTCATTTTTAATTTTAGGTTTTATTTATTTTCATTTACAGAAAATGAGACTTTTAAAACGTTGAGCGCTAATTGCTTCAATAGGTGTCAAACTAACACATTTAAAATTCACCAACTCCTACCGCCATCTCCTTAATGTCGATTCTGCACACGGCCTTAATATAGATGATCTGACACATAAGAACTATGTGAAAATGTATGCAAACTTAAAGATGTAGTCATTAAATTAAACATGTCAATAATTAGACAAGCCGGTTTGAAAGTAATTAACACTACTTCGCGTTTGAGTTCTTTTGATAGAGCTTAAGATAATTATAATTGGCGGATCAATGATATATCGTTATTAATAGAAAGTTGCTTGACAGTACTATTAACTAGAAAGTCGGTTGACAGTACAAGAGCTGAATCGAAAGTATTAAACGACATTTTTTAACGACATATTGCCATTTTTGTACATCAAGACGGAAAAGTTGGTAAAACCACTAATTCCTATAACCCTATTCACACCGAGCCGAAAACCGTGTTTTCGCGAAAACGCTCGAAAACTTCAACGAAAACAGAAGTTTTTCCATACATATTTCAGTTTTCAAAACATGAGCACCACAAAAACGACTTTCACACTTTTTAACTGATGGGCTAATACTATTCATAAATGCTCTTAATTCATTTTATTTGTAAATTAATGCGATCGAAATTTGTAACCCAAATAGTTAATAAAGTTTCACGACTATTGCCTTACAGCTGATTAAAACGTCAAACGAAAACTAGTTGGTGTTCGGTGACGAGTTTTTGACAAAAACACGGTTTTCGGTGCGGTGTGAATAGGGTATTAAACTATTAGTGAACATTAGTACACAAAGGAAAAATAATCAATAAAAAGCGTGTTAAACCGATTTTACACCGATCAGTATGAGCGATGGGAATATGAATCTATCGGCGGATTAACTTGATTGATGGGAATAAAAATAAACATATCGATCTTAGAACATGATAAGAATGGGGCGCAAAAGGTTCGGCGATCGGCGAATGCGGATTTCTCCAAGACCAACTGGCCATTCGGTTTGGTTTTTGTGCGTCACATTATTAAGTGTATACTGGCCTAGATTGAAAAGCGTATAGAAGGGGGGGGGGTGGGGGTCACATGGGTACCGAAGTTCTGGAATGAAATGAAGATTCTTTTTGACACATGAACACACAGTGCCCTTGTTGTTTAATACACTTTGCGACACTTGATACCACTTTTTTGTAGCTTGTTCGGTAGTTGTATGACTCTTTCGAAAATGCAATAAGTATGCGGCCCTAGCGAGGTATCCGTCGGAACGGAAAATTCTCCGATTTTATACGATTCGGAGGATTTTTGCTGCGAGGTATTCTTCGGAACAACTGTTCGGAGAATTGTTCCGACATTTTGCAACGCATATCGGCGAATTACGTTGTAGTGCGATGAAGTGCATTTTCTTGTTTAATTTTTGACAGCTAGGCTCCGATATCCTCCGAGAGAAATTGGTTGCGGAATTTGTTTACGATATCCTCCGAGTACAATGAGTCGCGGAATTTATTCACGATTTGCGGTAAAGTGTTAAATAAATTAATAATAAACAATATTGCAACGAATTTGTTTGTATTTATTGACTAAATTTGTGTTTCCAGTGCAAAATCTAGCGAAAAACCAAGCACCAAACAATACGAGGATGTGAAGTCAATGCGTCATCGCATTTCAATTATATTTTCCGAAAACGGATACCTCGAATGCGATTTGCTGTTCCGACAGAGTATGCGCTGCGGAGAATTTTCCGTTCAAACGGATACCTCGCTGGGGCCGAATACAAAAAAAATATTTTATATTTTCAAAGCAATTGTTGTTGTCAATTATTTTAATTATTTTCTAAGCAAATTGTTGTTGTCAAAAATTTTGAAATTTTTTTTAAATAATATACCTACCTACCTAATAAGTTTGGTTATGCTTACTATGTTACATTAAGTAACTTTTTGAAATGGAGTAGATACTTTGATTTATTTGAGTTTGCACGTATAGGGGTTGTTATTATGTGGTATTCTGCTCATTAGTGAATAGGGTTATGGGGAGCGCAACTCAAAGGTACCATAACACCTTCGGTACCGGTGTAGAGAGAGAAGGGAAAAGGCTTACCATTTACCAACCAAGTTGATAGGTGCGGTTAGTTTTCTTCATGGCTGTTAAAGTTACAAATATTTCATCGGTCGCTGATGGACTATATTGTTAAGCATCGTGTCTTTGGTTATACTCGATGTTAGATGTATTCGATTGAATGGCAAAAAAGATGCTTGCCTCATGCGCACATTCTCATTTGGTCGAAAGAATGCAACCAGACCAAGTTGATGACATCATATGTGCCGAGGTTCCAGATCCCAAAACCGATCCAGACCAGCATGATGTCATAATTACAAACATGATTCATGGGAAGGTTTGAAAATGGTATCAGTATTTTTATTTCACATTTTCCGTTTCGTGCGAACCAACTTACAAACACATAAAAACCAATTTAACAGCTCGCTAAAATTCGATCACATTTCGGTTACAAGTCATTCCCAAATACATTATACACACTGTCACTGTTACGGAAATATGTCTGTAATGTAGGAACAGCGCTTACACTATAACCATCAATTTCTACTTGAGTTCTGGACCCGATAAGTGGTGCTGGAAGATAGGATACCACACTATAGGTGGTACTTTACAAAACATAAGCGCTATAGGAAAACGATTTGTGGCACCTCCAATTCAAAAATAAAATCAAGCGCTATTTCTAAAGTTGCATAATTAAAATTATAATAGCCATTGTCCAAATAAAGCACTTTGCAAACCTCAGCGGATTCCGCTTCTTCAGAACGGCTTGCCATTGGTACTTAAGCGACTACACAAAATAGCATGTGCATTGTGCATGCTCGAAATTATTACTTTCATTACATTAACGAATTTGGGCGGAACGAAGTTCGCGGGTTCAGCTAGTATACATATAAGAAACATTTTAACTTTTCGCCCTCTTTCTTTATTAACTCTGATTGATCTTCAAACGTAGAAGACCAATGAACGAGATACGATGACGTGACGAGGCCCTTAACCTCCTCTACGAGGACGATGGACTGAATTAGACCCTATAAATGGGGTATCTCCCAGTTTCTTCGGCCTATATAATATAGTGCAGCCCGCCTGCTACTCTAGTGCTCTATGAAGTAGGACATACCTATCATTGGTTGTTTGAAACGTATTCTTTGATTGAGTTTCAGTTCTAATTGCAAAAATAAAATACAAAACCGAATATACTACAAGCGGAACAGCGATCAAAAGTATGAACATCAGTTTGCCAGAGTTGAAGAAACTGATCCGATATTTCTACATTGTGAACAGACCTTTTTATTAGGCACATTATTTGAAGCCATTTACAGGCCAACTAGCAAATCTTTTATTGAGGCAAACTTTATAACGAGTTCAGTAAGACAAGCAAACAATCATTACATTCTCAGAAATATTCAAACAATGCTAATAATTTCTACCGTCAGAAAAGTGTTGACTTTTGGTCTAACGGCAATAACTATATAATATCTCAGCGATACAAATTTAACCCCATGATACCGACTCTTGTTCAGTCAGTGTAGGTGCCCTTGAACGAGTTCACTGAACGAAATGTCCCGACCCCGAACAGCTGATTTGAAATTTACTCTTAAACTGGTTCTTACAAAAAAATCTTTTCCAAGAATTTGTGAACGAAAAATGCACCGTGCAAATGGCGGCCAACATTGAACTCATTATTTAAGTTAAAGAGGTTTATTGATGTGCGGACTTTGTTTAAAACACGGACAACATCAACAAGCTGAGTTTTTTTTTAATACATAATAACCTATAACTAAAAAAAAAGAGACATCAAATTTGAAAAGGTTCTAGCGACACAAAACTGTTTGGCACTTGACTTTACTTTGAGCTGATTCACTGCAAATGGACTTAAAATGAACCAGTCGAGCCAGGTAATTTTTATTGAATTACTGAACGACAACTAAATTTAATGACAATTAGATTATTGCTCTCAGTATAATAGAGACAGCAATTTTATTTCGATTTAGCATATTATTGGAAAAAAAAGAAGAAAAAAACAAGTTTAAGCTTATGGTAGACTAGGCGGTGAAGAAATCCCACAATAAATCGTTTTACATGCAGCATGTTTGAGGGCGGACATTTCCTTTTAAAGAGCCTACCCCAATACAACGAATTCAAATTTGGAATTTTATGACATGTTTGGCATTAGGCTCAGTTGTTAAGATGTGTTGTTTGAGCATGAAATGAACATATGGATGAATTAGGTGCGAGTAAGTTGCTAACTTGAAGCCTCGTTCTTAGATGAAATTTGGCCATGTTAGTTTGAACCAAAACATTGACCCAACTTACTTAACAGCACAGAAAGGCGAGCAGTTTCACTAACAGGCGGTCCTTCACTTACATCATGTCTAGATCTATACAATGGTGCACAAAAGACTAGTCGCTGAGCCATGCCTATTCTATACTTTTATACTATAAAGGAAAGTTCCCAATAGTTCCCATTTCTTTTGTAATAATAATTTTAAAGTAATTTTAAGAGAAAATTCACGACAACCATTCGTACTCACTGACAATCAACAGCTTTTTTTCCAAGAAACCTATTAAATTTCACAATTTTATTCTTGATTTAAAGCTGCAGCTACACTTGACGTTATCAGTCAAAATGTCATTAAGGTGTGACTTAAAGTAACTGAGTAGTTAATTAGCAATTAACCGAGTTAAGTGCTGTAAAACTTGTGGGTGTTTATTAAATTTGTTTAAACGCCAGCAAAGTTTCGATAATTACACATTTATGTGGTAGGTATTCGATTATGCGCTCTCAAACGAACATGAAATCGTTTGGTACAAAAAAAAATCAAGCAATCTTTTTCAGATTTTTGCAAATCTGGATTTTTTCTCAGATTTGCTTCAGATTTACCACAACTGGTGGAGTTTGTTTAAGTTCGTGAAGTTTTCCTACTGCAAAGAAAGACATTGCATTAGGTGAATATATTTTTGTAAATTATTTATGTATAAATATTGAGAAATCAATCGGGAAAAAAATTTATAACATTTTAATATAAAATGTAACCAGTGAATGGAAAACACTTTCAAAAGGGTTGAAGGCTACACATATTGGAATCGCACGAATATGAACACAAAAACGAGCAAGTGACGATTTTATGTTCGATTAGACACACGAAATCTGAAATCTGAAAGCACGTCTGAGAAGACCAATCGAATACGACATTAGCTGCCCAATTACTTACATATCTATTTAATGACACATTTTGTTTGCCATATTGTGTTCCAATTTCAACAATTGAAATCTAATTTGGTTCTAGAAAAAAGTGCTACCAAACCCATAATGCGTAAATGTGTTGCTGTTGATTACTTGAATCTCTCAACATCAAATGTCATAGTTCTTTGACATTTTCGAAAAGGATCTTAAAAAGCAATCAATTTTTGTAGTTCTACTTATTTATTTTTCGAAATCAGAAATTTTATGAGCGGAATATAACATTAAAAAAAACTTGTTCAATTAGTCTCTGGCGGCAATATCAGAACAAAATTATTTCTATGTGTATATTTTTTTCAATATATCAATGAAAAATAATGAACTTTTAATTGAAGTCAATTCGAATCGCTGGAAAGCCACTCAATTCGAGTGGCAGCCATTCAATATCCAGTCACAGGGCAAAACATCTTTCCGTGAACAACAACACAAGTTGTAAGCAACTAAAAAGTTATGGGAAGTTACATAATTTAACGTCAGGGAGCATCTAAGGGGCATTAACATTTCTAATAGTAGTAATCTCACACTTGTTCGACAGCACGAGCTCCTACGAATATAAATTCTCCGTTTTATTCCCACATTATAATTGTTATCTCTGGGGTTGTATAGATGGATATAGGTTTGTTGCATTTTACCCACACGCGACGCAATCCAACTGCCGGCATTTAATTTGAAAGAAAATAAACTGAAAAGCGGAACTGTCGCCGCCCGACAAAAGAAACGAACGATAAAAAAACTCACACACACATAAGTATCAGTAACATGTCATGTACTTGCGTTCACGCGATAAAATAGAGTACAGTTTCAGTGCAAGGTACACGTATATATATCCATCTCTATAAACTATTCTCAAGATCGAAAAACTACGACCACCGCACCGGCCAGACGACTGGTTATAGAAATTCGAATTGAAATGTAGGTATATATTTTGGCAAGGTAAATGAGTTTCTGTAGTGTTCCTGTGCATGATGTGGTGTTTGGTGTATGGTTGGGAATATTATTTTCCCTCAATTAATAATGATTTCAAATTGCGATGGAAATGTTATCACAAATCGACGTAATAATAAATAATTGGCGTCCGGGGCCTACACACACTGTTTGGGTGGAGGTTTTTTTTTAATTTGTTCCTTCTCACGAAATTTACAAGTCGGAGAGTTATTGCAAGGGATTTTAATTATCACCTTCAATAATTGAACTTAGTTGGGAAAATATTTTTATAAATAACTTAGTTCTGAGTGAGAAAGCATTATTTTACTTGGCCAATTTCCGTATACACGAAGTCAGTAACTACTTGTTAGACGGTTTACGTTGTCTTTTAATGCATGCGGAAAATAATGCATAGCTTGTTGAACAACACAATAAATATCTATACAAACAGGGTGGTTCAAATTAATCTGAAAAAAAATAATAGTAATAATAAATATTTAGAGGAATGTTAGACGAGAATTGACACATTCACAAGTCTAACCCAAATTGTGAAATTTCCCTCAAAAGGACATTTTCTTATAGTTGAAGAAAGAAGAAGAGAGCATAGTCAGAGATTGGCCGCGTTCCACTGCCCGCTAGATGAGCAGCGATATGTCAAACTCCATATAAAAAAATTGGCATTTTACCATTTGCGGTGGACGTCTAGCACTTTTTGTTAAATATCCCTTTCAGGGAAATTTCTCAATCTAGTGTAAAACTTAAAACTACCCGCTGGATTGAGAGAGAGAAAAAAGAAAAACAAAACGACCTGTCAAAGGAAATCATTTTTTTTTTTTTTTTTTTTTTTTTCAATTCCGATTGATTTTATAATATAGGTAATCGTAGTGTGGAAATAATTTTGTGGCACGAAATTATTTATGGAGAAATGATTAGAAAAATAGTGAGAAATGACACTTTGGCGCTATCGTTCTAGCGCGAGCGTTCCTTCAAATGGGATATTTTGTGCTAGACGTCTAGTGGGCGGTAGATCGCGGCCATTGTAAAATTGTAAAATTTCCCTTAAAAGTACATTTTTTAAAGTTTAAGAAAGAAGGAGAGAGCATAGCCAGATATGAATGATTAAATGAAATGGATATCTTTCGTACGTCTATACCCCCAAAACCCATTTGTTTACATTGTTGTTTTTGTAATTTGAACGCGGTGTTTAGTTTTTTTTTTTTTTTGGTATTAAATTGGTTTGGTTTTGGTGGAGATTTTAATTAAATTAAGAAAATAGTGAAATACACAGTAGAGAGTAGAGAATACTGAATTCTTACATTAAAGTCCAATTCATGAACTCGCATATACTAGAATTTCTGCAAAAAAGCTTGTAGGCAGTCGCCTTTCCACTGGAAAGTTATACATCTCTGTATTCTATTATCTTTGCACACAAAACTCTACACTTTAAGGAATTTAAAGCGATATCATTTTAACGAACACCATGTACATTGTACCACTCATTTTTATTTAAACAAATCATGAATTCGCTTCTGTTCTCTGTTGTTGGCCCACAAATAAGAAAGCTAATTTGGTGAGTCACATGTGTCTGAGCACTTAATTATTTAAATCAAACGCGTGCGCTTAATAAATCAAATTAGGTATTATCTTCTCTTCTCTAACAAACCAACAATTGTTATGTTTATGCCTATCAAACACACCAGTTATCTTACAGAACGATACTACTAAAATGTTTTGACATTATTAATATTATATTACTTACTGAATTCATTGCTGACAGCTTGAGACATGGCTTCACTAAGTAGATTATACGAGTGTCGGTGGTCTATGTGGCCACTTCCAGGGGCTCCGTGATGAACGTAGGAGGAGGCCGCATGGGATCCACCGACACCACCGCCACCACCACCAACTGCACCCGTTGCTGTTGACAGTTGAGAGCCTGATTGGCCGCCATTACTGCCACCGGTGCTTTTGTGGTGAGACTGATGTTGCTGCTGATGATGAAGCTGTGATGGTTGCTGCGCTTGGTGGTGCAGTTGCTGATGATGTTGAAGCTCATGCGTGTTCAAGCGGTGACCGCTGCCAACGCCGGCGATTAGTATTGAATCACCAGGCGCACCACCACCAGAGACGCTGTGTTTTTGTGGCGATGAAACCGAAGATATCACAAGAATAAGGCAAATGTTCCAAAGCATTTTGTTAAGCTTTAGTTAGTTTAGTTTATTAAAATTTTTAATACTTTTCTTTTATTGCTGCAATCAAAAGTTGTTATTATGATGATTGTTCTAGATTTAGGTTAGTTTTGTTCACCTGATGAAGAAACAGAGTCTGGTTTAAGTAATTGTGTTTAGAAGCACTCGAGGAATTGATTTGTTGCATCTTAGTTCCACTTTCTATTTGCGTCGTTATCAAATTCGAATAACTAGTTGTTAATAAAATACTTAAATTAGGTAGGTACTTAAAACGGAATTGTGTACTGTCATCTGAACATATACCCATCACTGTCTCTAATTATGTCTCTGATGTCAACAACAACATATCTATGTATGTATTTGTAATTGCAAACTTGGGGTTATGTGACCTTCTTATCAGCTGATACTATTTGCAAAAGTTTTGCCACTATCCTCGAGACATCTGTTCGTTGCTTGGTCATGATCAAGAACATGCTAAATAACGGAGCACTAATTATGTCACCAAATACCTATCTACTTCAGTTGATTTAATTGCGTAATTTTGTTCAGCAGGGAAAATGCTTTTGAATTTTGTGAAGATTTTCCCTTACCTTTCATCAAAAAAAAAAAATTATTTTGAAAGATCAAGTTGTAGGTATTTTCTTTTCTTTTTTAAATTGTAATCATTGAAAGTTCATAATATATAACGGGTGATTTTTTAGCTGGTTTGGTTTTGGCAACACTGGTTTTGACAGCTGACGTGTGTTTAGTACCTTGTGTCACTTTTAAACAGCTTCAGTTTGGTTTGCAATTTAACCATGGATCGTCTTACAAATGAACAACGCTTGCAAATTATTGAACTTTACTATCAAAATTCGTGCTCGGTTGGATCCGCTTTTTTATCGAAAAATTGTGTTCAGCGATAAGGCTCATTTTTGGTTGAATGGGTACGTAAATAAGCAAAATTGCCGCATTTGGAGTGAAGATCAGCCAGAAGCATTGCAACACAGCAACAGCTACCAATGCATCCCGAAAAAGCCACTGTTTGGTGCGGTTTATGGGCCGGCGGCATTATTGGGCCATATTTCTTCAAAGATGATGCGAATCGCAGCGTTTCTGTCAATGGTGAACGCTACCGAGCGATGATAACAAACTTTTTTTTGCCCGAAATGGAAGTTCTTGACTTGCATGATATGTGGTTTCAACAAGACGGTGCCACATGCCACACAGCACGCGAAACAATGGCGCAATTGCGAGGCGAGTTTGGTGAACAGTTAATTTCACGTTTCGGGCCGGTCAATTGGCCGCCTAGATCGTGCGATTTGACACCATTAGATTATTTTTTGTGGGGGTATGTCAAGGCTAATGTGTATAGGGACAAGCCCGCTTCGATTGACGCACTGGAAGCCAACATCCATGCATTCATTCGTGAGATACCGGCCGATATATGTGCAAGGTTCAAACTATCGATTCAAATAAATATTTCATTCATTTTTTCGAATTTTTTGTTTTTTTTTTTAAAAAAGTTCTAAACCTCTTAAAAAATCACCCGTTATATGTAAATACATATACAAAGCTAAACTTTTCAAAAATAAATTGTTTCTGTTTACCCATTATTTTTTTGTATTTCTCGGAATAAACCATACACAAGTGGAAATTTCTCGTTACTCGTTGTTTTTTTTAACCTCTGACATTTCCATTATTAAGGGTTACTAAAGTTTGTGACACAAGTCAGGGGTCAAGGACTTGCAATTAAAAGTAACATCTTCAAAAATAAAAAGATTAAAAACAAAAAAGGTGTTAAGCAACAAATAATAAAATTTAGGGTGCCAAAAGTTTCTCTCCTTCAAAAGGGGACCAGTTGTCACTATTGTATGAGCGCTAGTGGTTATTTTGGAATGAACTCTTTTAAGGTTAGAAGGTTTTGTATGAAACTGAAAGGTGATAAGCTGTCGCTAAAGACGTTTCCTAAAATGTTTAATAACGACCAAGATACGACCAAGTTTAGTTAGTCTGACTTAATGCGTCTCAGTTTGATTCGCCTAGAGCGGTCACATAAACAGTTTTGTTCAGTTGATCTCTATCTAGGGGTTTAGTCTAGAATTACGTAAATGAGTACCTACTAAGTTGACAATTGCCATAAATGGCTGACGTAAGAAAAGTGACCACCGATCTAGTTTTTGCGTTCAGGTTAGGTACAGCAAGTCCAGATCAATCTAGTCGACTAAGAAAGGCCCTAGTTATAGCAATAAGTAAAACGAAACCGTACAAATTTTCTTTTGCTTTTTTATACCACTTAATCCTTATGGTTGAACTCAATCTTGGTCTTAAAATGTTGCTTATGAATTATAAAGTAAGTCTATAAAAAAAATAATAATAGGTACCTATTTAAATTTTTCAGAAAAATAATTTATTAATTTCGTTATGTCCGTACAAAAACTTTTTTCGATCTACTTCTCAGGCAATTCCACAACAAAAAAAAAAAAAAACAATCATTCCACTGAAATATTTCATTTCTTTACTGTTCCATCTGTCAGAATTTTTTTTCTGAGGAAATCCAATCAGTTGTGGTTGATTTGTTTTTTTCTGACAGAATTTTCGTTATGACCGCCAACGAAAAAAAAAATCATTTTCATACTGTTCCAACTTTTTCTGTATCGCATTTTACGTATGACTGTAACTGGGGCCTTAACTAGATTTTTGAATGCGTCCATAGTTTTAAGATGGACTTTAGTTTCAATCACACAGAAATGTGAAAAAAAATTAAACGAATTTAATTTTTTAACGCAATTTAAAAACCTTAATAAACACATTCAATACCTATGGAAATGAACTGCCTAATATGTAAACAAATATATGAATTGGGTAGTTTTGGTGTTTCTTTCTTTCAAACCAATCTGACAAAATCCAAATGACATACGTACGCTATTACAAATACCTATACATAATTATTACTCAAACAATTGATATCGCAATGCTCTTTAAAACATAGGTATGCAACAAATCAAGGCCATTTTTTAATAAATTTATATAAAGAGCAGGAGCAGCAACAACAAACAGATCGATCAAATTCGATCAACTGACAGATTATAATATAAGGTCACAGGAATAACATGGCCACCATAAACACACGCGCAAAACACATGAAAACCGGCTGTCAACTCAAAAACACGATACCGCACCGCGCATCACCACCACACAAGTGCACAAGCGTGGAAACATACGAATCAAAAAAGGTTACAAAAAACTGACATCGAAGACGATGGTGGGCGATTGGCGATGCGACGCAAGCACTTCGAACACTACAAACACAGAAATATGTATTGGTAACACTTTTTTTTACATTCCGTGGAATTAGGCACGAATAACAATAGAAAATGCACACAAAAATTAGAACGCGACCGAAGCACAATGCTTTTTTCCGTATTTATTATTTTATTTATTCAAAAACACTCATCATCACTGTCTTTTGCGCTTTCTGATCAATTTTAAAATTAGATTAGGTAAGAACATATATGTATTCTGTATATTTTTGCATCGGAACCGCACAAAATAAAGTCGGTGGAAAGAAGAAAAAAGCTAGAGCCCCGAACGCGACACAGCACAAACATTGAACAAACGAAATGTTTTGCTCTTTTTTTTTTTTTTTGTTGTACGAATAACAACGGAATTCAATTTTGCAACACGTCACACATTGAGTAAAAAGAATTAAAAAATATGAGATTTTTAAAATACACTCGCGTACATTGGACTTGAATTAAAATAATTTCTTTTTCATTGCTGCGAAGATGCAAATTCATTTTCGAGTGATTCAAGAAAATTATCATATATCTTTCCGTCACTTTAACTCAGTTTACCCTTTTAAATTTTCTATGTGATTAGGGACATTTTACGGAAGCTTTGCGCTTTACTTTTGAGGTAATCACTAGCACAAATTAAATTATTATAAAAATATATTGAATATGTAAAATAAGGATAGGATTTATTAAACTAACTGCCGTGAATAAGAAAACCAACCGAAAACACAAACTTCATTCTTAACACTGGGAGTGCAGAAACTACTTGGGAAAAATATGTGACGGTTGGAATTTGTTGGATAAGTGAACACGGAAATCAACCCAGCTGAGCCTAAATGTCAGATGAATTCGCCGTGGCCATATCGTAAGTGTTCACAAAGTCGATTAATTTCGTCTTCTCTTTTGCATGGGTAGGTAGGTAGGTATGAGATTAACGGATGAAATGGATTAAAATTTTTGTGTGATTTCTTATGGCCAATCAATTACAAATAGGTCTCAACTTCTTTAGTTTTCTCTTTTGTCATTTTCGATTTGGTAAAAAAATATTTTTTTTTATGGACGGAGAATCTATAGTTTTTCTTATCGACATTGTTTTTCATGTTCGATTCGGCAAGAAGAAGAAGAAAACTTGTTAAAATTTAAGAAACTTTTATATACGTATGTCAGGAATAGATTTATTTAATGAGATGTTTGTAGAAATTGTATTGAATTTTTAAGTGGCGGATTTCTGCCAAATAAATTAATAAAAAAAAAAAAAAAAAAAAAAAAAAAAAAAAAAAATTTATCGAAAGCATTCCTTTCATCTACACATACTTTCACTTTAATGACACATAACTGGAGGTTACAAACTGTTTATCTTTGGATGGCTTGCAACTAAACTATTCATTTTCCAAGTATAGAAAAGAATTTTTATATTAAACGATTATTTCGAAATGCATTTTTATGAACGTGTGAAAATCAATTGAAAAGGATTGCCAGTACAAGTGAAAAAAATATTTTTTTTTTTTTTTGTTTCAAACACAATATACACAAGAACCAATAAATCTCAGATCAAAATCCGAAGAGGCAAATCGAAAACGATATTAGTCTCTTTTAAATTTGTATTGATTGTATTTTGTGTTCAACTTGAAACTCTTGTGGATTTTGATATAATAGCTGTGTTTTTTTGAGCTTCTATCTCAGCAAAGCAAAGTAAAGTAGGATTTTCAGTACACTAATTACAACAACTACGTTATACTTGACACTTCGAGAATCGCAATAGTTGTTGTGTTGTAATTGCGTGCTGAAAATCCTACTTTACTTTGCTTTGCTGAGATTGGAGCTCAAAAAAACACGGCTAATGTATAAAAAAAATGTTCGGGTAATAGAAAACGACATTAAATTATTTAAAAAACAAATATTTCACCAGATATACAATTCGATTTCACATTTTTAATATATCATTTGCGTTGTACTCCAATGGAACTAAAGTCAATTTATTCGTTAGTTATTCGATCTTCGAACTAGTTCCGCATATTCAATCAAGACAGAGTAAAAAGCTGGTAAAAAGTGTTAAAAAGAGTCCAAAACGACATCTTTCGAACACACCTGAAGTGTAGCATTTTTCAATATCGTCGAACAAACCCACTTATAATCTGTCAATTTTGAATGAGTCACCCGAATGTCATCGACCGGCCGTCACCCATCTTATTAGAAAGTACATACGTGCCGCAGTAAACAAAAAAGTTCTCATTTGGAGAAACTCCTACTGATTAAAATTTTACATTCCTTGGGTGTCCAACATTACAAAAACAATATCATAACTAAATATATAAAGAATGGCCGATTCAATAAAAATTTCATCGTCAGACTTTGTCAAAGTGAATGTCTCTAATTCCAAAAACAATAGTATTGCCTTCGAGAAGAAATTTCCCAAAAGCCTCACCATCGCCGAACTGAAGGTAGGTTTAGTTTTCTGCACATGTTGCGAAATTATTGAAAAAAACAGCTTCCACACAACGGAAAAGGAAAACTATTATCATTAATTAGTTATGAAGGAGTAAACTTACTAATGTGTATGATTTTGTAGGAGAAACTAGAAATTGTTACTGGAGGCAGTGCTGGAACAATGCAGATTGAACTCTACAATGGCGACCGGCATATTTGCAAAATTGATAGAAATGAAGCTCTGCTTGGGTCTTATCCCATCGAGGAGGGCATGAGATTGCATGTTATCGATAGTTTTCTAATACTAGCGGATAATGTTGAGAAATTCGAGCTAACCAACCAACAGTACGAGCAGAAACAAGATTCTGTGCGCAGTTTCTTGAAGAAGAATCGATTAGGAAAGTACAACGAAGAGGAAATGAAGCAGATAGAAGAGAAAAGAAAACAAGCCGCTGAAGAAGAACAGCGAAAGGCTGACCTGTGCACAGTTGGATCCAGATGCAAGGTTCGTATATTATGATGGTTACCTACGTTTTGAATAATAAACTAAATAACGCTTTAAGGTATCTGTTAAGGACAATCCAACACGTCGAGGCACAATCATGTACAAAGGTGAAATCGAGGGCAAGAAGGGAATCTTTATCGGAGTGAAGTACGATGAGCCCCTAGGGCGAAATGATGGATCGTAAGTGTGTTGTGACCAAGTCCTCAAAATGTATTTTATTGTTGTTTTTTTTTGTAAACAGCGTCGATGGGAAGCGTTACTTTGAGTGTCAGCCAAAATATGGTGGTTTTGTAATACCCTCTGCTGTAGAGGTTGGAGATTTTCCGCCAGAGGACTCGGAACTCGATGAGGAAATGTAATCGCATATCAAAATTGGAATATTGCTTTCGAAAGAGCACAATAACTACAAAATATTGAACACTACATTAGACTAACTAGACACTAACATTAGATTCTCTTCACAAATTGTTTTTTTTTTTTATTATTTATCTTTTGCGCAATGGTCATAAATGCTAAATAAACTGACGAATAAAAGACTCCAATCAGTTCAATTAAAGTAGGAGCAATTCTGTACGCATATTACGCGTGGCCATGTTGCACTCTTGCTAGAGATGATAACGAATGTTTGGGACATAAGTTCCAATTGTGTTTGAACAGCTGAACCACCGTGCTGTAACAATATGTGATACCTACCACAAACAATTGCGAGGATAGTAAAGTCCATTTTATTGCTTGGACGGAAATTCAAGCCTGAGTGCTCCAGAATCTGTTTATTTAAAACAACGTAGCTTCCAAATAGTAACAGAGTTTACGTACCGAACATTTGACGAAGAATAACTGTAGCAAACCGCACAAATGATGATCAGACTCTATTAAAATTTCTTATTGTTATTCGAGATTAGAAATTGACAAAAATAGATCTACCCGGTCCACAGTGCTTCAACGTTCTTTAGAAATTTCATGAAAACGAAAAATAACTAAAGTAGTAGTTAAACTAGATCTATTATTTGTATTGATAAAGCTAGCGAAGAATCGAATAGGAAGGTACGTCGTTATAAAGTTATAAAAAAAACATTAACTGGCATTAACAACTAGTGAACATAGCTTCGGCGAAATCATGTGAATAATGTCACAATTAAAAAAAAAAACAGAGAAACAAATTGAAATGAAACATTCCCATACGTCCCCCGGCAAATTAACCACATAAGAACTGTCAATGTCAATATGGTCGATTTTCCTATGCAGAAATTCCATCACTCCCATCGGATTGAGAATCAAAAGTAATTCTCTAATTTCACAATAATTCAACAACTAAAAATCATAACACACTGCAAAAAGATGACAAATGTTCTGCGAAACCGATCCGCACTAAGATTAGCAGCATTCAATAGTTCGTTTCTTTGGCAGAAGCCTCTGGTTTCAGTCGCCAACGCCAACTATATCGACCGAAGAAGGAAACTGCATGGACTTGCTGTAAGTATAGGTAGACTTCGTTTGAGGGTCATTTCAATGAATAGCCCCATGTGAGACACCGGGGTTTTTCGAAGTGTCTACATCAAATTACATAACAAAAATTTGTGTTTCCTGCACTAGTATGGTCATATAAAGTTCATTTATTTTACTTGGCCTAATGAGATTGTAACTTTCAGTCAACAGAAGCGCCGACAGTACAACCAATTTGCATAAATCCACTAGTCCATTTCGTAGCAGAACCATCTACGAAGCAAAAGCCGGCTGCAGAACAATTCACCACAGAAATAGTAGAGGTAAAGAAAGGTTAATATTCTGATATCACGTCATACTATAGTTGGAAGCTCCCACAGAGTAATAAATTGGGCAATGAATCGCCCGAGCCTTCGGAAGACCCTAATAAGCCAAGCTTAGAGAATTTGGATCACGCTTTTAATGTACTGCAAGAGAGCCTGCCCAGACTATTCGTGCAGCCATTGAATTACTCCATCTACAGTCCGAATTTAATATTTGAGAACAATATTCAAGGAAAGCATACAATGTAAGTTTGGGGATGTTGGAATTTTGTATTTAAAATTTGTTTAATTGCTTTGGTTTCAGAGGTCTTTACCACTATGTAAAGACCGTGGCGTTGCTACGTACTGTTGGCCATTTGAAGTACGCCTATGTTAAGTTTGAAGTACTGAAGATGACAAAGCATCCCGAGGATTTCTCAATTAAAATAAGGTGGAGTGTGCGAGGGATCTCCGGTTTGAAGGTACGAGAAAATACATTCATTTGATACCAATTTTTAACTTGGTTTCTCTCTTTAAGGTGATGTTCCAATTCTGGAAAATAAAGCTTTGGAAGTTTAAGGAAATCTTTGATCAACAAGAGGCGTGAGTAGTCCTATTTTATTTTATTGGATTACGATCTTTCGAGGCTTTGTGGGAATCATAGACTATAGAGTCGCTGTGACCTAAATGTCCCCTATTGTACTCCCGGGCTTGCTCTAAAAATCCATTTCGAAAATCATCACCAATGTACATATCTTTGCCATATAATCTTAAACTCAACAATTTTAATTTGTAGGTGGTATGATGGTTTCTCCACTTGCTATTTAGGTCCGGATGGGCTCATTTATAAACACGTCGTAGATAAGGTAATTAAGCTGTAATCAACCTTAGAATATAATTTGTTTAATGCTGATGGTTGTTTTAGGTAATTCCTGATCAAAATAAAGAAGTTACCCCACCAGTAAAAGAAGATCCCCTATCGACAGCATCTGTTGCCGCAACAACAGCACCTAAAGTTGCATTCGTAATCGGTCTAACTACCGATTTGTCTACTTGCATATCTTAAGATTGCAGAACATAGAGAAAATGTAACTTAAAACTGCTTTATATTATTTTAATATTAATTATGCACTTAAGGACGTTGTAAACGTTCATCAGAGATGAACACAAATCACATCAATCGTTTGTTTTAATATAGTTTATGTTCTTTGTTTAAGAAATTACATTCAAATGAAAAGTTTTGCGTTTTTATTATTTCAATGAATGAAGTCGGTATGGACTCTTTGGAACAAACAAAGATATTACAGAGCAGTGACTACCTACTTGAGAAGCACTAACATGTTGTATATATTTCAAAATAGTAATGCAAGGAGAATATACCCCTTAATGCCGTTAGCAAGGTGTACAATAGATCAAAAGTCACAGTACAGCAACTCCTTTCAAATAAGAGTAACATGTGCATAACGATTCATATTTGCCAAAAGTTGCAAAATAGTGAAAAAGAATTGAAGCCGCTTCACAATTATGTGTGTCGTACATTCGGTGAATGCCGACAACAATATTACTACCGTAGTATTGAAAAACACTACACATAACTTATTAACTAAATATCTACTCAGCAGTAACCTCAATTTTTTGTATGCTAACTTACTCGAGGACATTTTTTGTTTTTTAGTACGGGGTTTAATCTTCAAACGCAATATGTTGTTAATTATACTTATTTCTAAAATGTGATTGTCGGTCAGAATGTAACACTTATGTCGTTTTCCATTGGGACCAAAAATCAATCGTTTTTTATCTAATCACTTTTCATGGGGACATTGGGACAAAAATATTTTTTTTTTTTTTCGATTCGGAGCATTTTTTGCAGATTTCTGATCTACACACACTCATGTCGTTTTCCATTGGTTTCACTCGGGGATCCTCTCATTCTGTAGTCCAATGGAACAAGAAAACTGCTTCTGGTTGAATCCACAAGAGTATTGGTGAAATGCCAAAAAATAATCTACGGCAGCCGTCAGTTGACTTGTATAAAATACACAAACTACACTTGTGTGAGTGCTTCTTGAGTGGATTCTGACTTCAAATCCAGAAGCGAAATTCTCTCCTCAGAATCACCAGAAGAGTATTTTTTGTGCCAATGGAACGGTTTCAGAAGTGATTTTTTCGATTCCGGACTCTTCCGGACGCTTCTTTTTGCCCAATGGAAAACGACATCACTCTCACAATATCTACCAATATACTTCGCACAGCTGTTTTACGTCAAATGGGCGAAGTTTCGTAAAATAACGTAATAGTTTAGTTTAGTTTAGTTTTAGTTTAGTTTAGTGAGCTTTATTTGGCTTAATAGCCATTTCTTTACATTTAGGTTATTCACTTACAGCCGTATTTATTAGATTCGCTTACGACGCCTCTACGACGTTGTTTAGTTAAACATCGCGTAAATATTTACGCAGCATCTACGTGGCTTTCATGAAATTGTGATTTATAAACATTTTTCCGCAGTAATTTTGCTAAACGAGGTTTGTGTCTAAATAGGTAAGAATTTCGATAAACTATTACAGAAAACACAGAAATCTATTACCTTTTTGCCCTAAAACCGACATCAAGTGTGATTATTTTGTAAATGAAATCATTTTACACAATAAAAAGTCAAATTATCTAAAACAATTCCGTAAAGTCTTCGAAGGTACTGCTGAAATATCAAACTGCAATCATATTATCTATGTGTTTTCCTATATGCATATTGCTATTTCTATTCTACCAACCACCGCCAAATCCAATGCCAGGAGGCCATTTGTAAACATATTCACACACATCGACATTCCCCACATGCAACAAAACTGAAGTACATTTTCATTTATTAAATATAATTTCAATCTTATAATTCCATATGCAAACGAAATTGCATTGGCAGAAATTTGCACAGCATTCGAAATGAATGAATAAACAAAAATAAATTTCACTTTTTGGTTTTGTTTACAATCCGAAGACGACCAAATGACATTTGATGCAAAAACACATTTACGTAAGCTCTACGCAGGCTCTAAACGCAAATTTTTGCGTTTAAAGATACGCAGGCTTAAAGCGAAGTGCTTTTTGTTTATAAATCACGTTTTCCTGCGTAAGGCCATTTTAAGGGTTGCGTAAAGTTAGGCAGACTCTACGCTGGGTTTATAAATAAGGCTGTTAATCTCATAATTTTACGCAGTTCGTAAATTCATAAATTTCTGCGGTGCTTTAAGTGAACGCCCCTCTCAGAAATGACATTGCGTAATTCACTGCAAATAACGATAAAGCAACTGAATAACTATATATTTCATTCAATTTTTACCATAATTGCTGCAACTCTGAAAACATGAAAAGTAATTCACACAACCGTTTGTCACAGTTTGACATTTGTAAACTTGCGTAACCTTCTGCAGTCGATTTCCGAGCCTAATTGGTCGCGGGAAATTATGAGGCTTGCGTAAACTATTCTCCATACCAAATCTGACAGTTCGTTTACGAGGTGGTAAATTTCTGCAGTTTATGCAGTTTATGAGGGTTTTACGCGTTTAAGTGAATACCCTTATTATTACATATTAAAAATCTATTAAAATTTGTTTATTTAAGCTAAGATAATTCGCTTCTCAAGATCAATTTACATTATTTTTAACATATATAAAAACAGCCGTTTTGAAATTTCTTAAATTATCAATTGTTCTTATGTTGACAGGTAGGTTGTTAAATGTTTGAAGTCCAGCCATGGATATAATTTAGGAGAAACTATTATTTTCAAAGTTTTCCTCGTCATCTGAAGAAATGACCAAAAATCCTCCATTTCTAAGTGCGAAAGTCGATATCCATTTGTGATTTTTGCAAAAACAAATGCAATTTGAACAGCTGATATTGTGTTATATACACACTAATCCATTTACAAAAGCAGATCAATTTCGTTACTTGTTCCGTTTGCCGCGTAAAATCTGAGATCTGAAAAAGATTTGTGGTGCTCCCAATGGAAAACGACATTACCTACTTACTTTCTCAAAATGTTGGTAAACTAATATCAAAGTCAACTCAACACCTCAGTCAACAGCTAGTTTTTGTTTTTCCGAATAAGCTGAGTTTTCGTTATGACTCTGCGAACGAGCCCCATGCGTCAATTGAACGACTCCCTTTTTTTGTTGTCATTTTTTTCGCTGTCAAAACATGTTGGTCTAAAAACTTCATCAAATTGATAAAAAATATACCGAAAAGAAGACATGAAAAGTTTTATTAAAAATGGTGTACTGGTGAAAAGCAATAAACAGAAAAATGAACGTATTTTTAACATCCTCACCTACACCCTCGTATTAATTGTTATTTTCGGTGGAATTTCTCTTTTGTGGGATCTGTTCGAAGAGAAGAAACATGCAGCTAATAGTAGCTTCAATAAAAAGGTATCTCTAGATCTCTCACGAATATCAGAGTTTATCTTGGAAGATGATGCCGAACTGGCTAGAGGCATCAACACAAATTGTTCCTTTTGGGACTGTTTTAATGTGTATCGCTGTGGACAACGTGAGCAGGACAGAATCACTATCTATGTGTATCCCTTGACAGAGTACGTAGATCAGGCATCAAAACAAGCATTCACACTGACTCAGGAATACTATGAAATTTTGAAGGCAATTGTAGCAAGCCCGTACTATACACCGAATCCTAATGAAGCTTGTCTCTTTGTGCCCAGCATTGATACCTTGAACCAGAACCTGTTGGATACGAATCTAATTGGTAAGGCATTGGCCTCGCTAAATTACTGGGAAAATGGGGAAAACCATATCCTTTTCAATATGCTACCAGGGGGTTATCCCGAATTCAATCGTGTATTGGATGTAAATACAGATAAAGCTCTGATCATGGGTGGAGGGTTCGATTCCTGGAGCTATCGTGCTGGGTTTGATATCGCTATTCCGGTCTGGAGCCCCCGTTTGGTTGGTTATACGGCTGACAATCATTTGGATCGAAGGTACTTATTGATTGCAGCTCAGTTTAACATGTTTCCACAGCATGTGAGGCTTCTGCGAGACTTGGCCCACGAACATAACTCGCGAATGCTCCTACTACAGACCTGCAAGCATCATGAGGTCGGGGAAACGTCCGAGAATCAAAAACAAAATACAAGCATTCGGTGTAGTTTTACGAAGGGTACACGCTACGATTATCCTCAGGTGTTGAGTAAGGGAACATTTTGCCTTATTGCGCGAAGTGTTCGTCTTGGGCAGCCAGATTTTCTGGAAATCCTTGCGCATAATTGCATTCCCGTAATAATGGCGGATAATTACATTCTACCCTTCGAGGATGTCATTGATTGGGAGTTGGCTTCGATTCGCATACGAGAGGCAGACTTACATTCCATCAGGGACAAACTGCAATCGGTCTCATCTGAGAAAATTCTAGAACTCCAACAGCAAGGAAAATGGTTGTATGGAAAATATTTCAAGGATTTGAATACGATAACGGCCACAACTTTGGATATTCTCAACGATCGTGTCTTCCCCCATTTGGCGAAAACATCTCGCCAATGGAATACTCTCGATAATTACAAAGCAGCACACAATCCCCTTTTCCTGCCGTTGATAGCTTCGAAGGCACAGGGCTTCACAGCCGTTATTCTCACATACGATCGTGTGGAGAGTTTGTTTACACTGATTCAAAAATTGTCTGTTGTACCGTCATTGCAGAAAATACTAGTTGTTTGGAATAACCAAAAGAAATCACCCCCACATCGTAAGTGTTCTCTTCACCTGCATTTTGTACCAGTGAAATTATTTGCCCTTGTCTTTAGCTTCAATGTTTCCGAAAATACTCAAGCCACTTAAAGTGATTCAAACCAGGGCCAACAAATTATCCAATCGGTTCTTTCCGTATGATGAAATCGAAACAGAGGCGATCCTCACGATAGACGATGACATTGTGATGCTGACTGCTGATGAATTGGACTTTGGGTGAGTCGCTTTTACTACATCGGTTATTTGTTTAGCGTTCAGCTCAGGTTGTAGCAAGTGGTTGCTTGTCCAGTTTAAACACTAGCTTAAGATCTCATGAACCATCTATTTCAACTCTTTTGAATCATGAAAGAGTCAAACCTGTAGGTAATGCCTTCAACATTTTTGTTTTTATAATTGCAGCTATGAAGTTTGGCGTGAGTTTCCCGATCGTATTGTTGGCTTCCCCAGTCGCATTCATGTCTGGGACAATGTAACACTTCGTTGGCGCTACGAATCCGAATGGACAAATCAAATTTCGATGGTTCTTACCGGGGCAGCGTTCCATCATAAATACTGGAGTTACATGTATACAAATGCAATGCCCGGCGACATTAAGGATTGGGTCGACGAGCATATGAACTGTGAAGACATTGCCATGAATTTCCTTGTGGCCAACATTACAAATAAGCCGCCGATAAAAGTAACACCTCGCAAAAAATTCAAATGCCCCGAATGCACCAACACAGAAATGTTGTCGGCCGATTTGAATCACATGATGGAGCGGTCGGCGTGTATCGATCGATTTGCCAAAATCTACGGCAGCATGCCGCTGCAAAGTGTTGAATTCCGTGCAGATCCAGTGCTATATAAGGATAATTTTCCGGAGAAACTGAAACGTTTCAACGATATTGGTAGCTTGTAAGAAATATAAGTCCCGCAATATTATAGTTAATCAATAACCAAAGGTAGGCACAAATATAGTTGAATAAATACGTAAAACTGTTAGGGAAGTGTATCATGTTTTTTCATGTCGTGTGGTGTGAATCTATTTTATTGTTTTTACCAATTTATTTAACCAACGGCAATATCATCGGAAGGTTAGGTTAATGTTTTCTGCTGTTCAGAATAGAAAAATTTTCATTATCGAAAAAACGCTCAGTCTCGACCGGTGAAACTGTTTCCCAAGCAATACTTTTGAATGATACTTATGGTTTACAGGTTTACGGAGTTATTGTCATAGAAAACTATTCTTTGGCAGTTAGTAACTCGAAGAGCTATAATCTCATTACCCAACTCGTACCGATCGTTTCGGGTCTGCGGAAGTGCCCCATTAGCCAGAGTGACTTCCAAAAGATCCACTTTTATCGCCTGTTGTTTGTTTTCTCGGAAAAGAAGTTTCAGTTTATCAATGCGATGTAGGCTAGATGCAGTTTAAACGGAAAACTAATGTCGTTTTCCATTGGTTTCACTCGGGGATCCACTCATTCTGTAGTCCAATATAACAAGAAAACGGCTTCGAATTAAATCCACAAGAGTATTGGTGAAATGCCAAAAAATAATCTACGGCAGCTGTCAGCCGACTTGTATAAAATACACGAACTACACTTGTGTGAGTGCTTCTTGAGTGGATTCTGACTTCAAACCAAGAAGCGAAATTCTCTCCTCAGAATCACCAGAAGAGTATTTTTTGTGCCAATGGAACGGTTTCAGAAGTGATTTTTTCGATTCCGGACTCTTCCGGAAGCTTCTTTTTGCCCAATGGAAAACGACATAATACACTTTGTAGTTAGCGGCAGTTACCCCATCGCAGTTATGATAATGATCCAAAACCCCGAGAAAAGAAACATCTTTTCCCCACGGCCAGTCAACAACATTCGCTCTATTCGAAAGAAAAATACCATGACCAAAATATGTACAGCAAAACATAGACATTTTCCATTTAACTACATTTTATTAGTTTCTCTTTTATTTACACTACAAACTTTACAATGACACACACATTTATTACAACTACATATCTCTAGATACGTATAGTCTAGTCGCATTTAGCATAAATTACGTTGAATGCAGCGCGCGTATAAAGTAAACCAAATGCATTCGGGTAACACAACAAATGTAGGTACACAAACATTAAGGTTATGTTTCCATTTGTTTTAAATTTAACATTCAATATAATTTGTATTTAAATAGAAAATAATTTGACCGCAATTGTTGAATGATATAATAGTTAAACTAGAAACATTAATAAAAACAAGGAATGACAAAAATAACTGATGTGTGATTGTATTCTTACTCTTTTTCGCCGAGCGCGAGCGTGGAAAGTTATCCCTATGCAATAGGTGGTAGCAGTTCTAGTTTCTACGATTAAGGTACACATTATGTAGGTTTTTGTTATTTACATAAATTCTGATGGAAAGTGAATGCTGTTCTTTTGTTGCTCTAGTTAACAGATTGAGTTTTTGGTCTGCTACTATTTACATGTCTGTTGGCAGAATGTCTGGTATTAGATATTTGCATAGATCGGTTTCGTTATCAACGAAAATAACTTTTTTGGCGGTGTTCTCGTCGAGCCAGTTTCGGATTACTGGCCACACGGTGGAAAAAATACCCGGTGAGTTTATGATCAAACAAACACCTAATCGCTCTGGATAGTGCTTGCTGAGCAGCCAGATGAGGTTCTTAATGAGCTGATAGTCCATACAGGATGTACTGAATTCAGCCAAATCGAAGACTATGCATAAACTGTCGGTTACTTCCTCGAAACATTTGTTGCAACCCTCTTCCAGACAGGAGACAATGAATTTGGTTAGCTCATCGATGTCACGGTCGGATGAGTTGTGATTTTTCGCTGGAATGTAAACGACCGGACGCCCAGTGCAGTCACGATGACGTAGAACACGTGCTTTGCTGCTGTGCTTTTTCAGATCTTCGTTGTTGGTAAGAGCTGTGACGCCATATTCTTCGCGCCATTTGTTGGTTTTCAAAATCGCCTGCAATGAGAAATGAGGTTCATAAATCGAATCATAAACTGACATGTTAAATCAGAGACCTTAATCAAGAAACGATGTAAAAACGAATGCGTGTTCTGTACTCAAAGAAGCAGAAACAATGATAAAATGATAAACAAAGATAAGACAGAGTATATATATTCATCATCCAATGTGTTGTAACAGAAGCGATCCACTAGTTGCGAAAAGCTAAATGCAATTGCACTAAATCTGTGTCATCTCAAAACAGCATGATAAACGGATAACATTCGTTTTGCACACTTTAAGGGAATTCTTATTCGCTTTATCATCTTGGAACAGGAAACAGTTGTGCAACTAATTTATTCAAGGCGTAAATTGCTTAATATCAGATATTGTTCATGTGCAGTTGTGAACAAGCAAAATTGTCAAATGTTGTATACGTACAAATTAACCTATGCCCAAAAATGGATAAGAGAAAAGATATCTGTCTTCCTAACTGCATTTAACAATTCTTCACAAACACATCTTGATAAAATTTAAACAACAAAAAGTTGCAGTGCAGGGTATTATCGAAGTTAAAAGCTGACACAGAGCACAATACTCCCAAGAGTCGTATAATGCTCATATTTTTATTGTCTATCAAAAATCTTAAGTTCATTCCAGTGGGATGAAATGGACAACGACACCACAGACTATTCACACGTTTTCCAATTGACACCAATAAACAAGATTTCCTCTTGACATCGATTATTCATATGATGATATAATTAACATCAGTGTAGCCCATTTGACCTTGATATAGGACTAAATCAATTCAACTCTCAAATGACTTTTTGGAAATAAATAAACTTTTTGAGTGGCTCTTCTAGTTCAAGCGTCCGAAAGAAGGGTCACCCAGCCAAACGGTGGCATGATGTTTTCCATAGAAAAGTTATAGATACGCGTTCTTTGATCAAACTTTTTAGGGTAACATATGTTTACTCTTTTCTACCCCGATATGCGGTTCCAATCAAAGCTGTTTCCGTGCCCAAGGCGTTACCACTTAATAAACACACGACACGAGTATCTTATCATTGTTTAAACGACATACGGTTTCTATTTTCTATTTATAATTGATTTTTGTTTATTCTTCCTTTTGCTGTTATTCACTTACAAGTCACACAGATGGTGTCGTGACCCTCCCACGCTATCATGCCTTCATTCGAAATATGAATAAAAAAAAATGTATTGATTTACCTGGAATGCAGCGTCAACTGTTTTGAATGCTCGCAGATAGCGCATTAAGGAGTACTCATTATGATACTGCTTAGGATCTGCATCAGCAATTAGTTTCATCCGACTCTTCAGCTCCTTTAGGTCTTCGTGGTTGACTGGAGTTGCGTCTGATTGGGACATGTTTCCTCTATAGGTTGAATGTGATGTGGTAGGTACTTCCGTTTGTTGGTTGCTCAAACCATATGCAAAACTCAGCAATTAGTTTCAAGTCTTTCCCTTTAACTATTACACCCTCTTGAATAATAGTAATATATTGATTGATTTTGGTTGAATTTCCACTTTTATTACGTAGGTTGTATGTAATTCGATAAAAAGTTTGACAACACTGATTAAAATTGGAATGATAGTAGATGTAGTAGTAAAACAACCACAGCACAAACTCAACTGCCTTTTTTCTCTACAGTGAGTTGAGTGAGTAACCGACTTTGACAGCCAATATAATACCGCGCGGCACCGCGCTTCTACAAGCAAAGGGCAAACAAGTGACAAGTGACAACACTGACAACGACAAGTCTTTCGGAATGGTGAATTCGATTTTGTTTTTCCTGTAAAATCGGTGATATTATACAAATTTCCTTCGTGAACTTGATGGTGTGGTACTACTGTTCAGGCTCACGCTGGCGGTTTTTTTTTTGTTTGGAAACTAGTACAAGTATTTAGTGACGTGGGCTGGTTTATGAAAAACTATTAAAATTCTGAGCAATTACTATCGATAAACAATACACATTTATATATACATCTATTACTTGTGTAATTAGTCATGTGGATTCGTTATACCGCCGGTTTTTTATTATCAGTTGTTGAAAAACAATTTTGCGAAATATGTTTCGTATTTACCGAGTGTATTGTGTTTTCTCTTTGGAATCGTTATCGGAGAGCAAAATATGTATCTGCCTCTGCTGCCACTGCCAGTATCAATCAGTGTGGTGAATTTGAAGATTGTGAATGTGGTATGTTGGAAATTATTATTTAATGGGAACATAACAATGGGATGTATTGCATTTTGGACACGGTTGCCACTTGAGAATAATATTTGTGACCAAAAATGACCAACTTTAGCTAAATATGACCAAAACAATTTAAGTCCGAAATATTGGTAACCACAGACCAATCAATAATTTATCTTATTTATTTCAACAAATTAGTGGTATTCACGATTCGGTGTAACAGGTCTAGTAAAATGGTGAAATCTTATTCTTTTTTATCAAATCGTGAACACACTTTTTCTCATCTCTAGCAAAACTGAAACAAATGACAGATCCGGTTGGACCATTGGGATTTGTTCTGAAATTTTTTTTTCTGAAACTGAAAAATTGTCTCTTAATTATTTATCATGCAAAAACGAAAAAAAAATACTTCAATATTTATTGGACCATCTTTCAAAATTATAAAGTTACCTATACTGTCTGGAAAATTATAATAAACTAATTTTTGACCTTGAAGAGGATATTCTATTCCTTATTACACATGAATTTACATTTGTCGAACTGTCATAAGTTGATAATGTGCCAAAGTGTAGCAAAATTTTATGTCGTTTTTCATTGGGACAGAGTTCATGTTCCATTTCTCTCAATTTCAAGAGAAGTACCTGATCGGTTTTCTTACAAAAAGTTTAAGAAATGTCATGTTTGGCATAATTGTAAAATGCAGCATCTACAAAATAAGTTGGAATTGATTTTTTTCAAACTATAAATACATATTAAACTTTCCATTTGAATGCGCTGATATATTCTAGGAGAACATTCAGTTATAACTTGTTCCTCTGACGTCGTTGAAAACTAAAATAAATAGTTTTACTTGTCAAACTTTTGAGCTGTCACTTAGTTGGCAGTTTTCATTTTACAGTAAGTCGAAATTCGGTGAGTAGAAAATTACGAAAAAATGAAAAGAGGGGAAATGGATTTCTCTCACATTTTTTTACATTTTCTCAGTACGTGATCGCATTTGCACAGTTTCTTAGCAAATTTTAAATAATTTTACGTTTGCAAAAAAGGAACCCGAATGAACCTAATATTTCGTTGCGTAAAAAAAATTACCAAATTGAATAAAAATGACCATAAGACCTAGAGAAGAAGTTATGAAGTTATGACCAAATTTGGCCACAAATTACCAATGTGGCAACCGTGATTGGAATAAATTAAGGATGCGAGATGGAAGTTTTAATCTGGCTTTAATATGTCCCTGTATTTACTGAACAAAATTTTGAAATACTCTCCTCCTCATCACTTTAAAATACTGTGGCGTGGAAGGTATCGTGTAACTTAAGTGGTGAAACAAGCCCTTAGTCACAGTTTGGTGAAACCAGGCCTTAGACATTTTGGTGAAACCAGGCCTTAAAGTCACAAAACAAGTTCCACTCAAGTGTCACTTCCAATTGGAGACTGGAATCTGTCACCACTGAACCTTGTTCTAGAACCACTTAGAATTAGCTAGAAAGTTCTCGTCAGATGGCGGAGCGGGTATAAAAGGACAGCTTTTAGAAGAGGGCGAGACAGTTGATTTATAAAAGTGATTGGTTAAAGTTCGAGATAGTAATAGTTTGTGAAGATAAATAAGTGAAAAGTAATAGAGTGAATTAAGTGATTGGTTTGAAACGTTGAAGAATTGTTTAAGTAATAGTGTTCTGGTACTTAATAAGTGAAATATTAGAATAGTCGATAAAAGTGTAATAAAAGTGAATTTTATTAGAGAAGTTAAACGGAATAGTGTTTTATCTTTACGAATCCCAGCCTGAATGTAACATTGGTGTCAGAAGTGGGATAAAACTTATTCTGTGCTAAGTGTCTAAAAAAAAAAAAAAAAAAAAAAAAAAAAGTGAATTTGTGATTTTTTTTTTTGGAATTACAAGAGACAAACAAAATGGGTCGTGTATTGCTACATCTAAGCATACCCCAATTGAAAAGTGAACTAGGAAAGCGGAATCTCTCCACAGCTGGAGGGAAAAGTGACCTCATACTTCGTCTGCAGGAAGCTGTCCAAAACGAGGGAGAAGATCCAAAAACCATGCTATTCGACGTGTCAGAAGAACAAGTAAGTACAGGCGTTGACATTAGCTCTATGATGGAATTACTTCTTGCGAAGATGGAAGAACAGAAATATTCTATGGAATCTAAGTTCGCAGAACAGAAAAATTCTATGGAATCTAAGTTCGCAGAACAAAAGAATTCTCTAGAACAACAGAAAAATTCTATGGAATTGAAGTTCGAAGAGCAGAAGAATTCCATGGAATTGAAGTTCGCAGAACAGAAGAATTCTCTAGAAGAACAGAAAAATTCTCTTGAAGAACAGACAAATTCCATTGTCGCCGCACAAAAAGATGCAGTGGAAGAATTTAAGAATGTTCTAGATGTAAAAATCGACGCGATTGATGAAAAATTAAACGAGCATGAAACAAAGTTTGAGGAAATTAACAAAACGTTTCAAAAACACGAGACAAACATCGAGAACATAGCTAAAGAGCTCGGAACAAACATCAAGAATATAACTAAAGAGCTCGAAATAGTCAAGAAACAGAAGGCTCGGGAATATTCTGCTGACTGCCCAAGAAAGAAGGAGATGCAGCCACCCGTTTTTGATGGTCAAACATCATGGCCGATTTATCGGAGACAGTTCGAAGCAGCTGCAACGACCAATGGATGGGACGACGAGGATAAGTCGATTGCATTAACGCTCGCATTACGAGGTACAGCTGCAGAATTGCTTCAAACTATCTCCGAAGAAAAACAACGCGACTACGAGACTTTGGTGAAGGCTATTGAGATGCGATTTGGTGACGACCACATGCAGCAAGTGTATAGGGTGCAACTGCGCAGTAGAATCCAGAAGAGGGGAGAAACACTTCAGCAACTGCAAGCTGATATCGAACGGCTAGCGCACTTGTCTTATCCCAATGCCGGCGAGGATGTCATCAATGAAATGGCTATTGAGGCATTTACACAAGCCATAGAGGACAGACAACTGCAGATGGCTCTACGAATGGCTGGAAAGAGAACTCTTCCTGAGGCACTGGCATTTGCCTTAACCATGAAAGCTGCTGACCAAGCATCTCAAGGATTTCACCGCGTGAGAGAAATGACATCTGTTGAATGTTCGTGCCAGAGAACAGAAGTAGTAGACCGTAACAGTTCTCGAAGGGGACCGATCCGTTGCTGGAACTGCAACAAAATTGGACATCTACAACGACAGTGCAGAGCCGAACGTAAACAGGGCAGTTGTCCACATTGCAGAGCTAGGAACGAGGAGGCGTTTGAGCGTTCGACGGATGGAACATCACAAAGCCATCAGTCGGGAAACGAGTAAGAACCAACTTCGCGGGGCAGAAGCTGGTTTCTGGAATCGACGCCCCCAGGACCACAATTCAGGTTTCCCAGACCAAACGATGTAATAGGAGCCTGACAGTGGAAGCCCATATCGGCCAGAAAAAGTATGTGGCTACAATCGATACAGGTGCCACCGCTTCCATAATCAGAAGGGACATCGTTCGCCAATCATGGCTGCACAACACCAGCAGCTACTGTCTGAAAACAGCAACTGGAGCAACAGCAAAGGTGTATGGTGAGGTACTCTTGATGATAAACCTTGCAGGAATAGTCTTCTCCCATGCATTCTTAGTGGCTGATATATGTGACGAATGCATCATCGGAATCGACTTCATGAAGACGCATGACATAGTACTCGACATCGGTTTGCAAGTTATAAAGTACAAGAACGTCGAGATTCCGATGGTTTACGGGAACGAGAACGTCGCAGCTCTACGGACAGTTGTAAGTGAGGACGAAATATTACCACCTTCGTCAGAGACAGTTATTTGGACAAAGCTGGAAGGTGATCCTGGGAGCCACCGATTCTACCTAGTCGAGCCAGATCCAGAAAATTATTATCAGTGCTATATTGTCGGAAAGATGCTGGTTGAACCCAAAAACAACATGGTTCCCGTTCGTGTCCTCAATGTGGAACACAAAAGCGTGAAACTAAAGCAAGGAGAAGTGATTGGAAAGTGCGTACCGATTACTGCGGTCACAAAGTTGTCCAGTGCAAGTGATGTGAAACCGGTTAGACCTATGGAGATATCGGAAATGAAAAAGAATATACTCGGAGAGTGCGAGCTGGATCAGGAGCAGCGATCCATGGCAGGGAGTCTAATCAATGAGTTTGCTGATATATTTGCTTCACAGAACGGCGAGTATGGCCGAACACATCTCGTACAACACCGAATCGACACCGGAGATGCGAGACCGATTCGTCAGCCTCCCCGACGACTACCATTGGCTAAGCAGACGGAGGTTACAGAAATGGTGTCGATGATGGAAAAGGAAGGACTGATTGAAAGCTCAAAAAGTCCGTGGGCATCGCCGGTCGTCCTGGTCAAGAAGAAAGACGGAAGTACGAGATTCTGCGTGGACTATCGCCAACTCAACAACGTCACCAAGAAGGATAGCTACCCCCTTCCAAGAATTGACGACACCCTGGACACACTATCCGGAGCCAAATGGTTTTCGACTCTCGATCTGAAGAGTGGCTACTGGCAAGTGCAGATCCATCCAGAAGACCGCGAGAAAACAGCATTCACAGCAGGAAACGGGCTTTGGCAGTTTACAGTAATGCCATTTGGACTGTGCAATGCTCCGGCTACCTTTGAACGTCTAATGGAGCGCGTTTTGCTGGGACTAACGTGGAAAACCTGCTTGGTCTACCTGGACGATGTCATCGTAGTAGGAAAAACATTTAACGAACATCGAGATAACCTTAAGGAGGTGTTCCAAAGGCTACGAAGTGCGCAACTAAAACTTAACCCGAAGAAGTGTTCGCTATTTAGACCAGAAGTGAAGTACCTCGGGCACATCATCTCTTCCAAAGGAGTCAAGACTGATCCGGAGAAGGTCGATGCAGTGAAAAACTGGCCGGTTCCCAAAGACAAACATCAACTGAGAAGCTTCCTGGGACTTGCGACCTATTACAGACGATTTGTTAAGGACTTTGCCAGGATCGCAAAGAGCTTGCATCAACTGACAGAAAAAGGCAAACAATTCAAATGGTCAGGTGAGTGCGAAAACAGCTTCATGGAACTTAAGCAACAGTTGTGCAACGCCCCCATACTAGCGTACCCCACCCCTGGGAAAACATTTATTGTGGATGCAGACGCTAGTAATGTGGGAATTGGAGCCGTCCTTTCCCAGGTGCACGATGGCCAAGAGAAAGTAGTTTCCTACTTCAGCAAAGTTCTCTCAAAGCCAGAAAGGAACTACTGTGTTACCAGGCGCGAACTCCTTGCTTTGGTATTGGCGACAAAACATTTCCATAAGTACCTTTATGGGCGGAAATTCATCCTCCGCACAGACCACGCATCTTTAAAGTGGCTGCTGCACTTTAAGAATCCTGAAGGCCAAGTCGCAAGGTGGATCGAACGGCTGCAGATGTACGACTACGAAATACAACATCGAAAGGGAAGTCTTCACTCTAATGCAGACGCTCTCTCCCGTCGACCGTGCAAAGCAAATTGCAAACATTGCTTACGACACGAGGAAAAAGATGTCGCGTCCGTTCAAAGGGTGAGAGCTATGCCCATTGGTGGTTGGAGTGCGCGGGAAATACGGGAGGCTCAAAGGGAAGATCCGGATATCGAACCGATTATCGCCTGGAAGGAGCATGAGGGAAAACCAGACTGGCAGGAGATATCCAATAGGAGCCCCGAGCTGAAGGCATACTGGGCGCAGTGGGACTCCCTTCACGTACAAGACGGCATTCTAAAAAGAAGATGGGAAAGCCCGGATGGAAAGTCGTTCGTAATGCAGCTTGTTGTACCCAGGTCAAAGGTTATGGAAGTGCTCAGGGAATTGCATGATGGAGTGTCTGGAGGCCACTTGGGAATCAATAAAACGCTCGAAAAAGTGCGGGAACGCTTTTACTGGATTCATTCAAGGGAGGACGTTGAAACTTGGTGCAGGAAATGCGTTACATGTGCGGCCAGCAAAGGTCCGAGACTGAAAGTCCGTGGCAAAATGCATCAATACAATGTTGGAGCCCCTTTCGAAAGGATAGCAGTTGATATTGCGGGACCGTTTCCTGAAACAAACAATGGAAATCGTTACATCCTCGTTGTTATGGACTATTTCAGTAAGTGGCCTGAAGCATTTGCTATCCCAAATCAAGAAGCTAAAACCGTGGTGGAGCAAATCGTCAATAACTGGGTGAGCAGATTCGGTGTACCAATGGAACTGCATTCAGACCAAGGACGGAACTTCGAGTCGAAGATTTTCCAAGGAGTGTGCCAGTTACTCGGGATTCACAAGACAAGGACAACCCCGCTTCATCCACAATCAGATGGGATGGTGGAGCGCTTTAACAGGACACTGAATGAACACCTCTCTAAGGTCGTTGGCGAAGACCAGAGAGACTGGGATAAGCAGATTCCCATGTTTTTATTGGCTTATCGAGGAGCAGTGCATAACACCACAGGACATACTCCATCTGAAATCTTATTTGGTCGAACAGTCCGCCTACCTAGCGAGTTGATGTTTGGATATCCATGCGAAGAGCCCAAGAATGAGGAGGACTACGTTACAGACCTCAGGGATATCATCAGGGACGTACATCGAGACACTAGGGATAAGATTAAGATAGCCAGTGACCGCATGAAAACGAGGTACGATACTAAAACGACAACTACAGGATTCCGGGAAGGAGATCTGGTATGGCTATATAACCCTCATCGAAGGAAAGGTTTATCGCCTAAGTTGCAACAAGACTGGGAAGGGCCCTATACAATCGTAAAGCGCATCAACGACGTTGTCTATCGCATCCAACGAGGAAGAGGCAAGCTGAAAGTCGTTCATGTGGATCGTCTTCATCGTTATAATGGTGAAAATGTTAACGAGTTTGTTCGGGACGAACAAGTTTAAGAGGGGGATATTGTGGCGTGGATGGTATCGTGTAACTTAAGTGGTGAAACAAGCCCTTAGTCACAGTTTGGTGAAACCAGGCCTTAGACATTTTGGTGAAACCAGGCCTTAAAGTCACAAAACAAGTTCCACTCAAGTGTCACTTCCAATTGGAGACTGGAATCTGTCACCACTGAACCTTGTTCTAGAACCACTTAGAATTAGCTAGAAAGTTCTCGTCAGATGGCGGAGCGGGTATAAAAGGACAGCTTTTAGAAGAGGGCGAGACAGTTGATTTATAAAAGTGATTGGTTAAAGTTCGAGATAGTAATAGTTTGTGAAGATAAATAAGTGAAAAGTAATAGAGTGAATTAAGTGATTGGTTTGAAACGTTGAAGAATTGTTTAAGTAATAGTGTTCTGGTACTTAATAAGTGAAATATTAGAATAGTCGATAAAAGTGTAATAAAAGTGAATTTTATTAGAGAAGTTAAACGGAATAGTGTTTTATCTTTACGAATCCCAGCCTGAATGTAACAATACATAAGAAAAAAAAAAGAAGAGAAATGCTCATAGATACTAGTTAAGTTCAGACTTCAGATTTATGGGAAAAGAGTTTTAGAAGAATACTGTCAAATAGTATTCAAATATAGAAGATCAATTATAGAAGGATCTTTTTAATCAATTGTTGTATTTTTTTAAAACTTGGGCAGAAGAATAATAAAATGTTTATCTATCTATCTTTCAGTTACAATTACAAGAAGATCTTGTGAGTCTTCGAAGTGTCAACTAGAGCGTACCTAGTTGTTGTAATTCCGTGTTCAATATCCTTTGTTTGCTGAGATCGAAGCTTAAAAAACCGGCTTTTTATAGCACTCTAATCTTTTGTAAAATGGTCTTTATTCTGATGCCATATTCAGGGTAGGCACGTCTCTGGTAGGCACCTCTATTTGAAATATCAAAGATCACATATATACCCGTATCGGGAATAATATTTCCCCCGGAATGTTTCCTATTCAGCTATCTTATTTACATTGCTGACAAGGGAAACACTTCCATCGGAACTTATTTGCAATAGCCCTAATAATATTCCAATATTCCTGCTTTTCAAAAATTGATCTAGTACAATCCCAGAAGCCTTTGGCTTATCTCCAAAATATGATATAATTCAGTTAAACGACCTTGTACGATCTACTCTTGCTACGATACGACTCAACGATTTACATTAGTTACGCAAGGCATAAAGAAAATTCGAATCGTTTCATAGCTGACCTCATGTAATGCTGTTATAGCTAACCACTAATTGCATCGTCAGCGATGTAGATCCAAAGTAGTGTTACCAAAGCCCTCCCCTACACTAATATGCACATATGTGAGTACTATCAATAGCTGCTGACAGCCCTTGCCATGGCCTCCATTTAGTTGTTGCATTTGAAGCTAGATAAAAATCATAACAAAGGCAGTTTCCTTTTTCTCCGCTACAAATAAACTTGTGATTTCGCAAAAGTGCATATAAATGACACTTGCAAAGAGCTCAGCTATGCAGTTCAGTTAGTTAATCTTACATAACACGACATAACTAATACTTTATTTCAAGCAAAATGCTTTCTCTTGAAGATAAACTGGAGGCTCGCCCGATCGAATCGAACAAACAACTCTGGGCTTTCGATATTCGAAGTAGTGACATCGATTGGCGTAATATAATAATACCGTTAGCACCAAGGGGAAAAGCAGTTTATCTCGGAAATTTATTTTCCTATCTGAGCAGTAGCCGGGAGGAACTTAACGATGGAAATAAGAAGGAAGTTCTGGTTTGCCATGACATGATGGGAAATTATTTGGAAGATCGGTAAGTTTAGCTTTGAAAAAAAAATTTAGTTCGCCTTTACTCGACGTTTATATTTTTCTCTTTATCCATGTGCAGCTTTTTTCATTCGTCAGTAAAATACGATGACTATCGGTTCTATCATTGGTCAGGTGTGGATTATTTTTGCTATTTTAGCCACAAATACATCACAATACCCCCGTGTGGCTGGATAAATGCCGCACACTCTCACGGGGTTAAGGTTCTTGGTAAATATTTTCATGACATAAATTGCGAAATAGTTTCTGTTAGACGCAGTGCTTGTAGGTACGTTTATTACTGAGAGTTTGCCACCCCTACAAGAGGTCCTACAATCTAAAGATAGTATCGACAACACAATAACAGCCCTGGTTAGACTGTGTAAGCACTTTTGTTTTGAAGGATGGCTTCTGAATATTGAGTGCAGGGTTTCCCAACAGCTGATGGAGAAGCTTTTGTAAGACTAACTTGGTTCTTTACCGGAAACTGTAATGACTATATTTTTTTTCAATTTAGTTACTTTGTGGAACAGCTTCGAGTACAGATCAGAGATCAAGTGGACAATGGCGTAGTATTCTGGTATGATAGTGTTGTCAGCACTGGCGATCTAATTTGGCAGAATGAGATTAACGAGAGAAACGTTCGATTCTTTAAGATGACCGATGCAACATTAATTAACTACACATGGAATGACAAAAGTCTAGAGAACACATCAAATATTTTACAAGCACAGCAAGAGCCTGCAACGAAATCGTTCTTTGGCATCGATATTTTTGGAAGGGGACAGGTAGCAAAGTTTCAAACCAAACTTACGCTGTCCAAACTATTTAGAACGAACTTTTCTATCGGTTTCTTTGCACCGGGATGGACCTTTGAGACTCTCCAAGAATTTGGATATGACGTGAGAAGATCAGGAGGTAGTGAAGAAGTGAACGATGCTTTTCTTTTGAGAAACGACAAATTTTGGAGCTCATTATGGGAATATTTACCAACTCATTTGCATATTCAGTTACCGTTATATACTGACTTTTGTGTAGGCTCTGGTAAATGTGTCTACAAACTGGGACAAAAGTTACCAAATAGTGGTAAGTTTTTCAATTTGTCGAAGCAATCGTTGCAGCCATCTATTCCGTTATATAAATGCGTTGAGCGAAACTTTAATAACGCGTTTAATGGAGGATCTTGCCTAAAGGTTATTCAAAGCGACATGAGCTTTCGAGTTTTTGCTTCGGATTACCAAATCGATGGAACACTCATATTTGCTTATGCATTTAAGTTGAGTCAAATGGATGGTGATTTGGATTATATTTTGAGGTTGCAGTCGGATGAGATTGAAGGTGAATGTCTGATTTTTTTGGGAGACTACTATTTACCGAAAATGCAACCAGGGCGGTGTTATCTGACTTCTATAAGTGAGAATTATATTGATACACTTAGGACGATACTTGAGGAAAGTGCAGTGGAACTTAAAATACCATTAAGTGCATCAGGTGGTGAATGGAGCGTTCGATACTATGTGCTAAACTTTGACGCGAGTGTGCAAGTTAAAGATGTAGGGGTGTTTTATCGGAAGGCAGAACACGCAAAAGACGTTGCTTACTTGGGTGCCGTTTATTTAAATAATATTGAAAGTATTAAACTTCCCGCAAAAAGTAACGCAGCTTATCTAAAAATTAAAGAAGACTACTTAATGCACTAAATTGTTACTTAATGGACTATATTTTTTTTATTAATATATACAAATTTTCAAGTTGATTTGTTTACTTTGTTTTTGGTTTATTTAGCAAACGGTAAATTATAGCTGTTTTGAGCTATACTTTTCGTTAACCAACTAATATAATTACTTTAATTTGTTGGTTTGAGATCTAGGGTTGAATTACCGCATCCGTGACGTATGGCTCGCTCACGGATGAGGTAATTCGGCCCAAGAAATATTCTCCAGCTTAAGTAATCTATCTTTATTACTGGATGACTGAATTGTTTAAGTTTCGACTTGAAGCCGAGGAATTACTTTGCGCTTCTCTATTAGTTCCTTCATAATACAGTTCACATTTTTACCTAGTAATTATATATTGAAATCATAATCATATCAGGTAATAATTCGTCTAAAAATGTCGTTATCGATTTGGCAAAAGCATCAATTTCTGGTTGATCGAGATTGCTTTACATGTTCGATTTCGATGTTCTTTTGATCTGAGGCACTTTTGAGAAATCACGAAATATACCAATACCAATGGATGGATTGATTTTTAGTTGATTTATTCATTTTATGCGTATGGGAGAAAGCTTTTATATTAAATTATTTCGAAATGGTAGGCGCAGTAGTGGCTCAGTGGTTATGGTTAGTGTGTTGGACTACTAAGCGAGGGGTTCAGGTTCGAATCCCCCAAAAAACCCAATTTCCAACTCAGGGTTTTTTCACTGCACCACCTCTCGCGAACGTCTGACAAACATCCGAGAGTATAACTGTCATGAAAGAGCTCCTCAATTAACCGTTTGGAATCGGCATTAAATTGTAGATCCCTTCCATTCGTTCCAAAAATGAAAACTCACACAAAACGAATGGTTGCGAGAAGCTAGGCCTAGGGTCCCTACGGACCTGTTGCGCCAAAAATTATTATTATTTCGAAATGCATTATGTGTGAAAATAAATGGAAATGGATTTCCAGTGCAAGTGAAAAAGTTCTTTTTTCGCGGCCAACTCAATACACACGAGAACCAAATTCGGATTGAATGTTCGATTTGGCAGGAGAAATCTGAAATCCCAGATCGCTATATCCGACTACCTTCTACAAATATTCAGGAAAAAAAAAAAAAAACGTTTACGACCAAAAGCAATTCACTTTATTTTGAAATTGGATTACTCCACATTAATGTTTATTTTATTTTGGAGTTTCGGAAAAAAATCTATTTTTGTTTGTTTTCTCACGAATTTTCCGGAAGAAAATTGCTGCCTTTTCCTCTACAGAAAAATTCCTCCAAAATAACCCACTGCAATCACATAAAATGAAAACATTTTAACTGAAGACGCGTTAACCACAGGTAATCAATCTTAAAGCAGTTGCCCCGGCGACACATCAAATAAACTGTCATAATATTCAACAGAAACATAATGTAGGGACACAGTTGCACAATGTAGACTGATCGTCGGCGACGAGACCCCACAAACCGTTATCCTGTTCCTTTGTAAAATTAAAAAAATAAACAAGAAATATTCACACGTTCGGGTTTTTTCTTCGTATTCTCTCAGTCGTCGTTATAACCGACGACAATGATTGATATTTTTCCAAATATTGGTCGTTATATCAGGCGTGTCGTTATATACGACGACGTTATATCCGACCGTAGAATAGCTTAAAATATAACGAAACTAACAAATGATAGAAAAGTGAACGTTATAAACGACTGGTAGTTTAAGCGAGGTCGTTATAAGCGACTTGCACTGTATATGAAACTCCTATTAAAATGCCTCTCTGAATACAGCTTAATATTCCATCAGTATTTGTGATTTGGCAGCATTTCTGTACAACACGAATAATCTACTACAAATCCGCCATTGCGTTACACACCGCTGGATTTTACTTGCACGAACAAATTTTTCGTCGGCATTTTCAATAATAACAAATGTTTTTCATTAATTATTGAAAAGATATTTAAAATAGTGATTATTAATTTTACTGCCGAACCTGTGCCTGTTAAAATTTTGCGTTTATTATACCATTTTAGCTGTGAAAAGTTGATCTTAATCAGGTAAGGCTAGTACTCCATGTTTTTTTTCACTGCTGTCAATCAATTGAAAAGATTCGGATAACAATTTCTTATTTAATATTTACTTCAGCAAATTTTCGCAAACAAAAAAACAAAATACTTAAGCAAGTGTTTGACATAATTGAATAATGAATATCATACCAGGCGAGCCGATTCCGCCTGGCTTCGAGGATGAAGTCAACCGCGTTGCTGAAATTCAATCTACAATCGAAACATATCGTGAAAATCCTCTTATAGGCATTGAATATACTGTGGAGTTGTTAAATGACGATGAAAGGGAGCCTTCCTACATTTGTTTGCTTTGTGAAAAACGCGGCGATCCTCGCACTATAGTAGCCCACTGGATTAGCTACAACCATCGCCTCAAGTACTTGGAGAAGCATTTTCCATCAGCAATACGGGAGCTAGCGCCCGTTCGTTATAAACCAGACTCGCGCCATGCTATGAACCATTTAATAAGTGGCATATGCAATGCCATTGAACATCATCACGGCCGATTGGCGGTAAGTGTATACCACAGTGATGATTTCCGTTCCATTCGCGAAAGAGTTATAGATGAGATCAATAATAAGTTCCACTACGACGAGAAAAACGGTCCGTCTTTCTTGAACGCTATAGATCGCGAGTTTTTGGCTAAAAACACACAAATACTGCAGATAACGATTAAGGCTCCGTCGCGGATCAATGCACAACTTGAACAGGCCCAAAAGGACCGTGACAGCCTCGATTCGATATCCAGTGATGAAGATACACAGCAACGCAAGGGGTCAATGCCCTCGATTATGAAAAAGAAACGGTCACAGTCGCCCGCTTACAAGGTATTGCCCAGAGTTCGGCGTTCGCCTCCATTTGAAGAGTTGCGACCAGGAGACTCGAAGAAGAACAATAACAACACCAATACTACTTTGCCCACGCCAAAGGAACTATCAATGCAAGCCTTCCAAATCGCCCAGGAGCGCTACAAATGGGAGAAATATCGTTGTATGTTGGAGATTTCCGTTAAAGCTCTTGAGAAGTCCTTGAAAGATTATGAAAAAAATCCAGAAAAACATCCTCTCTACCCGGAGGAGTGGAAAAAGTTTTGGAATCGCCGCTATAAGGAATTGCAAACCGAAAAAAAAGTAGACCCAAACAAGTACGACTATAAACCAGAGTGGATTGTGTTCTGGACGAAGCGCATGAAGGAACTCCACGATGAAGAACTGGAGCAAAAGAAGAAACAAATCAAATTGAATTTGGGTCTAAAAGAAGATGCCGAAGAAAAAACAGATGTTCTAAAGCAGAAGTTCAAGGTACAGTCGGGTTCTCAAGGAAACGTGCCCAGGTCCGCAAAGATCGCGGCAGAATCTTCGACAAAGGGTTTGGGAAATAAGAAGGATTCAAGTACCAATAAACCACCTTTAGCCGTAATAAATATCAGCGATGACGACGAAGACCACGGTAAGTCATCAAAGTCGAAATCATCTTCGAAGCGAAGCCGTGCACGTTCCAGGAGTCGCAGTCGTAGTCGTAGCCGTAGTCGCAGTCGCAGCTTGAGTCCATTGAGTGACGACTACAGAGAATCTGATCGCCGACGCGCATCATATCGGAGGCTATACGAAAGGTCACGACCTTCATCGTCACATTATTCATCACGTCCACCAGCAGAGTACTACGGCAGCTACCACAGCGCCCACTTTCCACCACCGCCTACTTACGGCCCTGGGTATAGGGTATTGGATCCGTACATGTACCCACAATATGAGAAGAAGGAAAGCTTTCCTTCAAAGTCTGGTAAGTCTTTAAAAATCGAGGAGATGAAGGAGGAACCCGAGGACGATGGACCACTGACCGTAGTGGCTGTGCTGCGTTTGCTAACAGCTCTCGAGGAGCACTTGGGAAGCTTGGGACCAAAAGTTGTTGATCTGTTAGGCAAAGCCTTGGCTTTAGAGAAGGTCAAAGCAAATTCTGCCGACGATATGCTTGTGAACGAGGACAATTCCGTGTTCTTCGAGACAATAAAAGAAAAACTGAAGGGACTGTTGATTGCCGATGTGCTCGACGATTCACAAAAGGTACGCGCCGTAAAGAAGGCGATCAAGAACATTGCTGCGATCATTCACCAAGTCAACGAGAAAGGTAATTATGCGATTTTATGTTTGTAACCCTTTATTTCGTAGTTAAAAGTTTTCAAAAGTCGAAAGTCGGTTCGGGCTTGTTTGTGTTGTGGTTAAAGTGTACAACTATATATTTACTGAAGGCAAAATTTGTTGAACGTATCCAATAGCAAACAATTGACAGGTAAGAGATGAACACAATTTTTCTAAGCCGGTTGGGTGGGTCCTTTGCTTTTTGTTTTTGTTTGCGTTTAAACTGTTTACATAATTTCGAAATTCTCGGTTGAATTAGTAATAATTTTGATTTCGGTTAGTCCTCGATTAGGGTTAGTGTAATTCAAAGTCTAGTAAAGTGAATGTGTGGGCAAGGCAAATGCTTCCTACAGTCCAAGTAATGTTTTCGTCAACGCGTTCAACGTTTGTGAATATTCGTGATTGTGAGTTATGGAAAGTTCTGACGGCAGCAAAGTGCGTTCCCAATGTATGAATACCAGGTACCGGGTACCGTTTTGGTCTAAGGCGAATTACTCTCTTCGGAATAGATTCTATATGAAGTAATTTGCCAATCGCTTATGTGTACTTTACTAAGCTTTGTCTCATTTTATCTTTTCTGGCTATGGGGTGAAGTGTGTTTTGCAATAAATGCGGTTCTCGTATTGATCCTTTAGGTTTATCTGGGGCCCTACTATGTAACTCGATTCTAAAGTGAAACTGTTCGAATTCACCAAATCGCTACTCTGTAATTCTATAAGTACGTTATGGAAACGAAAATCGAGCATCCCTAGTACTGCCAACTATATTTTTGTTTTCTTGGTACAAAATTGGTACTACCTTTTCCGAAAGTTCATGTCAAATTTGTTCGAATTCGTAAATAATCATTCTACATCAAATGTGTTTGCGAGAGATCGATTTAAGAAGATTTTTTTCTCAGAATGTAAGTAAATAAAAGATATAAATTAATAACTCATGAATATTTCATAAACATAGTAACATGTATGTATAATGTTTGTTTTTTTGTACCAGGGAATCATTTCATTGTTATTGATTTTCATTCAAAAATCCGAAAATATGTGGACTAATTTGTCCAAAGATTTGAATGCTGAAGGTCAACCTCAGCACGGTGCAGCGGGATGGAAAAAGATAAACAAAACAAAGTTTCAACGCTGAAAAATTTATTTATTTTATTTTTGTTTCATTAGGTTCGGGCTGATTTTAAAGTACATACCAAAGGCATGTTGAGAAAAAATTAAATGAATTCGTTTTGTTGAAATATTATTCGACAAGTACATGAAGGCATCTTTCGAAAGGCGGTAGTTTTTAAAAAAAAGCTGAAATAAAGTTATTTTATTCGATTCAAAATGTCTTGAAATAAATACTCAATAGAGAAACCTTTTTTCGCTTAGCCTTCGTTCAACTTGTTGATTTTTTCCTGATTTCCTTCAGACTCCAACGAAATTGCGGCACTGTCCATGTTTATTTATTATTATTTTATTGTTTCACGATAAGTTTTTTGGGTTATTCCAAACAAACTGCGAGACTCGTTTGGGTTATGTCAACCATAATGCGAGAATCGTTCGAAAATCGCAAATTTGTGGGCAAATAGTTTGGCATTACCGGCATTCGATTCTACTTTCATAGAGAGTACCATTTAAAAGTAGAATCGCAAATATCTTTCGAATAGAATCAATAGTGAGTTTCATAGTAGGGCCCCTGGAAATAGGTCTGAGAGGGGTTTGTCTTTAAACAGAACTTGCGCAAGCTGGGTTTCAAATGACTGCCGGAATGATGCTGTAAAGTGTTAATAAACAGCAGAACACAAAAGCATAAATCAGTGAAATACATAAGTAAGGAAATTTACTAAATTTTCACAATGTTGAGGAATACTACACATATATCAAAGTTATATTCAAGGACTTTATTGCATTAATCAACAAGAAAGTCATCTTCATCGACAATTCGTTGTGACAGAACAACATGCAAGTTCTTCCCCTGTCAGGACAAGGGGTTTAACTTGCACATTGCCTTCGCACATTGAATTGATACAATATCAAAGTAGACAAAGTAGAACAGAGACAGTGTTGTTGTTGCCCTACAAAGTTCTGGGGGTCTCTCTTCACGTATTTTATACGAAAACGACTTCCAGTCGTTGGTTTGTCGAAACAAACACACCGCTTGCAATACTCAGCAAGTTCAGCACAACAGCTGACCGAACAGAAATCACAGCTTAAATCATCTTCCACACTTAGCCCCTCAAGCTGAAATTATTTTTAAATGCTCCGGACTTATTTTGTTTGTTGAATAATCCGATCGAAATTTGCAACCAAAAAATAGTACAGGGTGGGCCAAAAGAAATCATCCGATGTTGTTTGGCTCTCATTTTTTTCTATTTGAACCCTTAGAATTTTATTGGCCAAGTCGTGAAGATGATGGGCGCCGTCACAATTGATTGTTATACGGGCTCGTTATATGGCATTTTATTTATCACTTCGACGAGAACTTCGGGCGACAGATTCTCGCACTCGTGTATGAATGTTGTCCTTGAGGGCTTAGGGTCTCGAGCTTTTTCACGTAAACACGGGACTTTAGAAAACCCCACAAAAAAAAAGTCTGCAACGGTTAAATCGGGCGATCTTGCGGGCCAGTGCAGATCGCCAAAACGAAACCCGAGAACGCCGCCTTCAGAATATTGGCTATGGCTCGCGCAGTGTGTGCCGTAGCTCCGTTCTGTCGGAACCACATGTCCAGTCCTAATTCGTCCAATTACGGCAGAAAAGAGTCGGTTAACATTGCCCTATAGCGCGCACCGTCCACTGTTGTTGTTTTTCTTCAAATAAAAAAAATGGCCCGATGACTCTTCCAGTGTGAACAACGCACCATGCAGTAGCGGGTGTAATGGCTCCTCGTGCATTACTCGTGGATTTTCGGTGCCCCAGAAGCGATAGTTTTGCTTGTTCACTTACCCGCTGAGGTGGAAATGAGACTCATCGCTCAATATGACGGCGACAGCTCGACATCCTCGTCAACAGCGACGATATTCTCGGCACAACGGGCGCTCCGCGCCGGCCATTCTTGGCAACTTCTCTTGTCTCCCATACTCTTCAAGGTTGATGGCCAAACGGCGCAGTGTTTGCGCAGTCGGTGTCGGACGGCCGTGGAATCTGCGATGGAATTCGCGCTGCGCCAACACTACAGACGAATTGTTACGCACAAAAATAAACACGATTATTCCGCGTTCTTGGGGAGTGTATCGCTCCATGGCTTGTTCACTTGTATTCTACGTCTGTCTAGTCCACAAATGTCAAAACAGATTTAACATTGGCGGCCATTTGCAAAAATAAGAGCATCTTCCAATAGTGTGATCACTTTTGGCCCACCTTGTATATACAGAAGTTTCACTACTAGAGTCTCACAGCTGATTGAAACGTCAAAAGAAAACTATTTGGTGTTCGGTGTGAATGTATCGAGGAGTTTTCGACGAAAACTGGGGCCGAATTGCCGCATCCGTGAGCGAGCCATACATCACTGAATTTTGTGGAAATTACAAGCAAAACAATATGAAATTCAGTCACGTATTACTCGGCCACGGATGCTTTAATTCAACCCCCAGTGTTTTCAGTGTGAATAGGGTAGGTATAAGATGTAAATTTTGCGTTTTCCCGATATCTATTGGGTAATTATTGAAGAGTTTTTCAACAACACGTCATCAACTGACGCTAAGAGGCTTCTGTGCAAATTCGACAGCAGTTAACAAGCACTGAGATAAAATAAAGAAGAAGGAAACACATGGCAGAAGAAAATAATTGCCATTAGCATAGAATCGAGCAGTACTTCTGTGGTAAAAAGGAAAAACAGCATAAGTCATTTTTAGCCACTTTTCAGGAGCGCAGAATATTGGTTTGCCTGCATTGGGGGAAGACGACTTGTGAGTTTTTTTCCTGATCCATAACACAACAACCGTAAGAGATATTTGACTGAAAAAAAAAACACGAAATATCGGTGCACCCGATAGTCACGCTTATTTTGAGATTCGATTTCGTTCGAAAGTGTCTCGAATTCGAAGAATCTGTATTTTGACATTCGAACAGATAAGAAATTCATCCTATCAATCGAAAGTTTATTTGTCACGGATGTTTGTCAGACGTTCGCGAGAGGTGGCGCAGTGAAAAAAACCCTGAGCTGGAATTTGGGTTTTTTTTTTGCGGGATTCAAACCTGGGACCCCTCGCTTAGTAGTCCAACACACTAACCACTAAGCCACTGCGCCTACATTCCAAGTCCATCTAGACTTATTTTATTTTCTGATGATCTTGCAATACTCCAACCCACTTCTAAACGTGGAATTGCAGTCTTTGAGCCCCCTCTTCTACGCTATAGTACACATCTGACGAGATTAAACTTTGCAAACTTAACATTCTGACTGTTTTCCTCCAGTATTATATTTATGCAGTACAGCAGATACCCTCTGCGACTCTCACACCTAACAAACTTTGACAAATAGGGTGCCAAAAAAAGGAGAATTTCCAGCATCACCGGCTACCTGGTACCTGAGCCGTTTACGTACTTCCCCATGGGAGAGCTTGTACGTTTTCATGGATTACTTCTATAATATAGATTGCCTGTAAGGCGTTCTCACATAAATGTAACAATCAATTCAGATCTAGTCATTCGAAGTCGTCTAAAGTGATGACATTTGAGATTTCAAGTAAAACGCAGACTTAAATAAATATTTTCTTTATCTCATAATTAAATTAATAACAATACAAATTACAAATACACCTGTTGCTTTGCCATTCGAAAAACAATTCTCTTTCATTTCCTCATTGGTATAGTATATGCAGCTACTTAAAACATAACTTAGCTCGTACACCATATAGATGAACTTGAATACTCAATTTTGCGAATTACTTTTCTGATCACTGTCACCGTCCTCCGGATGCTCCTACATTGTTATTCTCGTCGTGGATGTAACTCTCTCTGGCGGAAGGAGCTACTGAGCTTTCGAACTGACGAAAAAACACCGGCGTCCTCGTTGAAATTATATTATTTGATCTCTCCTGCAGTCCTCTGCTGGGCGCAGGCTTTTCAGGGTTATCATTGCTAGGAAATCCCATTGTATCACTTGTGCACCACTTCCTTTTTCTCGACATTGCTTCGTAACTGAATTGGATTTTGTTAAGTTTACCGAACTAAGCGCCAGCGATGTTTGCCAACGACTGCGTGCGCGTTTAGTTTTTCTTTCGTTACGTTTAAGACAGCAGTACATATCACGTCGTTTCGAAGGTCAATCGGTTAAATAAGAAAATGAATGAAACAACCTCTGCTCTGTGTACCTATATGGTATCGTATGTATACAAAAGCTAGTCAATGTCAAAAGATGAGTACACGCTTCGTGGTGGTATTCGCAAAGAAAGGGCAATACACTTCTCTGCCGCGCGCAGCGAATTAACGTTTAACCATGTGCCTGCTGAGTATATAGGCTGGTAGACTTTTTTTTTTTTTGTCAGTTAACTCGTGTGATTTTTTGTGTGACGTTTACTTACAGTGGTTTTCGTTATTGTTGCTATACGATAATTGGCGACTAAATGAATTGTTATGCAATGCTTTGTTTCGTGGGAGGGAGGCGTTTTTGGATGCAATCGGAAATTGCTTCGGAACGAATTTCCACACAGGATAATGTGGAGCCAATTGCTGCCAGCAACCTTCAACTTTTGGAGTTCATTTTGAATATGCATACATATTTTGTATCTGGCTTAGTATTTAACTCGATCTTATACATTGCGGTAGGTGCGGTTAAATCAGCCTTGAACCCACCCAAACTACGGCGATAGCTACAAAAGCGGTAGGTAGTATATAAAATTATGGTAAAGTATCTATGCGATGGAGAGACATGACCATGGTGGCTTGTGAGCTGCGCTAATTGCTCGAAAGCTTTATGTATTTCATTTTATTATTTGATGTGTGTTTGACAATTTTTTATTAGCTGTACTGCATTGATATGTAAGCAGTACCAACTGTGGTTTGTCGCGTGTTGTGTTAGTGTTTCAAGTGGTTGCTCGAAAGTGGTGCACTTGGAACAAACATTGGTTCAATGTTGGAAAACAATTCGGATTTAGGTCAACCTGCCACAGAGGCAGTGTTTCCACTAGACCACTAGAGTGGGCTTAGTGATACAGGCGAAAACAAATTGTAGGATCGATGATTGCACGCTTTCTTATCTAGATTTTTTGCAGGTTATGCGCGAGTTTTTAGGGTACAGTGCAGTGTGAATTGTCGGCTCGGCACGAACTCGAGAAGCATTATGATGTAATTTTTTGTTTACAACGAGTACAAGTTTTTTTTTTTTTCAATTTTTGGTGCTGTGGCCACTCCCCCTAACACGGAATTGGGGTGTGATTTTAACACTCCAATACGATTTGAAATGGTTGTATTCCGTTGCACACTTTTGTCGTTTTCGTCGTTGCTTAAACATTTTCTTTCACCGATTTTATTCATATTTTCAGTTTCAGTTTCCCATTTCTAAGACGCAGGAAATTGCTTTCACTAGTTTTTTTAAGAACAAATAAATAGTATCGATGTGCGACATTCAACCAACAACTAAGGCGGCTCTCCCACTGAGGCAACAAGCAACAAGCAACTGGCAATAGGAAACATGCGATATTATCGCTAACAGTTATTTTACATTGAATCAAATTAGACGTCTCACATTAAAGCAACTCAATAGGCGTTTTTCTTTTTTAGTTCAGAGCACAACCTGAACTATTATACAAAAAGTTCGTGTTTCTTTTTTAGCTCAGACACTTCAGAGCTCGAATTTGTGTTTCTTTTTTCGCTCAGAGCATGATCAGAGCGCGCTCTATGAGCTCAGAATAAATTGACTGAGCATCCTGAGTAAAAAGCTGAGTACACATGTACCTACATGCACACTTCCAGTCACATTTGAAGGACAAAAAAACAGGAAAAACAAAACATCCTCTGAACGCTCTGAGCACGAATGGTTCAGAGCGCTCTCATAATGCTCGAACTCTGTTCAGTGCTCAGCTCTGAACTAAAAAAGAAAAACGCCTAGTATCGGACGAACGAAAAATGTTGCTGATTGCGGCAACATTATTGCTGGCGATACACAGCGCATGTTGAAAAGCGATATATATCGCGTCGTAGTATAAACATTTGCGAGTAGTGAAGTGACAATTTTGAAATTGGGTCGGATGTGCTCTGAGTTCCTTTGCGCAAATATTTCCACCATGATTTATTATATTCGTAAACGAGGGGTGCACCCAAATTTCCTTCTATTTTGTCTCTTTTTCTTAAATTCCACCACATTAGCAAAATCGTATCATCGGAGTCGGATGACATCACAGCTAGAAATTTTCCGGCAACACTGTTGCTTCAATGTGAGAATAGGTTAAAATAAAAGTTGCTTATTGCTTAATGCTAGTTGCGTATTACTTATTGCTTGTTGCCTCAGTGGGAGAGCCGCCTAATGTTTCCACTTCGGATAAAGTTGCTGTCGATATTTTCAATCTGCAGATGTATTAAAGGACTATTCACATGAGAGCGAGCGAACGAATTGCTGAAATGCGAACAAACCACTTTTGATGCATTTATGAACAGAAAATTGTACATTTTACTATTCCAAGAGGAGGATAGTTAATTATCCCATCAAATGTTAATAAACAGTTAAAATAACGAAATTTCGAATTGCAAACTTTTTGCCGCGAACGAATACACCCTTGGCGCGAATTGTCAAAGTTTATTCACAATCCACATCACTCAATTCGCGTTCCACAAACTAACGAATAAAGCATTCGTTCGAACTTAACCTCAAACTCAAAATGTTATAGAGACAAAATAACGGCGACTGTCATTGGATTCGCGGGTTTCTGCGACCAAATTAAATGTATCATGTGAATGGACTGTCAAAACTTGAGAATATTCGTTTGTTCGTAGGTAGTTGGTCGCTCTCATGTGAATGATCCTTAAGAACGACTTCTTCTTTCTAAAAGGCTTTCGTACTGGGAGATTGGAACCCCCTTACGTCAGGGAATACTTAGAATTCTATTTTCTGTTACGTGTGAGTAATTGTTTTTATATTGAACCTGTTCCTGAACAGTTTTAATGTGATAGGGAGATCAACGAAACAGCGACAAATGTCGCTTTCATTAAAGAACTTATGTCGTTTTCCATTGGGACCACCACAAATCTTTTTCAGATCTCAGATTTTACTGGGCAAATGGAACATGCAACGAAATTGATCTGCTTTTGTAAATGGATTAGTGCGATATTTGACAACAATATCAGCTGTTCAAATTGCATTTGTTTTGCAAAAACCACAAATGGATATCGACTTGAAAAATGTTTCTCCTATTGCACATACAAATAGAGGATTTTTGGTGATTCATAGTTTGCAGATGACGAGGAAAACTATGAAGTTAATAGTTCCTCCTAAATTATATCCATGGCTATTAAATGTATTTCGTTATTTTGGTTTTCACGAAACTTCCCCCATTTGTCTTCAAAGCAAACTTCTTAAAATGACGTAGAACAGCTGTGCAAAGTATATTGGTATTGTGAGAGTGTGTGTAGATCTGAAAAAATATCGAGATCTGCAAAAAGTGCTCTGAATCGAAAAAAAGATTGATTTTTGGTCCCAATGGAACATGAAAAGTGATTTAGATCAAAAAAAAGATTGATTTTTGGTCCCAATGGAAAACCACATTACTAAATTTGACTGCAAAATTTACGTTGGTCAGTTTACGTAATCTGTTAAATCGGATGAAGAAACTGAGAGTTCTATAAAATATCTAAATATACTGGTAAGTATGAACGGCTGGTTACAACTGTCTCTTGGGACAAAAGAAACATCTAATTGTCTGTTGTGAACACTTGAAGATCTCCGTGAAGATTTGCTATTTGTTATATGGTTCCGGTTATTACAGTTTTAAAGCCGATTCTATCAAAAGCCTGCGTATTTTATAACTAAACCCATATCTGCTCCGTCGATCGCTAGAAAGCTTTTCAGTGATGATTTTTTTTTTTAACTCCTGCTCTCTTTTTACAACACGATTTGGAAGCACTTGCCTTGAGTTGTGTCCAAGTGTATTCTGTATTACAATAACTATATGTATGGGTGGATGTATGAATGAATAACTAGACAAACTTCGGGCTCGCAGTTCTGCTCTATGATTCGTCCCTCAATCAAAGTCGACTAAAATTTGTTTCGATAAAAGATCACACCTATTTAAGTGGCACCAAAGTTATATTTCAGCCCACAATTTGATCGAAGTATTCTACCAACAGAAAATTGTGTTACGGGAAATTGTGTTGTGATGTAGATATCGACGATTTAAAATTGATTCCGGACTCGAACCAAGTCGAACGTACATAGTTCTTTTTGTTATGTTAAGTGCACTGTTTAGTGTCGAAAAGAGTAAATAGCAGCAGGTTATAATTATATTTCCAGTTCCACAACTCAACAAGGCGTCCATGACTACTACGGTGACGGTAGGAGGTAGAAGATAAGCTTTAAATTATAAGATTATAACATTTAAATAATCAAGTAAAATATGCATTCTAATCGAGATTCCTATTTTTTCCTCTCGCCATTCCCGTTTTTAGGAAAATCCAGTAGTCCTCTAGATGGTGTTAAGAGTGCTGAGAACAAGGTGGCCGAGGAAAAGCCAAAGGTTTTGAAGAACACAAAGCCGACAGTAGCAGATCTTCCCTTCGACAGACAGATCGTTTCCACTAAACTGGCAGCGGCCTTGGTCATGCAGGGACGGGAAGATGTTTCTACCGGCGATATGGACAAACTCATTTATATTTTTATTCTACTGGTGAAACTAGCTAAGGAAAAGGTAAAAAACGATGGAACCGCTCTTCAGATGAAGCACGTTCTATCCGAATTGGATATAGCTCAGCCGATAAGTCCGGCTATGGTTGAGGAGATTATCGAGAACGAAGTTTCTGCGTATGTAGCAGAAGTTGACATGGATCTCGATGTGAGTGAGAAAGATGCGAATGCTTCAAGCAGTGCAAGCGCTCTGGAGAGCCTCACAGACTCAGATCTGCAAACGTTATTGCAAAATTTCAAGCACCTGTCCACAGAGGAACAGCATCATTTGATTGCGCATTTAAAGAAGCTCGAGACGGCCGATCCAGTGCGTGTGGAGAAGTTACGGAAGTATGTTAATCTGGATACGGATGCCAAGGAGGCATCTGGCTCAACAGCTGCCGGCAGCGATTACAAGTTTTCTGATTCATCGAGATCGAAGAGGAGCACAGGTGGTGATTCGCCACGGTCAGCACGCAAGGACCAGTATACCGACGACGAGGCAAGCCGAGGAAGTAACGTGCGCAGGTTTATCGATGATGATGACGAAGATGACGATTATAACTTTGACGATGTGTTTAAAGCGGCTTCCAGTAATGTTACCCGTCATTCCGAGGAACGGTCGCAGCAAAGTTCAGTAGTTGGTGTCGCCCAGAAAACAGATGCAGTAGATGGTATCAAGCGTCAGCACCAAAATACAAACCTTCGGCAAATATCCTTGCACCAATCACCCAGCGGCGATGTTGCAGCTGCAGCGCCTCCAGTCAAGGCTATGGATAAGTCCACACTGGACTTTAAATCTTCCTTGGGCAGTGTGTCGATAGCTGATACTCAGAATTTGATTGCTAACCTAATGGGTTCGCTGCAGCAAAGTTGTGGCCAGTTCGGTACAACGAAAGTGGGTGGTGGTCAGTCTTCTGACGCGGATAACAGCCAATCAAGCAATGGAAACGTTTCTGCTTTGAAGAATGCCCAACAGCAGCCGGTAGCACCAGCCTCAAACTCAGTTCCGTTCTATTTACAACAGCAACAGCAACAACAGCAACAACAACAGCAACAACAGCAACAGCAACAGCAACTGCCGCCACAAATGTATGGAAACTTTCAGAACATGCAAAATCCACAGATGCCGGGCAACTACTATCCCGGAAATTATGACAATACGATCGCGTATCCAAATTATAACTACGGCGGTCAACTGCAACCCGGCATGAACGCCCAGCAATTAGCTCAACAGTTTAACATGGCGAACTTTATGCAATCGGCGCAGAATCCCTCGAATTATAATAACATGTACGGCAATAGCGGTTATAAGTAGTTTCTGACTCCTCCGCGTGTCGTGCGCTTGAGTGTTGTGTTCCTGTGCAAATGTAAAGTTAATTTAGTTGATAAATACATTTTTTTTTTTTAAATTAATCAAGGGAAGTAAATCGAAGTTATTCATTCACTTTGATGAGTGTTAACGAGTGCGTGAAGAAGATCCAAATATTTAAAACAAACAGTTGTACTAAAGCTCATACATTCAGTGGGATATCTTTTTGGGTGCCTCTTTGATGCCTTAATGACTTGCAAGATCAACAACATTACGATGTCTGTCAAAAGGTAAGTACATTGCGTTCTCTTAATCCTTTGAAAATGCTAAATTTTGTTTTTATTTTGCTTCTAAACAAATAGACATGCACACAACTAAGAGAAGATACATTCTACAAACATGTATGCAGGATCTTAATGTTCGTTTTGTTTGTTGTTAATTTAAACGAGTACTCGATAGACTTAATCCCATCATAGTTACCAACAATACGTTTTAATATAATATTTGTGTAACTACAATGATAGGTAATAAACAAAAAGTTCTTAATTTGTTTCTTGGATTTTCTTTTCTTTTTGGAGGTTAAGTTTTAATACATCTGGCAGCGGTATGGTGATGAGGGAGTGAAATCACCACTTCAATTCAAATTGTAAAAGGTGTGAAAACACATTAATGATCAACTTCTATTGAAATGAAATGAGTAAACGGTCAAAGAATTCTTAATTGGCATCGAGATCAAGGAAGCCCGATATTGCGATAGGTTCGTGCTTATTGTAAACCGCATGAATGGGTAAGTAACTGATATTTTGTAGTTGTTATACGTTCAAAGTGTTTTGGTTTTGAACCGAAAGACTGGGGCTACGCCGAATAATCTTAGTGTACCTCTTGGTATAATGGTTCCAAACAATAATAAAATCAAGGTTTTTTTGGATGTGTAAACATCTAAGCGCGCGTTGTTGGAATCTGGTGGAGTAATTCCAAACATAGAACTTGCTGCAACGGATATGCGTCACTGTGTTTTATCATTGCATACATTTATGAGCTGAAATAAAGCATGTTTTTGAAGTTATTACTTCTTTAGGCGCGTTGGGCACTTTGGATGGGAAGAAACCAATAAACTCGCATCACTGTTACCATCACCGTTACCGTCACCAATCCCAATGAAATTTTGTATGTGTGCATGGTTGTATGCAGCTAGAAATTTAGGATAGTTTTGGACCCGATAGGTGGCGCTGTTGTCGATTTTTTTGTTATTTCATAATATATTAAGAACACGGTTATTACAATTCCCTCTTTTCTCAATGACGTGTATCAACTATCAAGCCACACACATACCGCACGCACGGTGTTTACACATACATATTTCGGGTCTGTTGGATACAGTCGCACATTTAATTTGAAATGCATGTATTTAGAAACCTACTTGTAGAAAAAATCAAGTGGGTTGCTTTTGCACCGCAATTTCTAGACGATTATTAAATTGATAGGAGTACCTAGGTTAGATTGGAACTTGCTACACACATGAAAAAGTAAGTAAAGCATTTTTTTAAATTCCTTCATAGAAGGGCCAACGCCTAGTGGCTAACGCTCCATATCGTTATAACTTCCCAGAAACGTAGTTCTTTAATCATGCTTATTTTGAGATTCGAACGATATTGTGAAAAAAAAAACATTAAAAACATGGCAATTGTTCCAAGTACGTTTAATCTACTTAATATTATCATTTGTTTAAATATTTGTAAGGAATTTTCGCCTCAACAAAAATCCATTGAAATATGTTCTGGATGAGTTAGTAACAGAATTTAAAGGATAGGGACAATATTATCTATTCCTCCTATCTCAATGCTAACGACCACCTTAAGATTTGTCGCAGAAGGTTGCTACCAATTTGGAGTAGGGAAAGATACAAATAAATTTTTTTTTTATGTCTCAATCATCCTTATCAAAGTGCATACAAATTGTAACAAACGCATTGGAAGCTAAACTTTGCCCCAAATGGGTACAAAAAGTATCCTAGCTAGTGAGGAAGAAAAGGACGAGATAAAATTACATTTTTGCAAATTTTATCCGCCAAGAATATAGACGAAACCAAAGCAGTCGCAGTTTAAGCGATAGGAAATTGCACACGAATAAAAAATTACATTTGTTTCGAACGATTAGAATGTCAAAATACGATCAACATTCGAATGACAAATAAACTTTCGATTGATAGGATGAATTTCTTATCTGTTCGAATGTCAAAATACAGATTCTTCGAATTCGAGACACTTTCGAACGAAATCGAATCTAAAAATAAGCGTGAAAGAATTAAATTAAAAGCATTTAAAACCTCATTGTTTTAACAGAACTACTGAACCCGCGATACTAATAATCTTTTTTAAGTGTCCAGGCTAACTTTTTCGAACTCACAATGACGAAATTTTCCATACAAAATTGCATATTGTGACCTAGGAAATATTTAGTGTGAAGGTTAAGAATTTTTACTGGTAAGACCCAACAAGTTCATTGGGTGGTGTGGTAAGCAACGCCCACGATGATAGAAAAGAGTTTTAGTTTTTTTTTTTTTGTTACGTTTTAGACCTGCCTTAGCTATAAGCTGAACGTAAAACAAGTATCCGTCAGAAGCACGCAAATTTAAATCGTTTTCATCGAATCCATCTCATTGTGCAACAAAGGCCTTTTTTTTTTTAGAGAGATCTTTAATCTTTTTCCAACTGACTAATGAACTTCGATTGAATGGGAAACTGCAGTCCATTGGCCTCTCTTGATTTGCTAGTAAAGTAAGTATCTACAAAAAAAAAAAAAACGATTTGCAACAATCATCGGATAAGATTTTCTAATTGCGCCTGATGGGAATAAATAATGGCATTATCGTTTCGAGGTTACGGGGTGAAGTGTTTGGAATTCATCTTTTGCCTGCAGTTCCCGCTGTGTGATAGATCGACAGACAACAATCGATGATGACAATTATCGTCTACTTTGCAAGCACTTCACGCAATTTTGTGAACGTTGAAATAAAAATACAACTACGGTTGGTTTTAGCTGTTATGGACTGGACGGCCACACTTGCCTTTGATGGTTACTTTTGCAGCACTTTTAGTTTCAGTGAACGGCAGTTGCGTTATGCAGCGTCTATTAAGGGCTAACAAATTTGTTGGAAACTTTCACCAGCAGCTCCTTATTTGATATCTTATTGTTGCATCGATTAAAAAAAACGAATATTCATGCAACAAACTGGCTTATATAATATCATAGTTTAAGGCATGAAATCTTATTTGAATTTGACGTAACAATGAACTTAATTTTATTCAACACGAGTTCAGTTACCATCATAGACAAATCAAATCATACTGAGACCACCAACTGCGGCCGATTTTCCGTTACTTGCCTATGAGCTATGTATGATTTGTCTATGGAACTGAATGTAGATGCACACATAATGGATATACTAAATTGCAATAGGATTGAGTAATTTGGTGTGACTGCTGTATTCAAGAGGTGGTTTACAAAACCAAGTTCTTGTGAGTTCTAAAGGTGTTTTGGGTATTGTACCTATAACCGAATTGATAAGACAGAAACGTCAGTCTGAACTCTGGTTTGGTTTTATCCACATTCGTGCTCAAATTTAGCAGTAAATTCATTTGACATATGCGATTGTTGTTGTTTCGAAGGTGTATATTTCCAATTAACTTGTTTCGAACATGAGGTCTGTTCCCTTACTTTTGTCGTAAGAATGGAAAAGACAATTAAAATGGCAGTGGTGGGGATAAATTCTCTCACAGAGAGAGACACTTACGAATAAGTTAGGGAACGCTTTGTAGTAAACTATGAAAAATGACAGATATGGCAGATAAATAATTCCATAAATTGCAGTGGTAAAGAATATTTTCAATACGATGGAATGTTCGGCGAGAACATTCAATATTTATTTTGCCGTCTGTTTTAATAGAACGCAAGAAATCAAAACTAATTCAATCGAATGTCAAATATGACAAGAAATTTCAAATCAGCTGTTAATTGTTTGGTGACCGACAGCCCTTCAAATTTCTTACACCAAGAAATTTGTTGAGTAAGAATTCGTAAGATTCTCAGTGGAGGGGTAATATTTTGCTCTCTCGACGACGCTCTCTTTTACGAATTTTTCGAGTTAAGGAACGGCATTGAGTAAAAATTCGTAAGAATTCGTAAAAATTCGTAAGATTTAAAAGTAAAGGAACAGACCTATTATGTCTGTTCCTTTACTTTAAAATCTTACGAATCTTGTTGCCGTTCCCTAACTCGAAAAATTCGTAAAATAGAGTGTCATAGTGTAATAGAGAGTGTGTGTAGATCTGAAAAAAATATCGAGATCTGCAAAAAGTGCTCCGAATCGGGAAAAAGATTAATTTTTGGTCCCAATGGAACACGAAAAGTGATTTAGATAAAAAAAAAGATAGATTTTTGGTCCCAATGGAAAACGCCATTAGATGATGTAACTAATTTTCTTAGTAAATTAGCAAAGTCCTCGAGTTTATCAGTCTTTTTAACGACTTGTCGTACCAACCACTTTTTTGAACACTTGAATTAGTATCTGTCATTTTTCATAGATTACTACAAAAGCGTTCCCTAACTTTTTTGCAAGTGTCTATTTCTGTGAGAGCATTTGTCCCCTCCACTGCCATTTTGACAATCTTTTCCATTCTTACTACAGTAGTAAAGGAACAGACCTATTAATAATTATTTCTTGTATACAGCCAGATCACAAAAATATGAATAGATAGATCATTATCGAGATCCAGACTCGCAATACCACAAACAAAAATCGTCTATCAATAGGCATGTTTTATTTTACATCTAGTCACAAGTAAAATCTTCAGCACGCAATTACAACAACTAGACTCTACCTACTTGGCACTTACCGAGATTTACTATCTACATATTTAAGCCAAGTTAAAACATGGAAAACTAGAAGTCGGGACACAGTAAAATATATACTAAGGTGAAAAACGCCATTTGTCAAACGCATTTATGATATATAAACGGATTATTCGCCTCACTATCCCAGGAAGAAAGCGGATGCATCATTTGGAATAGATGATTTCCCCAAACAATATACTTTGCATTCAAACTCTTTAAGGTCATTCGCGGCTACATCTCTTTTCACGCCCATAACAAATAACTCTTGCTATGTTGAGACTATTTACACGCTTGGAATAAGTAATTGGCCACCTCGCACACTAAGTGTATCGAACTTTCTTATAACCTAATTGCATAAGTAAAATCGTGTTTACCTTGAAATGGCGGACGATCGGTCGCCAATGCTTTCTCTCAAGTGAATCTGCTCGAAAATACAAATAAGTAGACCTTATTTCGGCAGAGGCAAACCATCGAACCCCGCCCAATGCATTCCTATCACGGACACAGGCATGCAGATAATTTGAAATTCAGCGACAATAGGTACCTGTCAAACCAAACTCCGGTTGTTTACCTCACAATAGATAGACCCGGTTTTTGAAAATAAGCGATCGGCACAGGTATGTGGTGCCATCGCCAAAATGACCCCCTGCCATGTATTTATTTGACGGAAAGAAATTTATGTGACGCCTTTGTGATGAGCACCACAAGTCAAAGGCTACATACTCAGTCAGGTGAAAGCTAGAGTCACTGGTCTTCAGCGCATAGTGGCCATACCACATACAGATACACCATCGATCGATACTTATTCTCATATAAAATTTACTTTCGTATAATGAACATTTCTGGTGTCATCTTGCCGGCAGAGGCAGATGACCACAGGTGCCGCTGAGGTGGTTTGGTGGCACGTTTCTTCGTTGGTCCATGTCGCTGCGCGGTGGTTTGACCAGATATTGGTGCCTCTCGTGTAATGCGGATGGAAAAAGAAAGTTATGTCGTAATTACAGATCTCTCGACGCGAGACTAGGTTTTGCTTAGTTGTTCTATTAACGAACTTGCACGGAGTGATATGGCTCACTCTATAAGCTATCGAATTCCGCTTCACTTGCATTCCATCCTCTCTAAATGTCTGTCTTTTAGATAGATCCATGTTGATTATTGCGATCGATGTTTGCCTTTAATCTTCCGGTTCACTGAGAGGTGATCTTAAAAAAAAAAAACAACGTTCAGCATAGTTTGGCTAATTGCGGTGTAATTACACACCTCGTCAGGTGCACAGAGGAGAATTCTTTGTACACTCTGAAGAAGTTTCGGTAATTAACTATTAGAAAGTGATCGGTATCGGAGGAGATCTTGGCAGAATGTCACATCATGCAAAACAGCCTAAAATGCGCGCACTCGCATTGTAATGTCGACATTGCGCAATCATATCATTTTTCTTACGTGTTCCATTGAATGTCTTTTTGTGTGCGACTTTAATGGCTGAATATAGGAATGTAACCTGCTATTAAAACTGGTTTTGTGTTCGCGCATATCTCACCGAGTATCATAATTACTCGATACTGACAAAGTGACAATCATGACAACGCTGTTCTTGATAGTACCGCTCACTCAAGACTCAAGAGCAAAATGTAGGTATTTATTCGAGCAAGCGATTTAGTGGTGTTGAGTGCCCTGCCTGACAGAACCATGTGGGCGGTTAAATGGTTTGGATAATTTACACCGACTAGTTGACAGGTTATTATGTGTTGGTATAATAGGTATATGGATGCGCACTAAACATTTTTATTGACGGATAGGACATCAAATAAATTGACAAAAACTTGGGTTACAACAATTACGGTTGGATGAAGAAGTGGAGCGATTCAACCATTCTCACAACCATTTGTTTTGTCGGAGTTTTTAATTTTTGGGACGAATAGAAGGGACCTACTATTTTATGATAAGTCCAAACGGCTAATTAAGAAGCTTTTTTATGACAGTTTTACTCTCGGATGTTCTTTCAGACATTCGCGAGAGGTGGCGCAGTAGAAAAAAAACTTAAGATGTAATTTGTGTTTTTCCGTGAATCGAACCTGGGAAATTTCGCTTTATAGCTCAGCACTCTAAGCCACTGCGCCTACATTGTTTCAATTAAAAACGATTATAAGGCCCAGTTTGTTCAATCTTGGTTATCTTTAATCAGAGGTTATTCCAGCTGGTAACCAGCGAATGTGTTTGTTCAGGAAAATATTAACCAGAGAATCAGTGGTTTGGTTAGTTAACCAGAGAAATCGATAACCAGCCGATTTTGGCCGGTTAATGAGATTTAACCACTGATTTTCTGTAATTTCGTTTGTTCAAGATTTTTTAGGGATTACGTGGGTATTTATTTTGACGTATATGCTACACAAAAATGTCTGTGCCATATGCAAACAAAAACAAAAATAGAAATAATAGAATGAACGAATATTATAATGCAAAAGATTTTTCACATCGGATTTGTTGACGTTTGCAACCGACACATAATATATAATATGTAAAATACACTACACACCAGTCAATTGAAGGTGAGGGTATAGCTATAGGTTTCTAACAAAATAATGGATGAATAAGGATTATGTCTCACAAAAACAAAGTTTCATTATTGAGTTCTTAAAAAATTGGATTTTGACATTCTTTTTTGTGTTTAGTAATGTGGTATTCGATTGGTCGCTCTCAGAGCACTTTTTCCTCCCATCTTTTTTCTTTTCTCATGCTTGTTTCAGATTTATAATGGAAATCGCTTGAAAAGTGTCGAAGATTATACACATTCAAATCGCACGAATATCAACACAAAAAAGAGCAATTGGCGTTTTCATCAGGTTTTCATGTTCGATAGGCACACGAAATCTGTAACCTCAGAGCAAATCTGCAGAATCCCAATCGAATACCAAATAAGTTAACTATAACTGAATACATTCATAAAATATCTACCTAAACAAATTACTTATTAAAAACAAAAGGAACCGAAAACAAAAAAACAAATTAACCAAGGATTCGGTCAATCACTGAACTGACAAATAAATTTGGAAAATGGAACGATTTGTTGGAAAGCTATGGTTTGGTGACCGAAGTGAAAAAAACGCTCAACAAACACTCATTGGTTATCACGGATTTATAATCATTGGTTAACCTAAATCTATGGTAACCCAACCAAGGATTTAACCAGCTTTGAACAGACCGGCCCTAATTCGGAAACGATCTTACGGGACCTAATTTGATGCTACTCTACAGACTCTGCGGAATAAGCCATTAGGCTTATAATCAGTAAATACGATACATAGTTTATCGCGGTGCTGCATTAGGATAGGGTAGGTGGCAGTCTAAGAGACAGGGCGAGTTCATAATTGCAACATTGTTGCACATGCCATGCAAAAAATATTGATTCAATGCAATTATGAACAGAAACACTGCTGCAAATTTGCAGTAGTTTTGCGTTTCCAAAAAAGAGTTCATTATATGCAGTAGGAAACAAAAAAATTACAGAAATTTTTAATTTATCTTTTTTCTTTCAGTGACAGATGGTTGTTATTTATAAATACTTTAATAATGTCAATTAGAAGAATCATTTTAGGACTGATTCTTAATCACTTAAATGGATCTAATTTTGAAAGTGTTCAGGCAAATATTTATGAAAGATATAGAAGCAAAATTCAAAGAAAAAGGAAGATTCTTTTGGTAAAAATTAACAGGATTCCAAGAAACATTCCAAAAACTAAGAGTTTTCTTAAAACCATAGGACAATTTCCAGATGATGTTTTCAGAAACTATTTTCGTATGAAAAAGAACAGATTTTTTTTCGGCTTGCTATAAAATCGGACTGGATGCTTAAACGGATCAAAATCAGCAGTTTGGTATCAGCATTCGACCATAATTTTTGTTCACTTGCATTCTTATAAAACACAAATAATATACCTATTTCAACTTTTTATTAAAAAAAAATACCTTAATTTATTTTGGATATATCTATTTAATTTTCATTTATTTTACTTACATAGCTATTTGTTCCTGCCATCTTCCAGCAACTCGGCAACAAAATAAAATTCAATGCAGAGTTGATCGCAATTTGACTGTCATTTTACTTATATGAACGTAAATAAAACTGCCGTCATTGAAAGATAATGCAGGTTTTTTACATTAATGAACGCAAAAACTGCCGTATTTTTACTTTTATGAACTTTAGCACACTTCGACCAGATTAAAAGGTCCTTTGTCATACCACATGAGTGAGAGTGTAAGGAAAGATAGCCAGAGGCATTTCTAGACTGGTTATACTAGCGGGAGCCTTGTTGCGTGCAAGATTTGTGACGATTTGCCTTCTTAAAAAAATCTGAAGAGGAATCTTTAAATCGGTGTGTCGAGTTTGTTTCTTTTTGAAAGTTTTTTTAACTAATCGAAATGGAAATTTAATAATAAACCAACCAACATGTCTATAACCTCGGAATTAGATAAGGTGCAGCTTGCAAACTATTATCACCTGGGGCCCAATTCCGCAAGAGTGAGTTTTTTGCCCGGCCACTGCCCAGCCCATGTACACTAAACACAGTTCACGCGATTCCGCAACGTTCTGTGAGTTTGAATGTGCTGAGTGAAACATTTTTTTCAGCCGACTGAGCTGAATTCTGTTTGACAGAATTTTTGTGTAAAAAAAAGGAAAATGAACGCGATTGTAAGACACACAAGACGACAAAGTCGGTATGTTGGTATATTAAATTGTTTCTGTTTTGTATATTACGTTTATATTCTCGCAGGAGAAAATTAATTATTATAAGAAGAAATATTAGAAACTCTCGGGATCCCTTTGAAGAAGCAACAGAACAGCAGTTTATCGATTTGTATCGGTTTTCCAAACACAAATTCTTTGGGAAAAATTCAACATCTTTTTTTTAAAATGAACGTCATTTGCCATTTAGTGGCTTTTAAATGAGCCACATTTTGCTTAAATTCCTCAACTCCCAGTCGAGAACAGAGTGAATACATTTTTTGAATTGTGTGCACGAAAACTGTCAAAAAAGCCTACTTACACTCTTGCGGAATCAGATCAAGCCCGTGTATACTTTTTTTCGGGTACACAAGAAAACTCACTCTTGCGGAATTGGGCCCCTGGGAATAAATAAAATACACTTGACAACCAGTTAAAAATACTGCACAAAAAGTCAGCAGTTCTTTTATAATTTGTATCTGCAGTATCGGCACTGTGCGACACTTGACTATAGCTGTGTTTTTTTTGAGCTTCTATCTCAGCAAAGCAAAGTAAAGTAGGATTTTCAGTACGCTAATTACAACAACTACGTTATACTTGACACTTCGAGAATCGCAATAGTTGTTGTAATTGCGTGCTGAAAATCCTACTTTACTTTGCTTTGCTGAGATTGGAGCTCAAAAAAACACGGCTTATATAAAATGTAAAACATTAAAAAAAAAGAAAAGGTGTCACACTATATAAAATGTGAAATATGTACTGAAAATAAAGGCACTTGATACTGAACTTCAGAGAAATCGGTTGTCAGATCTCAGTGTCCAGTAGAGGGAGTAATTGAAATAGAATTAAATTATTGTCAATAACGACAGTAATGAATTCGACCAACCATTCGTTTCTTGTCATTTCGACATTTCCTTGTCATTTCAAACGATAACGCCGATATACATATTTATTAAAGCGATTACGCAATCTACCTGCTACAAAGCCGCCTAAATAACCTACAAATTAATTTATATCAAATTATGAAGCAAAAATTAAATAATTTAAAACACCCGCACACAGCGATGCTTTTCAATTGCGACCGAAATCTAAGTGACACCTAGATGGGAACAAAAAATTCACGTAGCATGCATTCTCAGCCATAACACACAAATGTTCAACCACAACAGGTGTGTTGTATATGTTCGTCTATATCTGCATAACCACAGCAATCTAGCTAACAACTCACCTGCATACCATGCAGCCATCTCGCACAATTCCTCGTTTCAAAACAACCATCTCTCATGTGCCCAACCAAAACACCCCTGCCGGGGCGCTACCATCGACGCCACCGACCATTAGCGTCAGCCTCTGATACTTCCATTCGAACAGGTACTACAGCGCTTTTAGTACACTTCAAGCCACCAGACTAACCACAACTTAAGAGATATTTAACATCTTGAATCGGTACTGCGCGGGCTTTGGATATTTTCTTTTTCTTCACAGGTTTCGTGTAGTTTTTGATTTTTTTTCTTTCGGTTTGCGAAACCAACGTCTTATATTTATGTATATTTGTGTAAGAAACCGATACGTCGCTAAGAAAATTTTCGCTGAAATTCTATTCAATCTTTCAATCAGTGTGCCCATTTGTCGTCGTCGCCGTCGTCGGCTTGACTGAGATTTTATTGTTAAGCTTGCGGTATTGTGAAGTTGCGAAGAACAAATATTGCATTCTCTTGCCGGTGCTACCTACTATTGTAGTAACCACTTTTCAATTACAAAGGTGCTCATTCTGCTCAAAGTGTGTCATACAACAATAGTTTTATAAGTTATATCTGAGAAGCTGGAGAAAAGAGGTTCGCGAGTGTTGCACTGCAGTGCTTGATCTTTGGCCAAACTGTGCATAGATTTCCCGAGCTAATTGCATGTTCCGCCGTCGTCATTGCTAGAAAAATGGAAAGTGATTGCTAAATTGTGGTGCTGTGCTGTTGGAGTTATTAGTTCGTTTAACCGCACAAAGTGCTGAAAAAAGGTGCAACAACAAATTGTAACAATTGTCTTTTGAATTTAATGGATTTCGTCAACCTGTCACGTGGATACCTACTAGGAGTTTGAAGATACCGTCGTTGATAGCAAGTTCCTCGGCTTTTATCTGCTGTTCGTTGTATAGAGTTTTTCGTGGTAAGTTATTAAAATAATTGCTCACGGTTTGGTTGCTTTGTGACCTTTTAACTAGCATGACAACCTCCTACTTGGGCAACGGCAACCTATAAACAAAATTAGAAGTAAACAAGACACGACGTAATTGTTAAAAAATGAAGAGTGATTAAAATCCAAAACAAAAATGTGACCAGTTTCAAGAGGGTGAACAGTCAACATTTGTGGCGGTAACACGGGGCGTATGCGTAACATAAACTTCCGTGTGTCACACTCTGTGTACGGAGGTTTGAGTTTGTAAAACAAGTTTCACTTTTGTTTAATGTGGGTTCTACTTAACCTTTGGTATTCAAGTTTGGCTTGTGTAGTACAAGCAGCTACCATTTATTCTGTTGTTAATGTGCGGTAATAATATAATAATCATTTTTAGTGTCCAAGTTGTATTTAACGAACTCACAGCTAATTAACGTTTTTGATATAAAATTGTCCATTGCGTCCAACAAAATATTTAAAGCGAAGGTGGAAAATGAACTTAGTTTATTTTTTGTACGCCATGTTGTTTAGGGCGCCCCTATAACCTTGGGTCTAAATTGCGAAACATCGTGAGCCGCCGTGTTACAATTTTCAACAAACTTAAAAAGTTTGTACCAGTTTCATTGATATTTCACAGAGTTAAATACGATTCTGTACACTAACCAATACTTTTTGTTATCTTGCGAATGTTTATAGTTAACCGATTGAAACAAACTCATGTTTGTATACAAAGAACCTAACCGATAGTACCTACTAGGTTATCACAACCATTGATTTTGAGTTTGTTTGTGAAACATTCGCGAAAGGTGTCACAGTTGGCTGGCACAACTACAGGTGAATTTGTAGTTTTTGGGGGCCAAAATGTTATACCCGTCGCAGACAAACTTGTTATATCTACAAATTGTTGGTCAAGGAAACAACGAAGTTAATTGATTTGTAACTTTCTCCATTACGTAGTACCTAAGAGAAAGATATTGTTTTGGTACAAAATTTCGAACTCGAGATATTAATCAATTCTGATATTGCGATGATAGAGGAACTCAAAAAAGTTCTGTCCGGTCTGTCCGTCTGTCCGTCCTTCCACAGGCCTACAGCCTAAACGGCTTCCCGGATTACGTTCAAACCTCGGATTTGGAGTTTTTGGGCTTACAGCTCGGGAGGTGTTTTTTTTTTCAAGGTACTTCCCATATAACATTTTCGTACCAGTTTGATTTGATCGAAAACGGCTATAACGATTTCAACCAAAATTGATATTTAAGCTTAAGTAGGTGAGGTTACCAGGACTGCGTACCCAGTTTTTGGCTAAAAATTCGAACAACGTTACTTTTGAAATTTTTATATATCTAATAACGCTCTATACGATTGTAACAAAAATTAATTTCTAAGGCAATGTGGTCTTTTATAACTTAATAGCAAACTCAGTTTTTCTCTATATCATCGTACAATGGATTTTTGAAAAAAAAATTTTTTTTTAATATTTAGTTTTTTCCAGTTTACCGGAAAACGGCAATAACGATTTGACCAAAATGCAAACATAGAGTCAAATGGATGTTTTCAAAACTATTGTGTCCTCAATTTTCGATTTGCTGAAGACTCTGAAATTCTGTCAGACTCGCACTAAACGAGAAAGTTTCGTGCGATCCAGTCGTGCACTATATTTCCACTGCTGTTCCTCTCGCAAATGTCTGACAAACACCCAAAGTATTACTGTCATAAAAGACCTTCCCAATCAGCCGCTTCGACTCGGGATAGAATTGTAGTTCTCTTTCATTAGTTACAAAAATTAAAAACACACAAAAACGAATGGTAGTGAGAAGCTGGTATTCCTTATGAACCTGTTGCGCCAACTATTTATTTACTTAATCAGAAAACTTTGACTTAAGACTTGATTCATTATTTTTGCTTTTCGAGGTCATCGCAATTTATCAAAAGCCAAGTCATTCATAGCCTTTTCATATTCATAAAACTCATGTCATCAAATTATTGTATTAGTGCTTGATTGAAGAAGAAACCTCCGTCCTCACCGTACAGGATGATGTCAGAGTTTAAAGCAATTGTCGTGAGCGAAGCGAACCACCTCCAAAAGAGCGAAGATGAATTGTCCAATAGATGATATGCATATGGTCATTAATTTTAAATTTTTGATTTATAAAACTAGTAAAAAGAAGTGTCTTTATGGTTTTGTAATGTCAGACTAACCTATCAAATGGGACAGCAATTACTAACATGCAAAAATGAGTATTTTGCTCGGCAAGAAAGCAAGCTGAAATTTGTATAGATGTATACCCGGTATAGCCTACAGTATTTTGCACTCTTGTTTGCAAAACAAAATGGCCTCCGGAAGTATTTAACGGATAAGAATTTGCTTCTTGTTTTTAGGTACCTATATTAGCCGTGTGTTTTTGAGCTTCGATCTCAGCAAAGCAAAGTAAAGTAGGATTTTTAGCACGCAAAATACAACAACTACGATAGACTTGACAATTCGAGACTCGCAATAGTTGTTGTAAATGCGTGCTGAAAATCCTACTTTGCTTTACTTTGCTGAGATCGAAGCTCAAAAAAAACACGCCTATTGTACAACTGGGAAAATTCACTGTAACATATTACCACTCTAATTTTCATATGTTACAACTGTTAAATTAATGAAAATGTTTTCAGTTGACTGCGTCCATTATTTTTTAAGGGTTATGTGGTATTCGATTGAGCGCTCTCAGATCACTTTTTGCGCTATCAGGACCCCAATTCTCGAAAATTCTCGCATACGTTTATCAGTCAAAATCTCCGATGCTATGCGTCAAAACTGAAATTTGTAATTCTCGAAATTCGCATACGAGAATTTCTCTTCGAATGTGTTTTCCATGCGGATTTGCATCTCGTATACGGAATTATGAGTTCGATACTTCAAAAAAATGGATTGTTTTTTGATTTGTGTGTGAGAAAATAAAAGACAAGTTAAAACAAATCAAACAATTTAAATTATGGAATGTTATTCGTTGAAAGCAGTCTTGGCCCTCTCGGATAGTTCGGCATATTTCGATTTCGCCTAACTGCTTCATTGAGAATCGAAGAAATGCTGAACTTATATAGCCCAAAGTAGCACTGCGAAAATCCATATATGCTCTTTAAACATACCTACATACATTAATATTTCTTTGTTTTGTCAATCGAAAACACCAATGCGCAAAACAAATGAAATTTGGGTATTGTTTTTTTTTTTAACAATCTGTCAAAATGGTTTACTTGACGTGCTGTAGAATTCTACCTCATTCGAATATCATTTTCGCACATTTAAATTTAAGGCGGATTTACTCGTAAACGAATTATGCTATGCGGAATTTAAGGAATTACCGGGTCGAGCAATTTTTATGCTCGTTTGGCACAAAAAAAAGTAATCTTTTCAGATTTCAGAGCACTTTTGCGAATCTACATATTTTCTCAGATTTACTAATACAAGTGCGTTTGAGTTTGACAACTGGTGGAGTTTGTTTACATTTTAGTGAATTTTTTCTCCAGCCAAGAAAAGTAAACAGTGAATGAAAATTTGCTTAGAAAAGTGTCGAAGACTACACAAATTCAAATGTTCCAAGTGACGTTTTTATGTTCGATTAGGCACACGAAATCTGAAATCTGAGAACAAATATGAAGAAACCCAATCGAATATCACATTAGATAAGCTTTTATTAGCAATGGCTTCGGAAAACGGATCCATCTCATCAGCAATCAGATAGCAATTGTAATGTATTTACTGGTATTATATATGTTATTTGTTTTAAAATAAAAACTGATTTCATTATGCTACTAATAAGTCACGACATATGAATGCATTTTACACATAATCGTATAAATAAATTATGTGCATAACTATTGCATCTACCAGGAGCGTATTGTATAAAGACACGAACCGAATATTATGTAACAATTGCAACCATCAATCATTAGAAAACCGTTGTTGTTACAACATCGATAAAGTCTATTTCAAAAAAAATTAATATATATTCAATTACAAATTTGTAAATGGAAATATCTATGTTATAGATTTTTTTTATTAAACCGTCATGTATTAACTGGTCTTTTGTGACGGTCTCACCTCTCACAACCCGACTCAACCTATATTACCGCTTTGTGCTAATGATATTATGAACAACATTTATGTTGCACTGCGCGAACTCGTCAAGCGCCCTTGAAAGTCAGATACGAACTGCGATCTTAACTCAATACGTCTAACTCACTTGACGAGCTGCATTGTGCAGTCCTATACTAATACTACGACACCTTTGAGCAGGAGGGATTTCCCTGTTCAATGAAGCTGTACCTACTTTACAGGTTAACAACTCGGCCATCCTGTATTGCACTGTCCTCAGTGCACCTAGCTAACTATTCTTTTTTTTTCGCACTCAGCCGTGGCAATTAGCCTTTTTTTTTTTTTTTTTCGCACACAGCCGTGGCAATTAGCCTTTTTTTTTTTTCGCACTCAGCCGTGGCAATTAGCCTTTGTTTCGCACTCAGCCGTGGCACTCAGCCTTTTTTTTTTTCGCACACAGCCGTGGCAATTAGCCTTTTTTTTTTTTCGCACTCAGCCGTGGCAATTAGCCCTTTTCTTTTTTTTGTTTCGCACTCAGCCGTGGCACACAGCCCTTTTTTTTCGCACTCAGCCGTGGCAATTAGCCTTTTTTTTTTCGCACACAGCCGTGGCAATTAGCCTTTTTTTTCGCACTCAGCCGTGGCAATTAGCCCTTTTCTTTTTTTTTTTTGTTTCGCACTCAGCCGTGGCACACAGCCCTTTTTTTTCGCACTCAGCCGTGGCACTCAGCCTCTTTTTTTTTTTTCGCACACAGCCGTGGCAATTAGCCTTTTTTTTTCGCACACAGCCGTGGCAATTAGCCTTTTTTTTTCGCACTCAGCCGTGGCAATTAGCCCTTTTCTTTTTTTTTTTTTTTTTTGTTTCGCACTCAGCCGTGGCACACAGCCTCTTTTTTTTTTTTTCGCACACAGCCGTGGCAATTAGCCTTTTTTTTTTTTTCGCACACAGCCGTGGCAATTAGCCTTTTTTTTTTTCGCACTCAGCCGTGGCAATTAGCCTCTTTTTTTTTTTTTTTTTTTTTCTTTCGTTTTTACTTTTTGGCAACGTTAATATTTAAAGTTTGCTAAGAAATTGTACAAATGCGAACACGTACTGAGAAAATCGCAAAAAATATGAGAATAAATCCATTTACCCTCTCCTCGTTCCTTCGCAACTTTCCACCCGCCGAACTTCGACTTACTGAAAAATGAAAACGAAAACTGACAACTAAGTGACAGCTCAGACGTTTGACAAGCAAAACTCTATTCAATCTCGCCCTCAACGAAGTCGGACGAAGAAATGGCAACTAAAATGACATTTCTCAACCCTTTTGCAAGAAAAGCGGTCACGTACCTCTCTTGAAATTGAGACCTTTTATTTCATTCCGTGAACTTAATTTTGTGTCGCAAATGTCATTTCTTGTTCACGCTATTTTCTCTTGATCGAATATAAGTTAATTGAAAATAACGGAAAAACAACATATAGGTATATATGTAATATAAAAAACCCTTTGACAATAAGCGTTAAACGTTATTAATACGTCGCTTGAAAACCTGCTTTTGTAGTGAAACAGGACTGGCAACTTCCAATGTTCTCGTTTCTTTTAGATTTGCTCAACTCATATCAGTACAACTCAACTTCACCACACAATCTATTTCGACTGCGCACATGATGTGCAACAAGTCCCCTTGTGAATTCATTTAAACGATCATGTTTACTCACGGAACAACTCCATCCCTGTTTGAACAACTGAACCAAGTACTTTGGTATCTTAAACAGAACGCAACCTTTCACTTTTCTTTAAAATCGATGTTGGTATCGGTACTTTTACTCGTAGGCGGTAGTCGGTATTCCCCCGCATTAATAAAAAAACGCTATCCGCTCTCTAACACGTGTTTTAGCTGGCAGACGGATAGTGACCCTATCCGTTTGTTAACTTTTCTTATTAATAAACATATTCCATCTACATATTATTAGCTATTCGCTGTTTATCACCTAACGCACGACAGCACTACACGGAATTGTACTTCGACTGCGTTATTTCACATAAGTGATGTCTACAATCATTTATTCTAATTTATTTATTTATTATGTTTATGTTTTGTTGTGTCATGGGCAAAGTTGCAATATAAAAACAAATTAAGAATATATTAAAAAATATGATGAACTCAATAAAGAATACCGCTGTGTATGTGACAAAAAAAACCGACGAAAAGTAGGGTGGAAGGATGAATTAAAAATGTTTTAATTGCATCAGAAACAATCAGAAGCAAAATTTCCAAAAAGGTATAAAATTTAAACATTATTTGCTTACTTTTATGCGTACGCAAATTTCATTCCATTACGGGTTAATTGGGCCTATTCTGCGGAATCGTTTATTCCGCTATGAAATCCCTGCCACAAACCATAAAAGTTCTTGACCACAAAAGATCTTTTATAAATCACATTCCGAACTCTTATGAAACTCCGTTAAAGAACTTCGAAAATTGAGAGCAGATTTTTTTTTTTTTTTTTTTTTTTTTTTTTAAATACTAAGTGGCACCTGACAAAATTTTTTTTTGTTTGCAAAATAACATAAAACTGTCGGTGAAAGGAGCAAGTTCCGAACTATCACTCACATCAGGAAGATTAAATGGGTTACCATCAAATCTTCAGCAAAAGTGATGGGTGTTTTTGTTGAAATAAGATTGTTATTTACATTTTTGTTCTCTCCACATTTCGTTCCTACAAGTACTTTTCTTTTGCTGCGTCGATAATTCTGCAACAGTTTTCGGCTAAACAAAAATACAAATGTTGAAACAATTTTCAACTATATTACCCTTTTACACACATCGTTGACTAGGCATTATAAAGAGAAACATTTCAATCCAAGACCTCACATGTAACAAAAATCTTTTATATGTAATAAATGTAACAGATACACACCAATTAGATTTATGCTCAACACCTTAAGATGGTGTAAATCAGAGGCTATATGTCATGACTATGTTATTTGTATACAAAATTAAAAACAATATGCTTCCTGGTTATTTATGTAATAACGCACATACCACGGGTGACGATGACGATTCATATCAACTAAAGAGCACGGGCAATCCACAAATTCAGAGGATGCGAACGATCAGAGGCAGCGACACATTTTTTATATGGGTTTTCAAGAATTTAATAACCTACCAAGCAGTCTAAAGAACATACATACTTTTAATGAATTTAAGAGAAATTTAATTGAATACGCTAGATATAATTGTCAATAACAAAATTTAAGTGTAACATTTGGAGTTGTATATTATATGAACTAAATGACTATGTTAAAATTATTATAATGGCATGAGCTAAATAACTAACCAAACTAAACTAATCTAAACAATAGTCACAAAATTCCATCTTTTATTCTGTTATTAATATAATTCACAAAAGACCCTTCCACACAGAATACCAATTTTAGAGCCCGCAAAAGATCCCCTGACAGTCCGAACCCCTGCATGGAAATTCACAACAGAACAACAGAAAAAATTGATAAAAGACTTTGCCGAATAGGACTGAATAAGACGCATCGAAAATAGGTTCTAATATAAGATGATTTATATGTACATACTTTGAATATTTGAATACGTCACTATGGCAATGGTGGCGGCAAATTGAACGCCACCAAAAAGGCTTGCAATAAACACTGAGCGTACAGGAAATTCCTAACCCATTTGTACCAGCTCCCAATTTTTTTCAACTTTCTTCGTTAACGTTTTTACCAAAATGCAAACCCAAAGTCAAATGAATGTTTCCAAAACGATTGAGTCCTCAATTTTCAACTCGAAGCACCGAAAACGCCAATTCCAAAAACTACTCACATCTCGAAAGCTCCATTTCCGACTTCGACAAAACCTCAAAAACTAAGCAATGCTTACATCCCGAACAAAAACTTACAAAGGTCCTCAACCAAACAGCCACGCAATAGCACCTTTCAAAGCAAACACTGCAATACCTGGCACCGTTCCGCCTGCCTGGCAAATTTTGCAAAAACCGCTCTAACGATTTTGACCAAAACACATGTAAAATATACCTAAAACCGAACTATATACATATAAGTATTCTTAATATGATCTGTTAAAACTCAAAAGTTGCCCCCAGAGGGGTGTTCTATGGCCCTGCTATTGTCCATCGTATTAAATTAACTGCTAAACATACTCAGAAATAAGGGGTTCTATGTCCATATGGATACTCTTAACGAGAAAGTTTCGTTCGAGCCAGTCGTGCTTTTTATTTGGTTGTGTATACCTCTATTGCACATCACCCTTCGAATGATACAAGTCTCATTCTCCTCATCTCACACTAGATACCGTTAAAAATGTACGAAAACATTGAATGTTCACGTATTCTTCATATACTCGACGGCATTGAATGAATGAATTTACCCAAACGAGCGTAATTCACAGAAAAAATCAGTGCACATTTTCAAAATATGTAACGAAATGAATATCTACGCCCACCAAGCCTGACAGAAAATTTGGTAAAAATGATCTATCTACGTATTATACCTGTTTTTTCACTGAAACGAAAATCAACCCCCAGCCCAGCACGACATGTGCATTGTGCATGCAGTGTGCACGGAAAACAAAAAAAACAGAAGCAATCCCGTTTTGCCGCCGTCTGCCAGTTCATTATGCGTTCACATATCCCAAACCAGGCACCCCGTGTATAGTGCATACCGCACTCTATAGAAGAAAATTGTTTCAGTATCTTTCGTGTCCAAATTATGGCTTACCCGATCCGAGGTTTAGCTCACTCGGAAATCTATACCTACAATGGTGGACAAAAGTATTTTGACATTAGAAAAATAATATTGTTGCGACGATTTCTTATGACTTATTGAGTTAATAAAAATTAACGACTTTTAATTTTATAAATAATATATTAAGCTTCTTAAAATTCAAAAAAATTATAATTTTTAATACTACTGTTTAGAATAAAAAAATGTATATTTCATAACTGTTGGTGGACAAAAGTATTTTGACAATTCAATGTTGTTTAACAAAATGAGATAAAAAGTTGATATTGGTGATAATAACAAAAATATTAATAAAAAGTAAAACCTCCTTTGACATCAATCACCTTTTGTAAGCGTACAGGAATCGATTTTACCAAATTTTGTAATGTTTCCAATGAAATATCCTGCCAAAGTCCTTGAACTTCAGCAATCATCTCCTCGCGCTCTCTTGATAAGTCTGAGCTTCGTTTTCTTTTTATATAAGCCCACACATTCTCTATTATATTGAGATCAGGACTTTGAGGTGGCCAATCTAATGTATTGACTTCGGTATTCCTCAAAAATTCAGTTATCATATGAGCCTTGTGGCATGGAGCGTTATCCTGCTGCAGTATAAATGATTGTCCAATGAGCCGGTCACCGGAAGTGAATGCGTTGTCATTCAGGATACGTAAATATTTGTCTTTGTTCATTGTTCCATCAATTGGTATCAAATCGCCAAAGCCATTGAAGCACACGCAACCCCAGAACATTACCGATCCTCCACCATGTGGTACCCGTTGGCACACAGGCCTAATTTTTTTCCGAGCATTCTTTGGCAACCTGCAATAAATCTTTTTCTTCGATCCATGATATTCAAAAGAGCTTTCATCTATCCATAATACTTGTTCCCAAAACGATTGCGACTTGTTTATGTAGGATTTGGCTAATGTTAACTTTTTCAGCTTATTTTTTGTTGAAATGAATGGAATTGGACGAGCAATATAAGTAGAAAAATCTGCTTCCCTTAGACGTCTTTCGACAGTTTTTCTACTTATCGATATATTATGGTATTCTTTGAGCTCAATCGACACTGCTTTTGGTGTAATCAGCACATTTTCTTTAAATTTCCTCAGTATTATGCGGTCCTCTATAGGCTTTGTTTTGCGTGGTCTTCCCGATCTGGCCTTATTTTTTACTGAATCATTCTTATTTTTTTTTGTTTATTTGGTAATAAATTGTTTGTCTAGGTACGTTGTATAATTTGCTAAGGTATTCTACAGAAATACCTGCATTATACTTAGTGACCATCTCATTTCTAATAAGTTCACTTATTTCACGTGTTTTGCCCATAATTTTACAAAAAATGAGATCAATCACTGACTATTATTAATAAGAACAAGAAAAATCACTTAAAAAATTAGACCACGTGTTTTTTACCGCAAGTGAATTATCGAAAATGAAAACGAAAAGCAATGTCAAAATACTTTTGTCCAGCCAAAGAATCATAATCTGCCACGCAGATAATCATAGAAAAGAAATGTGTTACGTTATCAGTGCAATCTTTTGCTCTCTCAAAGCTTTTAATATCGTCCCTCTCTTAAAAATTTAATGGATACCGTTACTTTTCTAAGTTTGGAGAAATAAGCGATTTAAGATTTTGCAATGTGTTGTCAAAATACTATTGTCCACCGTTGTATGTGCGGTTTTCCCAAAATTTCTCATACACACACGTTCATCCTGTTTACACACGCGTTCTTCCTGTTCTATTGCCAATCGGTCGGCAACGGACCCTAAGCATCTCAACTCGCGGAAGATGTTTTTTTCTCTACTGGGTATCGTTCATACCCTTTTTTTTTTTTTTTTTTGTCTTTCACTATCATTCCACTACACCAGACATTGTACACTTTACACATTTTTTTTTTTTTTTTTACTACACAAAAGAAGGACCAATGGGCAATCCCACTTCTGAAAATATGAACAACATTTATGTTGCACTGCGCGAACTCGTCAAGCGCCCTTGAAAGTCAGATACGAACTGCGATCTTAACTCAATACGTCTAACTCACTTGACGAGCTGCATTGTGCAGTCCTATACTAATACTACGACACCTTTGAGCAGGAGGGATTTCCCTGTTCAATGAAGCTGTACCTACTTTACAGGTTAACAATATTATTGTGCCTCTAAATTTTATGAGAAGGTTAGTAAAAAATTATCGAAACGCTGATCGCCTCGCGCTATGCAAACTTATTCAAATTAGTCCGCTGTTATATCATACATATTACCATTGTATATAAATCTAATAGTACTCTCATCAGACGAATTTTTTTATTTGGGCCTCTGCTCTGTAGAGGGCGTATGGTCGCATGGTTAGCAAAAGAATAACCTTTTCTCAGAGAAGAATTGTTTTGAGTGAGCGAAAGGACGGAGAGTCGGAGAACGACAAAAAAACACACATACACTCTTGTCGTGGTACCTCGTGTGTCGTGTCGTACGCGTGCCTACTTGTTTTGGGTTCCTTTGTGGGTCTGTGTCTCTGTGATATGTGATGTGACTGGGAGCAGAATCGTTCGTCACACCCGTGAGGTTTATGAGATATGATCGTGATTGTGTTGGTTAATGGTTGGCTGCAGCTGTAGGTTGGCAAGACAAGATGAGATATCATTCATTTTTCTAAATTTTTGCCGAAATGGTGATTGGTACATTTCCGAAACGTTGCTACATTTCATTATTTCTTTGAAATAAGCGACGTTTCTTTGCTTTGGGTTTTGCTGCATAGGCCCGTTTGTTGAAAGGTGGATATGTAATGTACTTAGATTATTATTCTTCTGGCTTTGTAGCTACATAATGTACCAGTACCAGGACATAATTTTTGCATTTAATCTCATATAGGTCATTATCAACGCTCAACCTAATCGGAAGCTAATAATTATCCGAGGATATCCGGAAGTTTTTCGTGATTTTAATCTATAAAAATCTGCTTCCCTTAGACGTCTTTCGACAGTTTTTCTACTTATCGATATATTATGGTATTCTTTGAGCTCAATCGACACTGCTTTTGGTGTAATCAGCACATTTTCTTTAAATTTCCTCAGTATTATGCGGTCCTCTATAGGCTTTGTTTTGCGTGGTCTTCCCGATCTGGCCTTATTTTTTACTGAATCATTCTTATTTTTTTTTGTTTATTTGGTAATAAATTGTTTGTCTAGGTACGTTGTATAATTTGCTAAGGTATTCTACAGAAATACCTGCATTATACTTAGTGACCATCTCATTTCTAATAAGTTCACTTATTTCACGTGTTTTGCCCATAATTTTACAAAAAATGAGATCAATCACTGACTATTATTAATAAGAACAAGAAAAATCACTTAAAAAATTAGACCACGTGTTTTTTACCGCAAGTGAATTATCGAAAATGAAAACGAAAAGCAATGTCAAAATACTTTTGTCCAGCCAAAGAATCATAATCTGCCACGCAGATAATCATAGAAAAGAAATGTGTTACGTTATCAGTGCAATCTTTTGCTCTCTCAAAGCTTTTAATATCGTCCCTCTCTTAAAAATTTAATGGATACCGTTACTTTTCTAAGTTTGGAGAAATAAGCGATTTAAGATTTTGCAATGTGTTGTCAAAATACTATTGTCCACCGTTGTATGTGCGGTTTTCCCAAAATTTCTCATACACACACGTTCATCCTGTTTACACACGCGTTCTTCCTGTTCTATTGCCAATCGGTCGGCAACGGACCCTAAGCATCTCAACTCGCGGAAGATGTTTTTTTCTCTACTGGGTATCGTTCATACCCTTTTTTTTTTTTTTTTTTGTCTTTCACTATCATTCCACTACACCAGACATTGTACACTTTACACATTTTTTTTTTTTTTTTTACTACACAAAAGAAGGACCAATGGGCAATCCCACTTCTGAAAATATGAACAACATTTATGTTGCACTGCGCGAACTCGTCAAGCGCCCTTGAAAGTCAGATACGAACTGCGATCTTAACTCAATACGTCTAACTCACTTGACGAGCTGCATTGTGCAGTCCTATACTAATACTACGACACCTTTGAGCAGGAGGGATTTCCCTGTTCAATGAAGCTGTACCTACTTTACAGGTTAACAATATTATTGTGCCTCTAAATTTTATGAGAAGGTTAGTAAAAAATTATCGAAACGCTGATCGCCTCGCGCTATGCAAACTTATTCAAATTAGTCCGCTGTTATATCATACATATTACCATTGTATATAAATCTAATAGTACTCTCATCAGACGAATTTTTTTATTTGGGCCTCTGCTCTGTAGAGGGCGTATGGTCGCATGGTTAGCAAAAGAATAACCTTTTCTCAGAGAAGAATTGTTTTGAGTGAGCGAAAGGACGGAGAGTCGGAGAACGACAAAAAAACACACATACACTCTTGTCGTGGTACCTCGTGTGTCGTGTCGTACGCGTGCCTACTTGTTTTGGGTTCCTTTGTGGGTCTGTGTCTCTGTGATATGTGATGTGACTGGGAGCAGAATCGTTCGTCACACCCGTGAGGTTTATGAGATATGATCGTGATTGTGTTGGTTAATGGTTGGCTGCAGCTGTAGGTTGGCAAGACAAGATGAGATATCATTCATTTTTCTAAATTTTTGCCGAAATGGTGATTGGTACATTTCCGAAACGTTGCTACATTTCATTATTTCTTTGAAATAAGCGACGTTTCTTTGCTTTGGGTTTTGCTGCATAGGCCCGTTTGTTGAAAGGTGGATATGTAATGTACTTAGATTATTATTCTTCTGGCTTTGTAGCTACATAATGTACCAGTACCAGGACATAATTTTTGCATTTAATCTCATATAGGTCATTATCAACGCTCAACCTAATCGGAAGCTAATAATTATCCGAGGATATCCGGAAGTTTTTCGTGATTTTAATCTATGATCTACCTATATGCCTACGTTTATACCTAACCTATTCCGAAAAAATAAAGCGCACAAACCTAGTTTTTCTGCAATCTTCCAGTTTTTCATAATTTTTGAGGAAAAACTTTAAACGTAAAGGGTAATTATGTTTCTCAGTAAAAGATTAATAAAATTGCACCATACTGTCCTCCGGTTAAGAACAACATGGAGTGCATTTGAAAAAATTTCGTATCTAGCATATGGGTACAAAGCGATGGAGATTTATAAAAACATTTTAAGCAAATATCCTTTTCTTCGTCGTGAAAATGTGCCTAAGGCTTGTGAAATAGTTTCATATTGACAAACGTGCTTACATCAGAGCTTTTGGATTCTTTTGCAAATTGTATTCTCTATTTTCCTTTAATCTTTTTGGGGTATCAAATAAAAAACGAGATATAGTCGTCTTAATGCTATTTGCTTCTAATGTTTTGTTATTTGTTTGTCTATGGAGAGATGGAAACTGCGAGGAAGAGGCCTCATTACCATCATTAATATTTAGAGGTAAACTATAATCCCTTATAAATGTAATTGGTGAAGAGGTTTTATTTACTAATAATGGAGGTGAATCATTTTGAATTTCTTCTATCACAGTAGCAACTTTTAAAATACCTGCACTTTCCCTAAAATTTATAACCCCAAAGCACGGGTCACCAATTACAGTGTCAGTACATTTACACACAGCTATAGCTGACATTGGATTTGCATTTTTAGTAAGGCATTTTCGTGTCCCCTTTGTTATTATATCTTTTGGGTAAAAATGTTTCTCGCAAAAATAGGCAGTTTTTTTTTTCAAAATGTGTGTTCCGAGAATGTTTTAACCAAATTTCCTTTCGGTGGTCATTTGGAACTTGAAAAAATGATAAGGAAAACGTTTTTTTTACGCTGAGGCAATGAGTGTAGGCATCTCTAACAGGCATTTTTATTTAAAACTTAGGGCGTATGCACTTTAAAATAATAATAATTGTATTTTAATTAAAACAAGCACACCACTTAGTCTTTTCTAATTGTGACTTTACTCTTTAAAACATATTCAATTTTTCAATTATGCGAAACTTATAAGAAACTTCTAAATGTAAATTACTAGCTTTACTTTAAAATAAAAGGCAAAACACTATTGTGGTAACTTTGCTTCCGTAATGCTTTTGAATCAATTTTTGCCTATGTCCACCCTTTATATTTAGTATTGCAAGAACAACTTAGTTTCCAGCGGAAAGGGCGTGGAAATCCTTTTATTGGCATACCTACTTTAAACATCCAAAAAATTTATATTTTCGCCCAATTACCCTAATAATCAGACAACCCAAAAATTGTTAAAGTTAGGAATTTTTTAGGCAACGAGCTCTGTGACACACAAACATCCATAAAAAACATACATCAAAAAAATATCACCAACAAGCAAAGATCGAAAGAAGAAAATAAATAATTTGTACATGCAAACGAGATGAGATGATACACAAATTATCTCATATCTATTTGTTCGCACAATCCAGAAAATTGTGTTGCACTTTATGCGTACACACACAACTATACGAGTATACGCAGCAGGTACATTCATGCGAAGCGAACAGAAGTGCTTCTGTGTTCTTCTCTTTTTTTAGATCTAATAACAAATCCCGTCATTTGTAGCTTATAGGGGTGGTTCATTGTGTTTACTACTTCGTTTGGTTCTCTCTTGCCTTTTTCTATTCTCAGTGACAGTAATTGGTGTCTGTGGTAAGTGCAAAACTATGGTTGCCGTCAATGATAGGAAAATAAAGTAATCGGGCCTTTGCTCTATAGAGGCGCTAGTGTCGATTTCCTCTGATGAGAGTACTATTAGATTTATATACAATGATATTACTAACTTGAACATTTCTTTCATCGTTCTCATTCTCAAAGAAGAATTTAAATTGTAAATAAAAATCTAAAATTATACCGTTGATTTGTTAGAAAATAATAACAATGTTTGGCATATTTTTGGCGGAATTTTTAAACTTTACATAAAATCGGATGAGCGAATTAACTATTCAATTCCATTTTACGAAGTGCAACAGTTAAGTATTGTCGTTGACTAGGTCAAATTAAAATCGATGTTGATAAATTGGGCTACATTTTGAGAAGTTCTGTCGAAATGACGGTGAGTTAGAAGGCCACTTCGATATTCCGTGTATTTTCAAATTGAAATACCGATTGGCAATGAAAAAAATATAAATGTCAACTCTAAACAATCAAGGTTAGGATTTCTCGACAGTATGCAATAAATTCACTGCGTTAGTTGAAAATTCAAACAGCAGTGACAATAATTTACATGAATAACCCTCGAACAAATAGAATCAGATTCTAAAGTATATTGAAACCAGATTTAAAAGCAGTTATTGAAGAGCTTACGGTGGCTGGCATTAACTGACCATGATTATATTTGTTTAATAAACAATCTTGCCTGAGGCTGTAATTAGTGGTGTTTCATTAATTGCTGGATGTAGACCAAAAAGCGTGGAAAAGGCGAGTTCAAGCTTCAACACCAGTGGAACTGAAATGATATTAAAATTTGCTAACTTTTCTTTTCATTCAGAAAATATACTAATTACACGTCATAGGAAAATATATAAGTTAGCCTTAATTTCACAATTTGTTGAATTTAACGACGTTTTATTTTTGTTTTGTTGTTGCGCATTTGTTTATTTTCAATTGAATTGCCTTGACAGCTCCATTTGTGTTTTATTTCTTTTAAAACCAGCGGCTGCAGATATGGTCAGATAAAAATGGAACACACATTTTTAGGTCGCAGTGTCAGTCATTAAAAAAAAACCATTGGACACGGAAAGATCATAATCAATTTATCTGCTGTTGATAGAAAACACATGGCTCTTCTACAAATGTGCTAAGTATCAATCAAACAAACCATAAGCCGCACATATTTGAACTGTCAAAGTTACTTTTCAATGCTCTCAAAAGAATTAATTAATAATTATAATATTTAACGAAACCTACTCTTAGTTAAATATTGGTAATTTTTCAATCATTCAGATAAACATGGATTCCAAATAATTGACATTTTCTTCTATCAAATGCCTACTTGGAAAAAATTGGCAATCCAAATAAAATGATGACGGCATTGCGCTACTGGTATTTCACCAACCTACATACTTGCATGCACAAGCAATAAAAATAAAGAAGAGGAATACGTATTTCCTCTAAAGGTTTTCACAGCATATAGTATACCCGGCTTAAAGATCACATTGTGCATTGCACACTGGCACTGTTAACTCATTAAAATCTAAAGATACTCGTACTTCCTGGTGGTTCAGAGTCAACTGCTAGAAACTACGCGATGCATGCAATTTATACACGTGCACTTGTTAAATGTGAATGATACGAGTATATACGAATAATGAGTGTTTGGAAACCTTTTCCATTGTGAGCATTTCGTAAGCAAGCCGGAAGGAGGAGTGTAACTACACGAGAAGAGTATGGTTGAGTTGATCTTTCGTTCTGAGAGCAATAAGTACCTATATCTACTGTGACAATGCTAACCTAATCCGAAGCTTAGGTGAGCAGTTCAACTAAGTAGGTCCTCGGGACTATATCTGAACAACCAGTCATATATACATAAAATCTTTTGCTCAGCTATCAAATTTTTTTGTATGTGTTCCATTAAAAACATACCTAGTTCACGTTAACTAGATTTGTCTGGACTAGGTATACGAATGCGTTAACTAATCAAATTGAATTATTTATTTATTCTTATTTAGTCTTACAAGCTTTATCTTATTTTAGACTACTTCTAGTACTGTTTGTGTTACCTCGGGTTTATTTTGAATACCGACACTTCGAAATGTCAACTGAGGCAGGATTTTCTTGACTATATTTGTCGGCTACCCCTCCATAAACGTCAACTGAAAAAAACTATTCACTCGACCAAACCAGACCAATAAAAATATGAATTCATCAAGTAAGTCAGCTGCCAGACTTACTTAACTAGAAATACGAACGTACCCATATTATCTGTCCGTGAAGAGAGTGGCATCACGGAATGGCATTTTGGCAGATTTTCCTGGAAAAAAGTGCTGAGCTATTGAACGTTTTAAGGCCAATTGTTGACTCGGTTTTTCACAAATCTATCAAGAAAAAATTAACACCTATGTAGCTATTTGAGCTGGAGCGCTAAGCATTGCCCGCTAGATGAATAGCGACATGTCAGACTCCGTATAAAAAAATTGTCATTTCACAAAAAGTGCTAAACGGTGATGGTGAAATTAATTCTTTTTTGTATGGGGTTTGACATGCCGCTACTCATCTATCGGGCAGAGGAGCGCGGGCATTGCAGACGTTCAAGTACCTATTTTAGTACATAATATTGTTTTCCATTGGGACAGAAAAATCCCCACCAAAAAATTTGTCATTTGTCAAAAATGCTTGAAGTGTTATTATATACGTCTTTAGATGACAAGTCTGTGAAAAATAGAACAAAAAACTGTCATATGGCCGCTGCGATGAATATCAACATAAATTGAATGGAATTTTATAAACAAAAATTACAATTGAAGTACAGATGACTTTTAAAAAACGCACCACCACAAATGAAAAGATTTTATAAGCAAATTCTGAAAATCCCAATGGAAAACGACATAAGTCTGACCGCTGGCTGGGACCACCAGAAATCTTTTGCAGATCTCAGATCTTACGCGGCTTATCGAACATGCAACGATATTCGTTTTTTGAAAAATCACAAATGGATATCGACTTGCAAAATGCTTTCCCTGTTGCAGAAACAAATAGAGTATTTTTGGTGATTCGTAGTTTTCAGATGACAAAGAAGACGATGATGTTAATAATTTCTCCTGTTATATTCATGACTATTGACGTGTGTTTCGTTATTTTTGTTTTCACTAAAATTTGAGCATTTACTTTGACAGAAAACTTCTTAAAATGACGTAAAACAGCTGTGCAAACTATTTTGGTATTGTGGCAGAAAAAATATCGAGATCTGCAAAAAGTGATTCAGACAAAAAAAAAGATTGATTTTTTGTCCCAATGGAAAACGACATTAGAACTTTTACATTTAATTTGACGTTTATGAATGGGTAGCAAGCGAATCTACTCAAGAAATTCGTGACTGAGTTAAGTTGACAGTTCGTATACGAGTCTAGTATGTGCCTGACGTAAGAAAAGTGATGTCCACGACCAAGTTCAAGTTACATCTAATCCAGCTCATTCTAGTCGACTTCACATAACTTGATTTTTCAATGTACTCATTGGTGCCGGATGCAATTTTTTTTTAAAAAGGCTCTTGACATAAATATGACGTAACTGAAATGCGCAAAAACATATTTTATCACAAATGTGTTTACATAGTTTCAGTAACAACTAAAACCGTGCCTTCCACACGCTTATGTTTTCTAACAAGTGCGAGTTACAAAGCTTGTGCGGTCTATAAGACCTCAGGTATGCATTCTTTTCAAACAGAGTCATTGTACACCTTATTCGAGTATGTACACAATCTACCCAGTCCGAATTGATGCTTAAAAAGTCCATTATTTTTAATGTTTAATGCTTGCATGCGATCCATAGATTACCGAAACAATTTTCAAAAGTAAGCTTGATTATTCTGCTACTTGTATTATGGTTTTCTTTCCCAATAATTTAATTAAACTGCCCATTCCAATGTGCAAGTATGGGATGCTTACAATACACTTGCCAACAGTTATGCAGAAATATTGATAAATTAACACGAACTCTACCACCGCCGCAACATTGTAATAGATCTTGGCCAGCCAAAATGTATCAACAAATACCTCTTACCAAAGTATACCAACGTATGGTTTATTACCCATTATAGAGCACACAATACTTTCGATTTCAATTCAGTACACACTCTCCTATGGCCTGCAGTCGTTATAGCCGGTTTTCAATATACCTACAGTAGTGGTATACAGTATAAACGACCAATAATTTTCGATCTAATCAAGTATGCACCAAACTGCCAACTAACTATAACAGCGCCAAGATCGACAACAACGAGTACCGCAGCCGAATTCAAACCAGTCTCTCAGTCTGAACCGTAAATACATTATCTAAATCTTGGTCTATAAGGCATCCGATATTTGCCGACACACACGACGAAATAGCTCGTATAATCACCGGGAGCGGGAACTCGTCGCGATGGTGGGTAAAGCAAAGTAAAGACATTTAGAGCCTGGTTTTCGCTGTAAGCTGCATAACATTTAGCCGTAACTTTCACTCGATATTATCGGTTCCTCGGAATGAATGAAATTCTGGTTTCTCTGACAGAGCCATGCTTTCATTATGTGTGCATTCACCTTAGAATTCCTTGTCGTAGGTTTGATATTATTTGTTTGTATAGTTGGCAAACATGTTCCAGGTTCCACTACCAGTCGTAAACGTAATGTCTAATCTTGTTTTCTTGTTTGTCTCATTCTCTAGAACATTCCTCATAACTTCAATCACCTTCAATCAATGCGATGGAGGCCAACGAGCTTGTTAATAATGATCGCCGTCAATCAGAATCACCAGCACGTACCATTGATTCGATGGGTTCAACGTTGGGCAGTATGGAGACCATTGTCGATCGGAATGAGGAGTTAATGCAAATTACTGTCTACAGTAGCACGAACACAACCAATCTAGACAATCATGACAAGAACAGTTTGACAAATTCACAGATTTTAATCATAACCAAGGATGAAAAATTCAGTGCGGACGGTCTGCAACAGCTCGATGCTCAAAGTCATATTTACTCGAGTCCCGTCTATATGACTACGACAGTAAAACCAGTAAATGAAAATGTCCTTCAAAATGAGTCGCCCAAACTAATCACCCATGCAGAGTTTCAGAAGCAACAGCAGACGACTCCAAAATTGGCAGATTTGACAAAAAGTTCAACAGCCACACTGGAATCAAGAATCAGCAAGAAACAGAGATTCCCAGCTGAATTGATAAAGATCAAAGGTGACTCGACGAAGGATTTGAAGGTGGGCCGAAGGAGTAATTTCCCTAACCAGATCACTCTGGGGGTGTTGCAATTGTTGGTGAGTGTCGCACTTGTCGCGCTGGGTGCTCTGTTGATAGTGCGTGAGGCGTCACTGGCAACGGTTGGCAGTGGTGTGTGGACTGGTGGAATTGCTGCAATAACTGGTGCTTTGGGTGTGATCAATATGCGAAAGGTGCAAACTGGATTTTTGGCGCTAAATTTGGTGTGCATTGCGACGAGCACGCTGGCGTTGGCTATTTCGGGCGTTGGGTTGACTAGGGACATCACTAAGCTGGAAGAGGATGTTAGTGTGAGTACAAATATTATTTATAATTTTATTTTGCCGAGAGTTTTGAAAAATACTTCAGTAACAGTCCCATATAGGACCTTCGCAGCCATTCGTTTGTGAGGGTGTTTTTTTTCGGATGATGTTGTGCTTATTCAGGTTTTTCACACCCACTCTTGGGTGTTTTTAAGACGTTTTCGATAGGCGCTGAGAAGTCGTGCACAATGTTAGAATCAAAACTTCCAAAAATAAGTTAGGGGTTTCTCCCTGAGCCCCACCTCTAACAGTCGGTGGTTCGGCATGAAATTGTAGGTCCCAGTAGGCTGTCTTATATCCTGTAATACCCAACATTTTCCTTAACCTACAATATTTTGCGTCACAGTACCCGCAGTAGAAAAAAGAAAGCGCTTTTAAAAATGATTAATAGCTTTGGATAAGTTAAAATATCCCTCCGAGCTAGAGCATGTCTTACATAATCTAGATCACTAGGAGCGATACCTTATACCCATTTTCTAATTAAAAAATAATCAAGCAACTATTTTATGCATTCCATTATGTTTCTCCAACTACAAAGGTCATTCAAACAACATAAATAAAAAGAATGCGTGAATTGCGATAGCCTTTGAATGATCAAGGAAACGAGCGCAATTCGCTTGTAAGTATTTGCAGCAATACCCGATCCAATTGCGCAATTCGAATTAATTCAGCACCAACCGCGCTGGTGGTTTACCTATACGATGTTGCTAAATATCTCTACTTTGCTTGTACTGCAGGTACCTATTATTAATGATATATTATTTCTCAGAGTCAGATTTAGATATTTGTATAAAATTCTCTCTTGACATTATTTTAATTTTTCTTTTGTTTTTATTTCGCAGTTTGATCCGAAATTAAATAACGATAAAATTACCGCAGCATATTGGTTGGTCTTGGCACTCGGCTTACACTTTATTGTCAGTGTTGTATCCGTTTATAAATCTGCATCGAGACTTTGCTCAAGGTAAGAAAAATTATAGTAAATTACAAATTCCATAAAACAAAGATGTTCTAGCTCCAAAATGAACACAAGATGTATAAAATCATTTTAGCGGAAGCTCTCATCAATTTGCATCGATGAAAGTGAAATTCCATCCAAGTAGTTTAGCGTTAATTTAACTTGCTAATCGCATCATAAGCATAACGAACTCTAAAGATATGTTGAAAACACCTTTCCTATCATAAAATTTTGTGTATTTCTTTCCATAAATGAATGACACAAAGTCGACTCTTCGAACTCTTCGAAATTTCTTTTTAAGAATTTGCTTCTTTTTTTTGCGAGATGATTTATTAAAATATGAAAGCAGTCGCATCGCTCTTTGTTGGGTCTAATGGAAGCAGTTTATATTATTCTTAATTTTACCGCAAGCAATGGTACATTCACACATTGGTAGTGGTACAAGAAAATTATCGTCAGTCGTAATTAATCATTGTGTGTATATCTTTGAGGAAATTATATGTCCAACAGTTTCTATGTAAATCATTTATTAACGTAATTAATGGGTAGTAAAGTGTTCGACATAAAACATCAATGAACACAGAAAAAAATGTTTAAGCTAATGTGTTGATTAGGCACAATTAGACGCTTTGATTGATAGGAAGAAAAAATCTGTTTAAATTAGGTTGCAATAAGCTTATTTACTGAAAATTAAGTAAATCGGACCATTGTAAATGTGGCAGATCGGTGTCATTACGCTTTTTTTAACGGATGATCTTTACAGCTACGATCTATATAGATTTGGAAAAATATACAAGATCTAGTTTAGTGAATTGTAATTGTAATTTCTTTATTAAAGGATCATTCACATGAGAGCGACCAACTACCTACGAACGAACGAATATTCGCAAGTTTTGACAGTCCATTCAAATGATACATTTAATTTGGTCGCAGAAACCCGCGAATCCAATGACCGTCGCCGTTATTTGTCTCTATAACATTTTGAGTTTGAGGTTAAGATCGAACGAATGCTTTATTCGTTAGTTTGTGGAACGCGAATTGAATGATGTGGATTGTGAATAAACTTTGACAATTCGCGCCAAGGGTGTATTCGTTCGCGGCAAAAAGTTTGCAATTCGAAATTTCGTTATTTAAACTGTTTATTAACATGTTTTCTTAATACATTTTGATGGGATAATTAACTATCCTCCTCTTGGAATAGTAAAATGTACAATTTTCTGTTCATAAATGCATCAAAAGTGGTTTGTTCGCATTTCAGCAATTCGTTCGCTCGCTCTCATGTTAATAGTCCTTAAGTCTTCATAATTGCTGTTTGCTTATAAGTAGAATACAATTTTTGATCTGTTTCTTGGTGTACATACGAGAGACTGTAAAAGTATGGCCGTCTCACTAGGTTACATTATATGTATAGTATATGTTTAAATGCCCAAATGGCTTAGGTTTTTCTTTAAGATTAAAGAGAAAATTGCTCTTGCCTACTGAGCGTTGTACATTTGCCTTGGCAGATGTCTATCACAAAAAAAAGTTGAGTTAAAATGAACTTAAAACTAGTGTTGGATCAGGGGATATTAGGGAAGAGGAGGGGTACTAGTTTAGTGAACGAGAACCTATATTTGACATCCAAGAAATTGATGTTTAAGAACAAAAAAAGAATGCTTCTAAAGTTCGTTTGTGTTTAAATTTATATTATTAAATCGCCAGGTCATAATAAAATTGATGCACGTATATTTCCTCCTGTGGCAAACTGAACTATCATAGTTAAAAAAAACAGGTCCATAGCACCGTTACCGATGGCCAAAAAAAGTGCCATAGAGTACTAATAAACAAAAGTAACAAAGCAAAACACAGATCATAAATAAAAATAAATTCAATCAAAGACAGACAGAACGGCTACGGAATAATGAGGCAACGGAAAAAACAATAAAAGTAAATTATAAAAAAAATCACTTGAATTCTTTTCGGTGTGGGTAAACATCATAATAGAGTTTAAGAGCTTTCTTGTATTGTTTATTGTGTGCTCAAATTTAAATTTAAATTATCTTAACATACATACTCGCCGAATATTGAAACTTACACATTTAAAGGGCCTTACAAATTTCGCAATTGTGAGTTTCCGTAAATTTAAAGTCGAATTGAAAATTGATTTTTGTTCTACCACCAAAGCATTATATTGCATTTATCTAACATCTTATCTAAGGTATGAGAGGCAGGTGTCAATTGATTTAAATAGCAAAAATTACAATTACAACAATTTTCTCGGGCATTGAAAATTCTTGCAGTGAACTGTCACACATTGTTCACAATCCACAAACAATCGCGATCCTCAAACCCACGAATGAAAAATTCGTTCGAACTTAACCTTTAACAACGAAACTGATTCGCTTCTAAATCTACTCAAAGTCGACTCTTCGCATCGCAATTCGTTCTCATATGGATAGCATTTATACTTACCACATCTACAACTTTATTTAAATAGGTACCTACCTACCTTCTGATTTAAAATTTCTAAATTCACCACCTACCAAACATCTGAACACACTCACTGTGCCAATTACAGCAGTTGTATGCTTCCATCTTGAATGCGCCCATTTCGGTTTGACGTTTTCACCGTCATTCTAGTAATTGAAAATTTTGTTCATGGTTTTTGTCGTGTTTGTTTTCTCTATCTGTGCGTGAATTTTGTAGTTTTTCCTCGACAAAGAGACGAAAAATTTCAATATATCGACAATTTCCATCGAGTGGAAATAATCCGCATCCAGTATGCCAGACACCAGTCCACCATCCTAAAGAAAACACAATTTTATTTTGTTTTGCAAAACTTTTTTCACCCGTGCTCCCACTGTTCCACTTGTGAAGTAGTAGCCCCCCATCCCACACACCTACACGCAACACTGTACAATGCCACTGGCTGACTCGATCAAAGATCTGCGACTGGGAGTGTCTAACAATGTTGTAACTACTTCTGGTGCTGCTGAACGTACCTCGGATGCGTGCCAGGATGATTCTGAGACGCTAATGGAGGGTATCGTTTGCAGTGGTCGAGATTCTGCTACAGACAACCATCAACAAATGGATTGCGAAGATGACACAGAAATGAAGGAAAGTGAGATAGAACTCAGGGAAGTTATCAAGGAGGGTCATGACAAAGCTGATCCGTCACAGTTCGAACTGTTGCGGGTATTGGGCGAGGGCTCGTTTGGAAAGGTATTTCTAGTTAGGAAAATTATCGGAAAGGATGCGGGTGCATTGTATGCCATGAAAGTACTAAAGAAGGCGACACTAAAAGTAAAAGATCGGGTGAGAAGTACAAATGAACGAAAGATTCTGGCGGATGTTGGACATGCATTTATCGTAAAGCTTCACTATGCCTTTCAGACCCCAGGGAAATTGTATTTAATTTTGGATTTCCTTCGAGGTGGTGACTTGTTTACGCGATTGAGCAAAGAGGTAATGTTCACTGAGGAGGACGTGAAGTTTTACCTCGCCGAATTGGCTCTAGCTATGAACCACCTGCATCAGTTGGGAATTATCTATCGCGATTTGAAGCCGGAGAACATACTGTTGGACGAGCATGGGCATATCGCATTGACAGACTTCGGGTTATCGAAGCAGCCACTTGATGGCTCGAAAACGTACAGTTTCTGTGGTACAGTGGAGTACATGGCACCGGAGATAGTGAATAGAAAAGGACATGACTTTGCGGCCGATTGGTGGTCGTTTGGCGTCCTGATGTATGAAATGCTGACGGGAAACCTTCCGTTTCATAGTTCGTCACGACAGGAAACTATGAATCAGATTCTTCGAACGAAGTTGGGCATGCCCGAGAACTTGAGTCCGGAGGCGCAGTCGCTACTGCGGGCCCTCTTTAAGCGAAACCCACAGAATCGGCTGGGAGCTGGTCCGAGTGGCATCGAGGACATCAAGGCGCATCCGTTTTTCGCGACAATCGACTGGGACGGGCTTGTAAAAAAGGAGGTCAGACCGCCATTCATTCCAGCAGTGTCTCGTGACGATGCATTTTATTTTGACGTGGAGTATACAAGTAAATCGCCCAGGGATTCTCCTGGCGGTCCAATAAGTGCCAGTGCCCATGAAATCTTCAGAGGATTCAGTTTCGTGGCGCCAGTTCTACTTGATGATGTCTCACCGAGTCATGTGCCAATAGCCCAAAGCCTGATGGATCACGCGACGGCTGGAGTTACACAACAGAGCATACCTGGTGTTGTTACCGCAGGCAACTTTCACACAGAGTACAATCTCCTGCAGGAACTCGGTCGTGGTACGTTCTCAGTATGTCGTCTATGCGAACACAAGACGAACAAAAAGCATTTCGCGGTCAAAATCATTGACAAGACGGCAAATGATTGCTGGGAAGAGGTCGAGATCATGCTGCGTTATGGCAATCACCCCAACATCGTAACCTTATTCAGCGTCTACGAGGATTCAGTCTCCGCATACCTCGTAATGGAGCTTCTCAAAGGCGGAGAGCTACTCGATCGTATCCTTACCGTGCAGACAATGTGCGAAAGCGAAGCCAGTGCGGTACTACGAACGATTGTGTCCGCAGTGGCCTACCTTCACGACCACGGTGTTGTTCATCGTGATCTCAAGCCTTCAAATATGATATACGCATCGATGCGGCAAACACCGGACTCTCTTAAGTTATGCGATCTCGGATTTGCGAAGCAACTCCGCGCCGACAATGGGCTTTTGATGACGCCTTGCTACACGGCAAACTTTGTCGCTCCCGAAGTACTCAAACGACAAGGCTACGACTTGGCCTGCGATATCTGGTCCCTTGGCGTTCTGCTGTACATAATGCTTTCCGGTCGAACTCCATTCGCTTCCACTCCAAATGATTCGCCAGATGTTATCCTCAAGCGCATCGGTTCCGGCAATATCGATCTGTACTCCAACAAATGGGCCGAAATATCACCCGTCGTCAAGGACTTACTCCGTCAGATGGTGCATATCGTTCCCGAGAATCGTCCGACTGCGTCACAAATCCTCCAGCACCCATGGCTGCGGGAACAGCTACCATCCTGTGTTCGTTTAACTGCACAATCCTCCACTGTGCAGCAATCATCCATGAAGGAAGCATCACTTGCCCTCAAAGGTGCATTAGATGCCACATTCCGTGCCATTGCAATTCCACAGGCAGCTAACATCGGTCCGGTCGAGCTCTCCAAGCTGGCGAAACGTCGCGCCAAAGATCGTGCCACAGTGCACTCTTAACGCCTTCGCCGCTGCTACTGATCACGATGCTCCACACGACCGTTGCTGTGCTGTTTATTTCAATTACCCAAAACCAGCCAAGTGGAACACTATAGTTATCAATGAATTTATTATTATATATTTATATATTCCAAAAAATAGAAAATGCAGTTATTACTATTATTACAAAGTTATTACAATTTGATTGAATATAATCTAAACAAAGTACAGATGAGGACGTTGCGCCTCTCTGTTTATATTTAAATAAGAATAAGAATTTAAACAAACATTGTATTTTATTCAGTCGATTAAGATTAAAATGTTTATACACATAACTTCCACACACCCACATACACACTCTTAAATTAAATAATTCTAAAACGAAAAAAATTAACGTTGTATATAGAAGAACAAAAGGAAGGATTCAAGCCAAAACTGATCACTTTGCATTTTAAATAAAAATGTTTTAAAAAAGCTTCGCCAAAATGGTTTGCGACAAATTTTCTTGAAATCATCAATTTAAGTTACAGGAATCGGTGGAATGGATTGGTAAAAATGCGCAACATGCTATGAACACGCGGAGTTTGGTTACACCTGCAACAAAAGTGTTAGCTTTCCACCCTTAGCTTAGTAGAGCACCTACTTAAGGTTTTGTGTGTCTATGCGTATGCCGTATTGTGCGCAATTTAGCTATTTCTTATTTCCTCCATTTAGGTTAGGTTGAAGTGGGTTGAAGTAGACACTAGGCGTTTTTTATTTTACCCACAAGATCTATATAGATCATTGATTTCCATGGTTTACAACAACCAGCTAGGTTCCAGATTTCACTTTCACTCGAAATGAAATTGAAATCGATCGAAAATAAATTTTTGTGTTCTACATTTCACTGTAATCGATTTCGAATTCAAATTTTTCGAAATCAAACAAAGTGAAATTGTTGTGTTCCACAATTCGATTTTGCCGATTTCAAAGTGATTTCAAATCGACCTGGTCATTTGATGTGAAATAGTGAAAACCAAAAGCCGCAATCCAAAATGTAAGTAAAAAATCAACTTTTGTAAGCAAATTCATGCAAACACTCAATCCTGATATCGAGACAAGTTTGGCGCACACGAAGAAATCGTTAACATGTATATGAGTACAGGAAATTTGCACAGGATTATACTTACAAGACGATATGCGACGACCAAAAATATGGGAATGGGACAATGTGGGGCATTCTGAGTTGAGAGGTTGAAGAGTCAACATCAATAATGATAGTTCATTTGACTAAAAATACATTTTAAACGGGGGTAAACATAAAATACTGCCCAGGAGGCAATTTGCTGCATCATTTGGAGGGCAAATTTATTAAAACGGTAGTATGAAATTAACCAATATTTCATAGTTAACAAAAATATAACTGTCCTATTTCGCTTTAATATCATACCCATTATCTGCAACTTCCAAGGGATTTGATAAAATCTCAACCTTCGTATTTTTCTCTTTTTTTTTTTTTGTGCATATTATTTATACCTTTCTGTTTGCAATACCGCAACAATTAACACAGCACTCATAACGATTCATCTATCTGTTCGTTATAAATCTTTTAAAACCCGTGAACAACAAAATTGTTTACCAAACAGACAATTTTATCTAAACAATTTATCCCAAATGACAGTTGAGAGCTGTTAGGTCTGTTCCTTTACTTTTAAATCTTACGAATTTTTACGAATTCTTACGAATTTTTACTCAATGCCGTTCCTTAACTCGAAAAATTCGTAAAAGAGAGCGTCGTCGAGATTACCCCTCCACTGAGAATCTTACGAATTTTTACTCAACAAATTTCTTGGTGTAAGAAATTTGAAGGGCTGTCAGTCATATTTGACATTCGATTGAATTTGTTTTGATTTCTTGCGTTCTATTAAAATTGTCTCACAGTCGCAGTCGTCGGAAAACGAGGAACAATTTTTCCAAGACTCTCGGTTCGAAAACGAAGAATAAAAAACTAATTGGTTGGAAGCGCCCACCAAAATCCTTCACTCTCTTTACGAAGAGTTAATGCCCCTACTGGGGAAAACACAAAAGAAAGATGTGGGCTAAATCGCGGAAGCTACAAGCTTCATGCCCAGCAAACCAAAGAAAAATCAAAAGATTCTTTTCACTGGTCATTCGTTTGTCAGAACGTAGATTCTTATAGGTTTCACACTGTTCGAATCGTTCACTTAGCCTTTTGTACAAACTCCTTGATATACGAAAGTGACGACGAAATTCTTCCTCGCTGTACGAATTCACGATCTCCTCGACGCTGCAGTTTCGCTTTTTCTTTTCCCGAATGCTTGTAGTTCACTCAGTACAAACTCTTCCACATATTCGGATTCATCAAAAAGAAGTTATATTTATTAATTCCGAGTCACTTCCATCATTATATGAATCAACTAACATTTTTGACTTTTCTTTACCATTGCAATTTATGGAATTATTTATCTGTCATATCTGTCATTTTTCAAAGTTTACTACAAAAGCGTTCCCTAACTTTTTCGTAATGTGGTATTCGTTTGGGCTTCTTCAGATTTGCCCTCAGATTCCAGATTTCGTGTGGCTAATCGAACATAAAACTTGCTCTTGCTCTTTTTTGTGTTGATATTCGTGCGATTTGAATATGTGTAGTCTTCGACACTTTTCTAAGCGATTTCCATTCACTGGTTAAATTTTGTATTAAAACATTAGAAATATCCATTCCAATTGATTTATAAATATTTATACATAAATAATTTACAAAAATAGATTTACCCGATGCAATGCCTTTCTTTGCTGGAGAAAAAATTCACCAAAATGTAAACAAACTCCACCAGTTGTCATCTTGTCATCTTTTTTTGTACCAAACGCACATAAAAATTGCTCTGAGATTGACCAATCGTATACCACATAAGTTAAGAATCAATAAATAGTGTTTATTTGCATTGGGATTATAAAAATATAACAAGAAACGGAAATGAGTAGATATATTTATTTTGATTTAAGAATTCCGAAATTGCAGTAGATTGCCAGGCGAGCGCAGTGGTGCAGTAGATTTAATTTTTTTCTTAAAAGTGCAGTAGATCTACTGCAATTGCAGTAAAGTTCGAACCCTGATTACCACATAAGTGTCTCTCCCTGTGAGAAAATTTATCCCCACCACTGCCATTTTAATTGTCTTTTCCATTCTTACTACAAAAGTAAGGGAACAGACCAAATTTCACGAAAAGTGATTTCGAAAAAAATTCGGAGTACCCAAATCGGTCGAAATGTAGAACACTGAAAATGAATTCACTCGATTTACAATTTCGATTCCGATTTCATTTCACTCGATTTCTGGAACCTAGCTGAAAAAAAAGACGCATTACAAAATGAAGCCACATGAATCTACGTAGTTATTTTTCCTGGTCGTTGAATCAGTTGGAACTTCTAGTGAAGAGTGGGAGTTTTCGAATGTCAGCGTTATGTAGTTCGCTCTGATCAATACAGTAGAACGGTTTATTCTTTTTGAGAGAGCCATTTAGGCCACGTTTTCTTTGACCGATCATCGATTTTTACTCGGAAAAAAGCAAGCCTCAATGCAAGCTCTTTTCCATATTATTAAATACATTTTCCTTGACATTTTCACTAAAGTTGACTGAAAAAGTATCTGCACGGTGTGACGTATCACACGGCAGTTACATATCTGCACTTGCCTACATACATATAAGTCTGCGTATAGCGGTCTGTTTGCAAATGTTTGTTGTCGCTTGATATGCCAGCCACCGCCAGCAGCGGGAACCGCTTTAAAACACACCCGCTGGCATTAAAGTAATTATTTTGCTGACAAATATAGCAACAAAGAGCTTTAGTAGGTTGGAAACAAATTTCATGCCGCCCCAGATTTGCTACATTTCTTATCTGTTGTTTTCTAGTTCACAGCATTTTACATGCACTTGCAATTGTTGCTGTAGAAAGCGTCTGAACAGTGTGCTTATCATTGTGTGTTCTCTGTCGCAGGTTAACGAAACCCTTACTCTTATCTTCCCATTGTATTGTTGATAGCAAGCTGGAATGCAAGACTACTACCCAATAAAGAATGTGATAACGTTTTTGTGATCTCTCCTATAAACGCTCCACTTAGAAGTGCCACCCAAACTACCCTCTGCAATCAACAATGTATTCTTATTCTTATCTGTCAATCTAACAAATTGTGTTTAATTAGCGATTGTACATTTCCTGGAAAACTAAAGCTATCTATGTGCCGCTCTGACTCACTTCTAGGAATAGCCTTGCAGCGAAAACCAAAGAAAAGAAAACAAACTTTTGGTTTTTACTTTTAATTAAATAATTTAATTAATTACACGATTTATATTACTTTTATGCTTTCTCTGTTCACTCTCTTCCACGTCGTTTGTGTGTGCCTAAAATTTAAACTTTAATTTTTGTATCAAAAAAAGAAAAGGAAAGGACCATCTTAAGACTCTGCAGGGACACTTGTGCTGGACAAGTCATCTGCCTTCTCGTCGTTACTGCTGTTTGTTTCGGTAGCTTCGAGGGCTGATGTTGCTGGGGAGAGCTCATCGTCTTCGCCGTGATCAACTCCATTTGTTACAGCAGCTTCAGCAGCCAGCTTTGCGTTTTCGGCACATTTTCGCTCCCAATCGACGTGCTCCTTATAATACTGATACACCGGAATGACTATGACGGAGATGTCGTCGACTGTGGCCGCTGCCTTGCTGTCAGCTAAGCGCCAGTGTCCCGAATCGTTAATTTTTCCGCGCGCCTTAGCGACTAATTCTTGAGCGACCATTGTGTAGCGGTGCTTCTCAGTGGGGTACTTGGCCAGAGTTTGGAACACTGTTTGCGCAACACTTTCATTGTCGGATACGTCCCACAGGCCGTCGGTGGCCATTATCAGAATTCCGTAGTCTCCGTCCTCGTTATTCTCGCCTGGAATGGATACGATCTTCGACAAGTCACGACGTTTAACTTCGGGATGCGGTGTCAGGAAGGGTTTTATTAGGGTTCCCGTATTAATTGCTAAGAGATCATGGTCGCCAAATCCACGAGTCACGCCCAGAGTCCCCAGTAGGCGGCTTCGCTTGCCTTCTCCAGTGACCACTGGCATTCTGAGATCCTCGCGGTTGAGAGTTTTGTACACCCAGCCTTCGGTGTTGCCCAGCCGGCAGAGAATCCTCTGTCCCAAGTCCTTTACATGGGGTCGCCTAGCATACTCCATTGCGATGTACTTACCATCCATTAGCTGCGGCTTAAGCTGGGCGGTGTTCATTAAACGACGACGCTCTGTCTCCGGTGTGTGGTCAAAGGAAAAGGGCACGGGAAATACTTTACTACAACTGTTTCGCTCCTCGCTGTCGTTAAGTACTTTCGCGGCGGACCGTTGGCATAATACGGCTCGGCTATCGCCAGCGTTCGCTACAAACATTTTGCCATAGATGAACAAGGTGACAAGTGCAGTGCACCCACCAGCATCGCGGTATCTATTTCTATCCTGGGCAATCAGTGCGTCCATGTTGAAGAAAGCGCTTTCCAGGGCACCAATGATGAGCTCGTCCCTGGTCACCGCTTTGTAGAAGTGACTCGGATGGGGTAGTCCGTCTGGCCGAACGGCTCCATTCTCCTCTTCACCACGCGGCAAAAGCATATCAATTATATCCACCAGTTTCTCGTGCAGAATATGATGGAATTGATGCGATGCAGCTAACGCAGCCCCATATCCTGCATGGCCATCGAAAATTCCAAAGTACGTATACGGCAAATTCGGATGCTTCTTTGAGGGATCGGACAGTACTCGTCGACAGAATGCCGCCTGATCCTCATTCCATTCGGATTTTCCAGAATTGACACACTCTGCGTAGCCAGTGCCCCATGCAAGAATGGATATGTCGCGTGGCACAATAATGGGGCGCACATTATGGTCGGCAGATGCCTTAAGCTCGTCATGGGTGAGTAACTGCAAAAAGCCTGGTCTTGCGTATGCAAACTTATCAGCAAGAGTTTGCTTCGTGTGCGTGCCCCCCCGAGCGCCATCGGGTGAGGGCAATGCTGGATTGTCGGGCAGCATGACCGTCATCAAACGGTTTTTTATATTGGTGAACATTGTTTCGCTTTTGCTTTCGACTATCCACTCTGTTCGAATGTTAGGCCACGTCTACTAATAGTAATTTTATTCCTTTGAATGAATTTGTTTATTTGTTGGCGATGTGTGGATGTTTCTCTGCAACAAAGAAAATTCTAGTTTACCTTATACCAAAGCTTGGGAGGTTTCATTTATGTGAAAAAATATTCCAATTCGTACCCACGTAGTCGATAATTATTTAATAATGTAGGAATGATGGATATTTGGCAAAAACATGCTAACTTTTAACACAAAAACGAATTTTATTTGCACCGAATATTTTGTTATGGCTAGATGTGATTTATCTTTTTTTCTTCCGCTGAAACGTCAATAGTGGTTCAGGTATGTTATATGGAGGCCGAGTGACATCAGAAAATTTCCCAATAGGGATTTTATATTGTACAAGATTGTGAGAAAGTGCTGCCAGTACCATGATTGTGCATTTGCTGGCAAATATTTTTATTCGTTACCTATTTTTATTTGTTATACCAATTTGGCATTTATATTGTTTAATTTTAGTCCACGAGAATTTGCTTGGGATTTCGAAAATGGCTCTCCTTAGGAAATTGTTTATAGAGGATTTTTTTGTGTATTTTTCAAATAAGTTGGTATATTCATTTGATTTGTTAACAACAAACAAAAAGACACACACACACAGAATACAACATCGACTTAAGTTTTTTTTTTTAGCTTCGATGTTCGATCTCAGCAAAGCAAAGAAGGAAAGTAGGAATAGAGTCACAAAAACATAAAAGTATGTACCAGTATGAAGGTACAGCAATTATAAAGGTACTGCCAGCATTGAATTTAACTGAAAATTAAGTAAAAAAAAGGGCACTCGTATCAAAGGGTAAAATATTATTTAAACCTGTAGTGCCCGACAAATTACTATACTATACCTACTTAACGTGTAGAAAAAAACAGATTTTATATGCCTGGAGCATAGTTTTGTTAATAAATCTCTGAAAGGGTTGCAATAAAGAACGATATAGGAAGAAGCGCACAACTAATTTAAAGAGTATTTGAAAAAGTTAAAGTACCTAATATTTTTCTTAAACTATAGGTACCTATTAATAAAAAAAATTAAATTTCGGCTGTAACTTGGAGCATGGTCCAGTCATTCTTAAAGCTTAGTACGATGCTCGAGCTAAACTAAATTTTATTTGGTCTCCAAACTTTCTCTCCAAACATCAGCTAAAGTCCTAGCTAAATTTTGACATAGAGAGCGCTGTAGATAAGTGTCACAAAAACAGCTGCTCTTTGAAAATAACTTGCTTCAAAAATTCAACTCTCTCTAATTTAAACCATTTCCGATCAGCGTTACCACTTCAAAAAAAAAAAGCGAAGTAGATTTGATCCGAAAAGTGAAGTAGATTCAAGAAAATGGAAGTAGATTTCAAAATCATAGTTTTAATGATATATTCAATGCCATATTAGTTTTATGTATACCTGAAACATGTAAAAAAAAAACGTTACTATCTAACTTATCGTTTTGGTTGGCTAATTGCAAGATTACATCAGTTAAACGTATGGTATCACTTTTTTTTTTATCAAATACAACTACTAGTTGCCTTTTATACAATTTCAATTAGTTAGAAGTGTTTATACATATCACAAAATTAAAATTAAAACATATGTAGTTCAATTCTTATTTCAATATAAATAACGGCCATTTGTAAGTTAAAATTTTTTGAATTAAAATACTAACTGCCATAGGAGGGTCAAAAATACCTACCACCTCTTTCACAGCAAAAACAGTAATAAACGAAGAGTGAAGTTTGATGCAGTTTATTGTTTAGAAATGTGAGACTGGAGTTATATGAAAGAGTGTAAAACATTTTTAAAATATTTTTTTTTGAAGTAGATCTAAGGTTTTTTTATTAAAATTGAAGCAGATTAAATAATGGATTTCGAAAGTGAAGTAGATATTAAAAATTTACCAATAGTGCGAAGTAGGGAGCAGATTTCATTTTTTTTTCCAAAATTGAAGTAGATCTACTTCAATTGTAGTAAAGTGGTATCGCTGTTTCCGATTCTAGGTTACTCCTCGCCGAGAAATTGGCCGCGTTCCTCTGCCCGCTAGTCTTCTAGCACAAAATATCCCTGATGAAGGAACGCTCGGGCAGCGGCAGCGGCAGCAGCAAAATGACATTTGACTTGTTGGCATCAAAAACATATGACTTTCCTTCATAAATAATTTCGTGTCGCATAATTATTTCCAAACTGCATTTAATCTATCCCCTTTCCTTTTTATTAAATATTTCCTTTATTCTTACCTCTATGTTAACTTTTCTTTATTTTATTTTCTTATTAGATTCAAATAATCATATCTATAATATTGGTAGCTTCTTTTTCCATTTTTTAAAAAAACTTATAACACATTGGCCGCGTTCCACTGCCCGCTAGATGAGCAGCGGCATGTCAAACTCCATATAAAAAAAATTGACATTTTACCATTTGCGCTAGTCGTCTAGCACTTTTTGTGAAATATCCCTTTCAGGGAAATTTCTCAATCTAGCGCAAAACTACCCGCTGCTTTGAGAGAAAAAAAAACAGCTGTCAATGGAAATCGGTCAAACGTCTACAAAATAAAAACAAAAATACGAAGCCGAGCTGCAATTGTGATAAAATTGGTAATAAGGCAAGTAACAGAGCAATTCCGATATTATTATGGTTTCCATAACATGTATCTACCATTTCTTTTTAAATGTAGGTTGGCAATAATTATGCGACACGAAAATATTTATGAAGGAAAGTCATATGTTTTTGATGCCAAGAGTCAAATGTCACTTTGCCGCTGCCGCTGCCGCTGCACGAGCGTTCCTTCATCTGGGATATTTTGTGCTAGAAGACTAGCGGGCAGAGGAACGCGGCCATTATTTAATAATTTTATCATTTAATGATACCAATCAAGCTTATGCTATCTAAGAAGATATTGTATCTTACTGTATAAGTCTATACCAATCAATAAACTATGAAACTATGAAACTATGAAAAGAAATGGTACATGTTATAGAAACCATAATAATATCGGAATTGCTATTTTACTATTTTTTCATCACAATTGCAGCTCGTTTGAACGATTTCCATTGACAGCTGTTTTTTTGTTTTTTTTTCTCTCAAAGCAGCGGGTAGTTTTGCGCTAGATTGAGAAATTTCCCTGAAAGGGATATTTCACAAAAAGTGCTAGACGACTAGCGCAAATGGTAAAATGTCCATTTTTTTATATGGAGTTTGACATGCCGCTGCTCATCTAGCGGGCAGTGGAACGCGGCCATTTATTTAAAAAAAATCATCCATGCTTACTTCTAGCGCTCTCCGCAACACAAAAACGCAACAAAACAACAGAACACAACGATCTGTCAAGATTTAGCTTGAGAAAATGTGCCGCCCCACTAAATGGGCACGCTAAATTTTGACAGATACACGATGCACATTCTGAAACAGAAGTTTGATTTTTTAGCTCGAGCAGCGTACCACTTAGCTAAATGGGTTCGCTTAAATTTAGCTCAGCTAAATTTTGGAGAGAATTTTGTATGGGAGCGAAAATTTAGCTTGAGCAGCGTACTAATGTCGTTTTCCATTGGGCAAAAAGAAGCGTCCGGGAGAGTCCGGAATCGAAAAAATCACTTCTGAAACCGTTCCATTGGCCAAAAAATACTCTTCTGGTGATTCTGAGGAGAGAATTTCGCTTCTGGGTTTGAAGTCAGAATCCACTCAAGAAGCACTCACACAAGTGTAGTTTGTGTATTTTATACAAGTCAACTGACGGCTACCGTAGTTTATTTTTTGGCATTTCACCAATACTCTTGTGGATTCAATCAGAAGCAGTTTTCTTGTTCCATTGGACTACAGAATGAGTGGATCCCCGAGTGAAACCAATGGAAAACGACATAAGCTTTATTAACTGTTCGGCATGAGGCAAACTCACTTTCATATCCCAGGTCAGAAGATCTATAATGAATTCGTTGAAATACGTATGCACAAATAAAAACTACACATTATAATAAAATAAAATAATAATGTTTACTTTGCTCAATAAAACGTAAATTGCTATCACTAAATTCTCTTTTTACAGAACCTCCCACAATGAATCCTTGTACGACAACATCCACAACAACTCTGGTCGACCAGTCGACCATGAACAAATAGAGGAGTACATCAAAGCGATGTCCTTGTCATCAGGAACGAATAATGTAATGTGTTTCCACAACAATTGTACATCCAGTAATACAATCAAAAACATTTGTATTTTCAGTTGACGAAAAAGGATAAAGTCCCACCGCAGCTCATTTACTCATCTCTGAATCATGGCTCAGTTAAGGACACACTGGGATCGCGTTCTATTATCCTTATCCCAGCATCAATGGGAAACGCAGTAAGTAACTAATCCGCAAAAATGTGTGCTTTCCTCACTTTACCACCGTCTCGGTACTTTGTACATGACTGACAGTTACAACTTTATTTGTTTCGCCCTTCTCCCATTCATCGTGTCCATCCGACTATCTATCAGCGTCGAATCGACATCATCCATTAGCCATCCCACTCTCATCCTTACATAAATTACACACACAATTTAAATTGACACAAAAACCAAACAAATTAAACCATCATCCACTCTTTGCTGCAGCTATTGCCACCTGTACAACAACCATTGGCACCTATGATGCGACCACCACCCTACCCGATGATGTTGCCTCCAGGTGTAACACTACCACCGCTACCAATGGTCTATCGTGGCGGTACGACATTGCCGCACAAACGTGCTCCACGCTATACCCACGGCTCATATCGTTCACAAATGACATCTATTCGCCATCACCGCCACCGTCCTCATCCTCTGGCAGGTACTGTCGAAATAAATAACCGACATTCCAAGTCACATCGCAGAACGGGCACAAAGGATGGCGGCCGACGTCAACGCCGTAAATCAGACACCGATGCGGCGGACAATAGAAAAGCCTTCACCTACACTGGGCTAGACAGGCAAATAGCTGATAGCTTCCTCGCTCGACAGGAGCAAGCCAATGGGAGTCATATTGACTATATATCATCGGCTGAGTCCGGCCGGAATGAGTGCCACGATGTCGTGTTGTAGGCACCGACAACATAATTTTCGTCCGCACAGCAGCCCAATCAACCATGTTAGAACGTCAGAATGAGCGGGAAGGAAACCCAATCAATGCGGTTTCGAATTCGACGACCAAAATACCCAGGATCACTTCTGCAGGTGCTATATTTAATTATCTTCTACTGGCTCAGAAGGACTATACAGCAGTATAAGTGTGTAAATATATAGATTCACATAATGTATTATTTTTATGTAAACTTTACAAATATAGATACAAAATACAAGTCTTTTCATTTACTGAACAATTTTCGAATGAATAATGCTTGTATGCATGTACCTTATAACATTTAATTATCCTGCTTTTGTTATCCTCCAGGCAGCCTCAGAAGTCCTCATCACTGTGCTCTTGTTTGTTGGCTGTTTTGGGGCGCTTTGGTAGCTCACTAGCCAGCTTTGATAAACTGATGTCATCGTCTGTGTTCAGTTCATCTGTAATGCAGAAAATAATTGTCGCAAATTTATATAGGTACACTCATCTGAGATGAGATTTGGTTATAGGTGGAGTTGATTTTGATTGATATTTTCAATGGGAAAGGTTTAATCAACATATTTAATGATAATGCCTTAACTCCCGGATATGTTAAACTCAAGGTAAGCTCTACTCGTATCTGGCACGTCATAGGGTTGAAAATTCTGTCAGCCGAAATGAATCGACATTAATAAAATAGATTAACAGGAATTCCGGCAACTAAAATTCATTAAAATAAGGTACAAGCATTCGAATACCTAGGTAGTTTATTTAAATGAAACGAAACCAAGAATAAAACTTAAAAAAATAGCCAACTATAGAATAGAGTTAAAGTCAAAAAAGACTCACGAAGTGGTTACTGGTGGCTTCGCTATAACAACAATTTAGAAGCGCCCTAACAATTTGTCGGTTATAAAAGGAAACCGCCACAAAAACCGGCGCATTACATTGACTTCTGGGACAGACTGTTACGATGGGCACATTTAGCTTGGGAATAGCGTTAGAGTTTTCTAATACCTGTGGTCTAATCTGTCAACATTTATGTCCCGAGCCAGCTGATTTCGAGCAGAAAAACTATTTAGATTTTGTATTAAAACATTAGAAATATCCGTCCCGATTGATTTCTAGTAGTAGTAGTAGTAGTAGTGACTTTATTAGTAATTCATTAAAATTTGCAAAATTTTACAATAATTAGTCGTTTATGGTTTGGCGTAAGGCCGTCTACCAGAATGGCAATTAATCTATTTTAAATTATAAATATAGTAACCTAGTAATAATAACTTTAAATAAAAAGTACTGCTCAAAAATCGGCTTCCAATATACGGTTTCTGTAGCGGCTAGCAGCTGAGGCGTAGTTGAATAAAGTTTCCCACCCAAGACTGCCGTTTAATAAATTAATAACTTCGTCAAAACTCAGCAAAGATCGTCCGAAGTATCTCACGCGGAATTCGCTTAAAATGGGGCATCTTCCAATGAAGTGGTATACATCCTCCCTCTCTTTAAGGTTACACAGGTCACATAATAATGGAAGATCGGTTCGATGCGGAATATAGTATAGATTTACTAATTCACCTCTTAGTTTGAATACTGTGCTTATCAGTTGAAGAGAATAGCGGTTAAGAAGGTAAGTAGATGCGGTTCCCTTGAGGTTGTGGTTCAATCTAGGATACACCAGCCTATGTTGCGATGCATGTGCTTCATTGAGACATTTATCGTACAAAGAGTTACCCGCCATTTTCAATATATTGGTAAACATTTGTTTTAACATCGAGGGATCCGAGTCAGCTGCAATACTTAAACGCAATCCGTAATTTTCTGCCAAATCCTCCCACTTTTGCACCAAGTGACCTCTTGTTGAAATCACATGCTTCAGGACAATCCAGGGCAACCTTTCCCTTTCCATCGCCCCTACCCTAGCAATGTAATCTGCATGCATCTTAAGGGTATCCAAAAAGAGTGAGGGGATTTCAGTTTCTAAGTGCAGCATATAATTTGGAGTACAAGAGGGTAGTTTAAAGATACGCTTCAGAAAGTACCTAAGAAACTTCTCAATTTCCTCGTAATAGCGGTAACCCCAAATCTGGGCCCCGTACAGCAGTATTGATGCCGCGGTTGCACGAAAAAGCTTTATTTTCGAGGAGTGATCGATATACTTGCTGTCAATGCAAGGTCCCCAAACTGATGAAATAGCTCTTTTAGCTGCTGCTAGATTAGATTCAAAGTGTTTTTTCATATTCATCAGGTTAGATGTTATTATCACACCTAAATATTTATATTCTTTTACTATTTCCACCCGTTCACCTTGATAGAACCATTTTTCGTTACGGGAGAACCTCCCTCCACCATCTCTAAAAATCATCATCTTAGATTTCGTTAGATTTACCGTCAAGTTCCATTGCTTGCAGTATCTTTCCAAACGGTTGATGACAAGCTGCATCCCTTCTACCGTGTCCGCCAAAAACACAATATCGTCCGCGAACTTCAGCGCTGGAATCCGTACACCTCCAAATTCTATCCCTCTCCCCACCTCCTCTGCTATATCATTTATAAATAGGATGAAGAGCAACGTACTTAGTATGCAGCCTTGCTTAACTCCCATTTGCGTTTCAAATTCTTCCGATACATAATCTCCATTCCAAACGTACGCAACATTGTTCTCGTACATCGCTTCAAGAACTTTAATAATTTTGCTTGACAAACCAATTTGATACAACTTATAGAAAAGTGCTTTGCGCGCTATGGAGTCAAAAGCTGCACGGAAGTCAACAAAGAAGGCGTATAGCTTTTTGCGGTTGTGTTTAAAAGTTTCCGCAATGTTCGTAATAGTAAAAATGTGGTCCAGCGTTTAATAATGCTTCCTGAACCCAGCCTGGTACTCGTTTAAGATCTTGTTGGAAGCTATCCATTGTATAAGCCTATTATATATCATAGCACTAAATAGTTTCACCGAAGTATTCAAAAAAGAAATGCCTCTGTAGTTTGCCGGGTTATCAAGCTCTCCTTTTTTATGCAATGGAAAGATTATCGCTCTTTTGAAACTCCCTGGAATACTTGCTGTTACGAAAATCCTGTTAAATTCCTTAGTTAGCGCAATGAGAAATTCAGAAGAGCAATTCTTGTAGAACTCGAAAGGAATCCGGTCGTCGCCTGGGGCTTTTCTCACTTTAGACGAATCAATTGCGCTTTTCACTTCGAAAAGAGTAAACGGCGCATCTAAAAGTTCATCTGCAAATGATGGGGCTGCGTATTGCGGTAATGGGGAAAACCGCGGGGTGTTGAGTAGATTTTCGAAATACTGTCTGAGCTCAGAAGCTTGCAAAGAAGACGAGATCAAATTCGGTCTGCCAGTAGCAATTTTAGCCGCTTTCCAAAATTCTGCAGAGGATCTTGCAGAGTTGAGAACTGCTATGGTCTTCAGTTTAAATTGTTTTCTCTTTTCCATGCAAAGACGTTTAAAGTTTTTATTGGCTTCGGCATAGAGTTCTTTCGACGAGCTAGTGTTACTAGACCTTAGGCGCCTTAGCAATGCAAAGGATCTATTTCTCGCCTTGAGACAATCGCTGTCGAACAACTTCTGCTTACTGACTACAGGTTTTGCATTTACGGTAAACGGTGCAGCCCTTTTTATTATAGCGGTAAGATCGTCGATCTGTATCGCTGCATTTTGTTCACTTAGACTCGCAAGCTCAGAAGTCAGCTTATTTTGATAAGAGACAAGAAATTTGTTGTTCCAAACCAACTTCGGCAGAAGAGCCAGCTGCTTTGCGAATGGCGCATCACCAGTATTCGAAACTGCACACGATATTTCTAATTGCATATGGTCGGAAAACGTTTGAGCTGCTATTGAAAAAGCGTTGACTATTGATTTCCATTTTCCTGATAATAGGCAGTAGTCTATAACGGAGCATGAAGTTCCACGAATAAAGGTAAGTTCACCATCCATGTCTCCTTTACAGCTTCCATTGAGTATCGTGCAGTCATACGCGTCAGCAGTTTCCAATAGCTTCACGCCCTTTCCATCACATAGGTCGTCCTTTGATTTCCTCGTTGCATGTATAAATGATGACACATGACCACTTGAAAAATTGTTTTGCGATAACCCTAACCTTGCGTTAAAGTCTCCAGCAAGCAGAAGATCCGGCGAATTTAAAGACTGAAGAACATCGGAGAGCCTGTCGTAGTCGCGCAACCAATGACTGCAGTTTAGATAAATTGGAACGATGCAAAGGGTTTCTCCATTGATGATAACATCAAGTACGTAGATTCCTTCCACCAATCTAAACTTTATTTCAACCATCTTAAGAGATTTCCGATAGCCTAGCAGTTCGCCGCCGCTACCTCTTCCGAACAAACTGGACTTAATTGCTGGGATCCATTTCACTTCATAATCTCTAAAAATGCTACTGAATCTAATTTCTTCCCCGGCTAAAACATGAGTTTCATAAAGCATAAAGACGTCAAAGCTTTTAATATAGTTGAAAAAATTGGAAAAAAATAATTTGTTCTTTAAGCCTGCAACATTATAACTTAATATGTTAAATAACACTATTTCCTGATTTACTTCATTTTTACTATAAACTTCATTTTGATTGTTACATAATTTTGTTTTGCTTAAGTTGTTTTGGCAGACGGCATTATTATTAAAAATTATGGTGAGGCTCCAAAGACGAAGAACTGCTACTTGCGTTTCCACCCGATACATTTCCACCTTCAATGTTTACGTTTCTGACAGTTGCATCTGTCACTGTAGAACTGACGTCCACGATCTGCTGAAGGAGTGACATCCCACATTCACTGTCAAAGCCCTCACATCGGATTTTGTTATTATTATCAATAAAGAATGTTTTATTACTTATTTTAAGTTTATTTCCAATCACAATAGGTTTTGCGTTTTTATTTTTGCTCTCGATGTCCGATTTGAACTTGAACAACGTCTTCCTTCGGTTACGAGAAGCTTCAGTGAAATCTCTGTGAATCGATACCTTGTTGCCTCTTAGAGTAGTTGCGTTGTTTAGCACACGGCGAACGTCTTCTTTCTTCTTTAATTTTACAATTACATTAGAAGTGTTGTTGTGTGACCTCAAAACCCTGACATCCGATATAAGTGATAGATCACTACTTCCCAGAAGTTGCAGACATATGTTTTGGGCTTTGTCCTCTGGCAAGATGTTTGTTTCGACAGGCATGTGCAATACAACGTTGCTCTCAATCGATCTTCTCTCTAACATCTCTACCTTTCGCTCCAAAGATGCGTACGAAGCTTCCATCTCCTGCAATTTGTGACGCAGCAATGTATTGTCGTTTTGTATTGCTTGGAGTTCTACAGAGACTCCCTCGACATCAGCCTTAGTTGCCACATTCTTTAGTCTGTCATCGAGCAAAGATGCCATGGAACCAACTATAAGGGATTTTAGGTCCCCAATTGACATTTTGCCGACCATCGATTGATTGGTAGCAGCGGGCGAAGCCTGCCCTTCCTCCGGTGACTTTTCAAAAATACGACGCTTGCCGCCACTGACATGTGCATTGTTGTTGGACATTTTCGGTGGCGTTCTCCGTATACCCCCAACCATTGCAAATTATGAAGTAGATGCTTAAACTTGAACTGACTCACCAAGAATCGTGAATTGTCCCTTGAGGTAATGAAGCAAATACACTCAGTACCACTTTTTAGGCAGATTTGTAAAGAAAAATATTGTAAAAACAGGTTTAATTTGGGCGAGCGATTTTACGTGCGTTTAGGCTGTCAAATGTCCGCGTTGCCAATCAATTGATTGATTTCTATATTTATACATAAATAATTCACAAAAATAGATTCACCCGATGCAACGCCTTTCTTTGCTGGAGAAAAAATTCTATAAAAATGTAAACAAACTCCATCAGTTGTCAAACTCAAACGCACTTGCATTGGTAAATCTGAGAAAATATCTAGATTCGCAAAAGTGCTCTGAAATCTGACAAAGATGCTCTGAAAGCGCCCAATCGAATACCACATAAACCAGAAAATACTGCCGGAGACAATACCTGCACAATAGTGTCTCTGAACTAAGCAATGGTGAGTCTGACATTGCTGAATGCATCCATTTTAAGCAATCGGCTTCGGCGTTTCCAGAATTCGATCTTAAGCCATTTTTAATTGTATTCTAATCCAATAATTTAAAATTTCTAAACGTAAAGTCGATAATAGGCTTGTTTTTTTGAGCTTCAATCTCAGCAAAGCAAAGTAAAGTAGGAAAATGTGCACTTAGTAGGTAGCAAGATACAACATGATTGGGCACATCACAAGAAGTAACTTTTTTCAGTCAAAGAAATACAATTTTTTTGCATAAAATTTTCCAATGGATATTGATCCTTCCTCATATTTTGGGGTTTAAAAAATATAAAAATATATATCTCAAAGATTAATACACTAATATCTTACGATTACAAGTTTAATAATGTATATTTTTCTAAAACAATATTTGCAGCTTACACAAAAAATAATTTATTGCATATTTTAATAAAAGCCCTTATATTTATTTGTTATTTTGAAAATTAGTTCACTTATGCATTTCTTTATGAATTTCCACCAATCACAACCAACGAATAGTATGTACTGTAAATAGAGAAACTTTGTGAACAGATTCATATTATACAAGGAGGGCAACAAGCATGTTCTCCCCCTGGTGTTCAGAAGTATACATCTACTCCCAAGTGAATCTTGCTGGGAATGAATACCTAGTGTGACGTGTGAGTCGTCGAAGTGTCAAGTAGAGCGTAGTTGTTGTAATTGCGTGCTGAAAATCCTACTTTACTTTGCTTTGCTGAGAACGAAGCTCAAAAAAACAGGGCTAATACAAACAGTGAGAATTTTGAAACTGTCGTAGTTAAAAGGGCAATAAGGGGCGTTTGTAAAAATGAGCACATATTTGAACAAATTCAAAAAGATGTAAAGGAAATGTCCTCGCTTTTTGTGGAAGTCTCGAGATGTATTCATTTCCGTTTAATGAAACAATGGAGGAGTGGCACTTTTGAACCTGTAAAATTTCAATCTTTTTATTATCATTTGATGAGAAGTAAGAAATCAAAATATATATTGGACCCAGAATACGAAAAAATGAGAAAATCGCTTCCTTTATACGATAGTTCGTATCGTTCGAATTTTTTCATCGCGGCCTCCCAACAATATGAAGTACCTACTCTTTCACAATAATATATGGATGCATGCGTATAATAGACTTAGAAGATTTTTCAAATTCGAATCCGACAAGAAAAAGGTATATAGAACATTGTCTTATCTGCTCGAAACAAAAAGCAAAGAAACTCCAGATAGTGTTCTTATACAAGAACTTAAATACAAATTAGCATGGAACGGAGAAAAATTGGACAAATTAAGAAACCGTAAATTGTTTTGGCCTTGTTTGCCATTATTCTATAATCTACAACGTTATAATGAAAAAAATAATATGAAGAACTTTGCTTTACCGATATTGAAACACGGATGTCATCATATACAATATGACTCGTTTGCATTCTATAAAATGTTATGTGTCATTAAGTTATACAAGGGTGCATGGATGACATTTCAACGCGATTCAGAATGGAGAAAATATATTTTAAATTACCAGAAACTATTACCAAGAAATTCAATTGTTCACTTCAAACAGATGGCATAGCGGTATCTTTCTCAATGAAGAAGCCAATGAAAACGAAAATTGTTAAAGATAAAAGAAAAAAATTACATACACAAGAAGAGGACTATAGAGGAGACGTGTTAAAAATGAGGAATACAATATATGACAATAAACTGGGTCTCGATCCTGGTCTAAGACTTTTATTCGGCGGTGTTCGTAATGGTGTACCAGTTAAATTGAAAAGTTCTACATATCACAACATGTCTGGATATCATTCTCGTAAGCAAAAATTGCGGAAATACACAAAAAATTTCGTAGAAGACTCTCAAATATCACCATATTCAGAAACTTTTGAACAGTATACAGAGTACCAGCTTTCAATATTTGCAGAGAAACAAAAATTATACGCACAGAGAAAAGTCACACGCCTAAAACTACAAAAATTCATTTGCGTTGAGAAAACATGTCATACTATTGCGAAACAAGAAAAAACGTTGATATGCATCGGCTCTACGGTGATTGCTTCAAATTCCCCCATGCGTGGGTATATACGAAGTCCAAATACAAAATAAAGAAAGGCAGATATTTTATTTGTAAACGAGCTTCGAACTACAAAGTTGTGTGCAAAATGTTTCTGCGAAAATAAAATATCAAAATCTCCACACAGGTACCAGTATTGTCAAAACTGTCGTACTTGTTGGAATCGATACGTGAACGCAGGAATTAATATACTATACCTTGGCGAATGCATAATACAACAGATTGATAAACATTTGAATTTTTGTAGAATCTAATTATGCTTTTCACACCAAGCCGGGTTTTCCTCGAAAACTCGTCGATGCATTCACACCGACCACCAACTCGTTTTCGTTTGACATTTCAATCAGCTGTGAGATACCTACTAGTCGTTAAACTTCGGTGCAGACTTTTTTGGTTACAAATTTCGACCGCATTAATTAACACACCAAATTAATTTAGTGCATTTAAAAACAATATTAGCCCATCAATTAATTGTGGAAATGATTTTAAGATGTGAATTGTTACATTTGTTCGGTCAGCCATTTTTCTGAACATTGCAAAAACTTCTGTTTTCGATGAAGTTTTCGTGTGTTTTGGCGAAAACGCGGTTTTGGACTTGGTGTGAAAAGCTTATAAAGTATCATTATTTATAAGGTCTGTTCCTTTACTTTCTGGTTCAATTTTGGCAATATGTCACATTTATCTCATTGCGAGAGAATTCGCTCACCGAAATGATATATAACCAAAAAGAAAAGGAACGCGTTGAGCCACAAATTTGAAAAATGTGAATTTTTCTAGGCGGTAATATTTAAATATCAGTAGAACAAGACACAAATCTATATTTAAGACCGAAATTTGAATTGCTCTTATTGCAAAAATTAAAAAGTTAAATTCTTTTGCGTCTTACATCTATTTTAATGCTATACAATCACAAACCATAAATGAAAACAAATGAAAAGTCAGTTAAAATTAGCATTTGAACGATTTGACATCCATCTGTCAGCAATAACCAACTAGCCCAGAGAAATTTCTTGGGCAAATATTTGCAGGTTTTTTATGGAGGGGAAATGTTTTGTTCTCTCTTTTTGGTCCTGTTCTGCCCAACTTTTGCGTAAGGGAACAAAGTTTGACTAAATTTGGCTAATGTGTTCGAATGCATTATGGTAAGGGAACAGACCTATTGTATTGCGAAAACTATGTATACTTGTCTGTTTTTAATAAAAACGGATTAACGTTTTAAACGTTAACTGATAGTCATCCCGCTTACAAAACTTGTTTCATAAATAGTTCTCGTCCATAACGATAATGCATTCGAAGTTCGAAAACATTTTTAGTCAAATTTAGTCGAACTTCGTTCCCTCCTACTCAACTTTTGCGTAAGGGAGCTTGACTGTTGCAATTTTTAGGACTAACTTTAATAATAAAGGCTGTTGCTATTCGCCCGTCGTCGTTCGGGACACGGCTACCTAACGAAATGTTAAAGTTAAATCGTGTCGAATAGCAGTATGCGTCTCACTTCGCTCGCAAAACGGATTTTAAACTCCTGCATTTAGCTTTTAGGAGTGGGAGTTGTCGTAAGGTCCACCTATATCTTTAAAGGCTTATTTGTAATGAAAATATTTTTACGTAGATTACGTCCCGAAAGCAAATAAACTTCAGTCAGTACAAAAATCGTTTCGAATAATAAATAAAAATTCAAATTAGACACTCACAATCCTCGCCGCCAATATCTACATCACTGTCGGAACTGCCAAGACTACTGTCCAAATTGTTGTCCTCAGCACCGCCTAGCATACTTCCAATCAGCTTATGACGCCCAACTACAGTTCCAGTTCGGGGCTTATTTCGTCCCGTCGTCGGACGAACTCTAGCCGTGGCATTGCCTAAGTCCCGGACACCAGCATCACTTCCGGTAGATGGAACCCCTATACCTGCAACTCCTTCATTTCGTGCGTTCATGACAATATCTTCATCCCTTATAAATGGCATATTATCATCAAAGTTCCCCTCAAAATCATCATCTTCGTCATCCTCCATTAGACCCTCTGGCAAGAACGAATGCATTGAGCTCTCTGTTGGTTTTTGAATCGGCGAGGACACCGGCTGTCCAATATTCTTCTTACTACGGGCTGCCATCTGAACTTTCAATGCATCCCTGCAGTGAATGCGAAGAAAGTACTGCTGAAATAGTTCCTTAAGCTCGATTTCGTACTGCTCGAATTCCTGCAAATGTGCTGGGCGTATCTTTTCCAAGGCTTCAAGTCGCTGCCTAGTCCTCTCTAGCTCTGCCTTTTTCCTTTGTAGTTTCGTATTAAGCGCGTTAAATTCAACTCTCGAGTTCTCAAACTGAACGCGACTTGACTGCAGCTTCACCTGCGCCGACGAGATAGCATTTTTAAGTGCACGTTCTACGCTTGAGATTTCCATTGGTCGGGTGGCTTGCAGCGTTCTGGACTCCTTGTTTAGCACCTCTTTCGACAAAAGGTCATAAAGGCCAGCTCCTCGATTAGTCAAATCCGAGGATAATTCTCTAGCTTTACGCAAGTCTTCCATTTTATCACCAATATCCACATGATTAAGACTTCTGTAGTTTTCGTCTTCGTCTTTGTCTTCATCTTGATGCGGAGGCGTTATCAAGAGTTTTGTTATCTTTTGCAATTCACCTGCAGTTGCCGCCGAAGATGCATACAATTTTCTAGGATTCAGCTTGATGGTAGACTTTGTAACGAAAAACTCCGTTGCCGAGCGTATTAGAAGGATTCGGTCAGTTTCACTATCAGGACTTCCAGGTAGCATCGTGCCGGGTTCAAGGAGCCCTGCCAACCACTGCAGAATCTCAGCGACAACTCGAAAACTAGCCAGACTGCCATAATTACTGCACAAAGCCTGGAGCGGGAACACCCTTGGAAAGCCCAGCAGCTTTAAATGCTCCGACAAGTCTGGAAAATTTTAAATTATTCAAAAAACTTTGCTTGTTTAACATACATTATGTTTTTGTTTAAATACCTCTGACATCCTTAAATGACATTATTGTCCTATTTTGCGTTTGCGACTAATTATGATATGACTAATTATGATAGGAAACCCTGTATAGCTGGTTTGTTTGTCGCCGCTAAGTATCCTAGCAACCTTCGCTGTCCTTTGGGGGAGTTTCTTTGTTTTCTTTTTTGTTGATTGTGTCTTGTGTGTTTACATTGAAGTCATTTGAATTTGGGGCACAATTATTAGACTGAAAAATATTACATTTGTCAGAAGAAATCACAGTAGTAGTTACCAGCGATGATCGTGGGATAAGAGTATACCTAGAACTGTGTACTAGTGGTAGTGTACTGTGTGTAAGGTCAAGAACAGAAGTTACCTTAAAAATAAATAAAAACATTGACATGACATGGAAAAAGCACGAGTGAAAATAAGGGAAACCGAAACAAAATAATAAATCTTTCTTATCCGCTTCATGTATCTAAGCATGTTGAGAGAACAAGGTGAATATGGTTGAAGTTCAATGGTGAGTTTCGAGGAACGAAGAGAACATCTACTTAAGAGAACTAAATTCAGTGACGTCAAACAAACAGTGCTGTCGTTGGAAATCGTACTGAGACTTTTCAGACCTTTCCTAGATTTGCATTTATTTTTACGAAAGCTGACAACGCTCACAATTGCAAAACTTGTATGCAAAAAATAGCTTTCCGAATTAATAAAATTTTAAGTAGAAACTAAAAATGTTTATTGAAAAGAATTCTTAGAGGGATTTCAGTTTTTCAGATGTCTAAAAAAACGGAAGACCATGACTAAAAAGAAAATCATGGACAAATGCCATAATTTTTCAGTGCTCTTATTCCAAATTAAAGATACATCTGACCAGTGATACCAAGCTCGATCGATTTTTTTATGCCCGTAAAAAATTGTATCCCTTTGAAAAAACAATTATGCGTTTTTGGTGAAAAAGATAAAATAAAACGAACGTGTATCGTACAAGACGAATAAAATTTGTTAACAAAATTTTTGTCAGTCGATAGGCAATTAAACGTTTTTTGCTCTCTGTAATTATTGAAATTGTTGTTTAGTTGGACATGAGAAACCATACCTTACAATTAGTTTTTGATGTATTACTTACTTTTGGAACTTAGCATCACCAAGTTTATTATATCGCTATCTTTGTCTAATGATCGTTGAAAATAAATTCTTCTCAATTTTCTTTTTCACCGAGTTGGTCGTCTTTTAATTGTCTCCGATTAAACTTAAACTTTTCAGGATTATTACATTAGTAATCCACGAAGCTAACAGAGTATTTTGTTCCCACTTTTTTCTATATACATACATAATTTTTATTTAAAATGTAAAGTTGGGATTTGGAAAATAGGTAACACATGTTATAAATGAAAATGAGTGATGCGACTTTGATCAAAATACCAAATTTACAAGATACAAAATTTATTTGTATATGGATTGATTTTAAATATCTCAAAAAATGAATGGCCTTTTCTAAAAATTATTCCTCAATGCCACCAGCTTCGGAGTTATGCCTAATGTCGTTTTGAATTGGACCTTCCAGATTTTGCTTTCACATTTCTGATTTTTCGTGCCCAATAGAATATAAAACTAGATTTTTCTTTGTTTGCATTTGTGGTGGTAGGTGTCTTAAAAGTCAGCTGCTCTTAAATTGTAATTTATGCTTATAAAAACCCACTCAATTTATGTTGCTATCCATTGCGGCGGCGAAATGTGAACTTTTCTTTATTTTTCACAGACTAGTCTTTTAAATACGTAACTAATAAAACATTTTAAAGTTTGACAAATGTTATGGTGTTACTGTAAGGTGTGAATCTCGCTCAGAAATCGAGATTCTCAAAATTGTTTCTGCTTTTTTTGCGTTTTTGTGAAACATGCAATCTGACAGCCAGCTGATTTCGAGAGCAGAAAAAATGCTCTGAATTTGATTTCGCTTTTTCTGTCTCAAGGGAAACCGACATAAAAGGCGTAAAAACTGATAAAAGGCATAGTTATGTTAGGGTTGGCATCACTGCATCTGACTTCTCTTAAATTCAGGATGCAATGCATTTGAATTTGACTGCAACATGGGTTGATTTATAAGTGTTGCAGGTTGCAGCTTGCAATCACTTTTATTTCGCACACACTGAATTTTGTACAAATTCAGTTCTGGCAATGACAACCGACAACACAAAACCGAGCTGAAATACCAACAACAAACAACTGAAACTGAAACTGACACGAACGAACGATGAACTGTGCTATGTTGAGAACGACAAGAAAATGAAATTCGTGTTTTTCCCACCCGAACAAGATTGTTCAGATACATGTTTAGTTCAGTTGAATTTTTGGTGTCGCCTGTGGTAGAACGAACGAGCGGTGACGGTGTTCGATTGCGTGTTTCTGTGGTGCCTAAAAAACTATTTTACACCTTGTGTCGTTTACTCTAGTTGTAAGTGTTTTGGTTTGCACTTTGCGGCATAGTGCCTATGCCTAGTTACATATTTTCGTTTTTACTGAATTCGAGTTTTGTATACAGTACACTCTTCGTCTAATCATGCAATAACTAAATTAAATCTAGCGTTGGTCAGAGTTTTAAGGTGGTCAAAAAAAAGAGCTTAAAACAGAAAACTAAAATAGTTTTTTTATTCGGGTTCTCTGTGGATGCGAAGATAGTACATAGTGAAGATAAACTCTTCTCATCGTACGGTACACGTGTTGTTGTTGAACTCTTTTATTTTTCAGCTCGAAGCAAATACACAAATGAATAGGAGTATGATCTAAATATCTTTAGACCTCACATAGATACGTTTGTAGTGGTGTGATTCAATGTTTTTTTTTTCTTCAGCTAAAGTGCATCTGTGTTGTTGTTTAGTTGTACATTTCTTGTTTTTAAAAGTTGTTGTTTTGAGTCTGGCTTTATAAAAAATGCAGATTGTAATAGAGTCAAGTGCAAGAAAAGAGAAGCCTCCCAATTAGCGAATAAAATAAACAAACCAAACCAACATACCTACCTAACAAAAAAAAATAAAAAAGAAAACAACAATGGAGAGGAGGAAGCGAAACAGATGCTTCAATTGTGTTGTTTAGTATGGCAATATAGTGCTAAAACAAAACTGTTTGATTTTTTAATTGCATTCACACAAATTTCAATTTATTACAAACACACGCGGCGTTTTATTTTTAATTTTTCCCTTTCTGACCTACCAACTGTCTAACAAACTAAAACTTGATAATCGCTTCTAATCGCCTTTCTTGGGGCAAAGTGTTTAGTGTACGAAGTCTGGCTGGACGTCAAAAAGATTCTGTACACACGGACACGGTCTGCACTGGAGCATAAATGTTTTGTGAGTGTGTTTTTTGCATCTGCGACTGTGTGTCGATGATAAATCTACAAAAATGTTTGTTTTTGTTTATGTTTTTCCTTCTTTTTTTGTTTCTCTTCGTGGAGAACAGGTTCTTTGTAAATAGTCAAAAAGTCTGCAACAGATACGATGAGTGGTTTTCTAGTTTTTTTTTTTTTTTTTGCTTGGACGGTGTATGTCGATTACGCGCGGTGTAGGTAGGTACCTACTTGAATCTGTAGCGGTGTAGCGCACAGCCTCGCCGGATAGTAGTTGTCGATTATTACTATAAAAATAAATGTTTTCGTTTCGCTTTGCTAATAGATCCGATGGCGAATGTGAGTTCGGCTCGGGCGGGAGACAGTGGCAGTCGGCTTAAATGACTTGAAATGGTCATTTTGAACAGCTGATAGCGAAGGTGACGTAATTGATCCACTCATGGAATGTTTCTCGCTGCATGGCGTAATAAAAAGTTTATGTCATTATGGAAAATTTAAGAAGATATCACATAAGATCAAGATTACCGAAGGCTGTATAAAAAGGGGCGTAAGTTTGATCGGTACCTTACCTACAATAGGAAGAGTAGCAGCGATGTAATTGAAATTCGATGTTAGACACTTTTTTAATAACGAAGTGGTCATTAGGCCGTTGACGTCGACTGACAAAAAACGTAAAAAGACATTTTTTTGAGAAATACTTAACGCAGTGCAGGAAAAAGTAGTAGATTGTTAAAAAAGAAACGCAACCGGAAAATATTCCATTGTTTGATGTGGATATGGGTAGGTACCTACCTAGGAAGTTTTAAAACTATTAACACAAATGTGTAGTCTATTTCACACATAACAAATGGACATTTGTTTAAAATTATCAAAATAACTTGAAAAATTATTTTATCTGACATTAATTGGTTATCCCAAATAAATACCCAACATGATGTAGTAGATTTTCTACATGTATAAAGTTCACATCCCTGGAAAGAACCCTAGGGCCTTTTGGAAGCTTCTTAGCAAACTAGAATTTATTTGGACAGATCATTGCACACATAGATTGGTCTGGACTAGATTTATGTACCCTGAACGCAAAAACTAGATTGGTCACTCTGACTACGTCATTCAAATATATGCAAATTGAGAACTTAGTACTCGGATACGAAATTCTTAACGTTTTCGGCTCCGTCTTCATAGCCCTCACTGAAAAAAAATTGTTCTCATAACCGATTTAGGACAATCAATACTGAGATAAATCAACTCAGCCAGCTGTGAGACTTACTAAACTATAGGTAGTTGAATGTCTCCGTTCCAGGTTTTCGGTTCAGCAGTGAAAGATGCATTTAAATTAAGCTTGTTTTAAAAAGGTTATATTTATTATAGTTTTGACTTCTATTTTGAGAGACCTAACTAAATTTGGACGAACTTCTGAATTTCCGAACGCCTTACTTAACGGCAGCGGCAGCGGCAAAGTGACATTTGACTTATTGACATCAAAAACATATGACTTTCCTTCATAAATAATTTCGTGTCGCATAGTTATATCCAAACTACATTTAAAAAGATATGGTACATGTTATAGAAACCATATAATATCGGAATTGCTATTTTACTTACCTTATTACCAATTTTATCACAATTGCAGCTCGGCTTCGTATTTTTGTTTTTATTTTGTAGACGTTTGAACGAGTTCCTGTGACAGCTGTTTTTTTTTGTTTTTTTTTATTCTCTCAAAGCAGCGGGTAGTTTTGCGCTAGATTGAGAAATTTCCCTGAAAGGGATATTTCACAAAAAGTGCTAGACGACTAGCGCAAATGGTAAAATGCCATTTTTTTTTTTATATGGAGTTTGACATGCCGCTGCTCATCTAGCGGGCAGTGGAACGCGCCCAATATGTCCTGTTAAAACTTTTCTTCAATAAGCACAGCTGCTTTAACAGATTTTTGTGTTAAGATTGATCGATTAACCCCTAGACGTCTAGCACATGTTGTGATAGATTACAGTGAAAAAAAAAAAATAAAATAAAATTACATTTGCTTTTGTTTATATACCTACATAATTCTTTTCACGAGTACAAATAAACCTAGAACACATGCGAACCTGGAATTTACTTTACACTGGGCAATTGAAATTTTTTTCGATAAAATCTATCCATTTCCACTTCTGTTTGCATTGCCACAATTGTTTACCAATAGATTTGCTTTGATGGCTCGATTAATTTCTCATTTTTCACAATCTAGAACAGTTTCGCACTAGGCTCTAGTATACTAAGCGGCTTTAAGTTAGACTCGTGATCTGCCGGTCAAAGTAATGCTTCTCTTAATAAAAAATTGAATGTGTATTGTACTGTACATATACAGAAAATGTGAATAATTCTTAAAGCAGAGCGGCAATTATCTATAAATGAAAAAGTAAGTAAACAATATTCTGGCAGCTGATAAGAATTCTCTTCCTATACTAGAAACAACCAGAAGAACAAGTGTTTCTGTTACTATTAAAGTGAGTGGCCGGAAGTAGGCAATGCTTGTTGTATGGAGTAGCAAACTAGAAGTGCCACTTGAGATGCACTCATAATCTGTAATATGGGGAGGAACTTGGAGTTCACTCTATGCAAACGTTCCCTGTCACTTCATAATTGGAGATTCATATCTACAAATAATGTAATACATCAGAAGAAGGGAAATACCACTCCACACTCATCACTTTTATCATTTTAAACTACTGCATTAGAATGGCCTCCTTATATTATTGTCATCTGATTTAAGTAGAAGATCATTATCAGATGACATGAGAATGTAAACAAAGCATTATCCCCGATTAATCATTTCCACGCTACGCTTAACGCTTGCACAGTTCTGCTCAATTAAAGTCAGTCGGCGAGATGAGAAAACAACCCCATATAGTAATTGATCTCTAATAATCTGTTTGCTGCATATTTTGAAGGCTAAACCGAGCTCCCGAACTCACTTCTACTACGACAAGGCACTCATTCGAACCGGGTGCACATTTTGGAATCAATTGAAGACATCCTAAAAATTTTAGCAATTAACCGAATTCGAACTTTTAAATAAAATCCAGGAAACAAATTTAACTGAAAACTGCACTTTTCAAGTAACCATACCATCACATGAACTTGAACACACTTCAAACGCTATTTCGGTTGATACACATATTCAACTTGAAACTTGTTCTTTTTTAGAAACGCCCTGTGCTTACATATTATATATTATGAAGCTCTGACCGTATGTGAATTGATTTTGCCTAAAACCAGTTCTAAGATTACTGAATTTATTAACTTTGTCTGCAGCTGCAATCGCAGTTTAAGACAAGCTTGCCTTAATTGTTCTAATTGTTATACTGCGAAATATAAGCTTTGAAAGAAAATTCAAAGTTATTTAAGAATTGCTATACTTGAGTCGTGAAACAAATAGTTGAGTCACACTTAAAGCATGATGCACAAACTGAGAACAAAAAATCGAGAATATGTATCATCTTGCCGACTGCTTTTAATTAGTGTTGATCGCGGCTTGAATGATAAATTCAGATCCAGGCTTTGTTAATTGCTTAGCATTGCTCTCCTACTGATTAACCATACATCTTTGACTAATTAAAAACGTATATATTTCTGTCATGGATACAACAATACAGCGATTCGGAGGAATGACAATTGGTTTTATAATTAAAGCCTAATAATTTCTTCTCTGAATATGACCACGGAATTGTAGTTTTTATATCGCCAAATATAAATATCAAGCTAAATAAACATGACCAAGAAAAATGCACATGATTTCTTTTATGCAAATTTGATTGAGATGTTGCAACGCAAATAGCAGTGAGAAGCCAACGCTGCGCGTTGTGTGGCAGACAGTCCGATGCAACTTATCGAACTCAAAAAATTCCTACTTAAACAAGACTTCATTCGAATCTGCCGGTGGAATAAATGCAAGTGGGAACTCTGATAGTGCTAGAAGCTTGTACAGAGTCATTCATTTTTCGGTTTCGAAAGTAAAGCTAAATAAAACACACACAACGATACATTTTTGATGAAAGTTTTATTTCATTACCTACCTACAAAGTTTGGACCTCGCTTTTAAGTGTGAAAAAAATAATATCATGCAAATGGCCGCATCGTAGGCGCAGTGGCTTAGTCGTTAGTGTGTTGGACTACTAAGCGAGGGGTCCAGGTTCGAATCCCGCAAAAACCCAAATTCCAACTCAGGGTTTTTTCACTGCGCCACCTCTCGCGAACGTCTGACAAACATCCGATAGTATAACTGTCATGAAAGAGCTTCTCAATCGGCCCGTTTGGAACCGGCATAAAATTGTAGATCCCTTCGATTCGTTCCAAAAATTAAAAACTCACACAAAACGAATGGTTGCGAGAAGCTAGGCCCTGGGTCCCTACAGACCTGTTGCGCCAACTATTAGATATTATTATTATTATAAATGGCCGCATCGGGAAGATTCGAAGCATGCGATTCTTTTGAGGTAAAAATCTCGGCCATGACTTGAGTAATGTTGGTTTTTAATGCATCTTTAGTTTTAGGATTATTCGCGTAAACACGGTCTTTTGCATAGCCCCACAGAAAAAAAATTACCGGTGTCAAATCGCATGATCTTCTTGGGCAATTGACTTCGCCAAAACTTGAAATTACGCGACCAGGAAACTTCTCACGCAATAAAGCCATAATTGGTCGTGTTGTGTGACTTGTTGCACCGTCTTGTTGGAGTCACATATCGTCCAAGTCATGACCTTAAATCGCCGGCCAAAAAAAATCGGTTGTCATTCGAACATATTGCTCTGAATTGATAAATCGATAAATTCGATCATCAGCAACGCTTGCACTTACAGCAGCAATATTTTCGACTAAGCTTTCATTACGATGATGCACAGGCCTTGCGACATCAGCAACGCTTCCACTCTCTTCAAATTTCTTCACAATTGTACCGATTGCGTGCGTAGTCGATCGATTATGAAGACTATACCTACACATCGCGTAATGCACGAAAAGTTGCTACGTTTGAATCACCTTTTTTGAAGTAAGTTTTAATAGTTTTAAAGCGTTGTTCGATTGATAAGCGATCCATTATCGTAATGGCAAACATTCAAGTAACATGATGACATACAAATGACAGCTGAGCTTGACAGGTGTCAAATGTCAGCGCTACCAACTTGAAACCACGAAATGAATGACCCTATATATTATATTTAATGTAAATATATGTATTTAAAAATTCCCTATTTCCTATGTAAACCGATAATGTTTCAAACAAAAAACACCGGCGCAAAATTATAGTCGGATAAAGACAACTTTAAAATTATTTTAGTATTTTTCTACTTATAATCGACACAAAACCCACTTTATCTTCATAACCTGGTATTAAATTTAAAACCACCAAAAGTACATTTTCTCAATCCTTTCCCATCTGTCATTTCTGCTGCAAAATTAAAATTTCGCATAAAAACAGCAATTGTGACAGCACAGCAATATCGATTTAGATTTAAATTCGATATTTCAACCTTACGGTGACTTGGTTTTGGCTTAAAAAAATTCAACGCTTTGTTTGACAATGAAGCTGCAGCACTTAACTACTCTCAAAGTTATTAATATTTGAAATAAGTGTACACATTTAAAGTAGTCTTAAATCGACGAGATTTATCTGGAAATCATGGATCGGTCGGTAACGCTACCTTTCCTACATTATCCACATATGCGAACTGTCAACTTAGTGCTTAGTTACGAATTTCTTGAGTAGATTCTTTGGCTACCCTCCACTGAAAAAGCTGTGACTGATCTAGGCAAATAAAAACTGAGACAAGTCAGCCAGCTGTCAGACTTACTAAACTAGATACTTGAACGTCTCCATATGTTTATGTTTCTCAAATATGTTTTGCATAATGTCGACTAGAAAACTGGAAAATGCGCCATTGTTGCAGCATCAGCCGTAATATATCCGAACTCAAATTCGCGTTGGAATTATTCGTTTACTATTCCTTAGTATCTCATTTAAATTGAATAATATTCATTGGCTGACATATATGCAAACGTTTTGCAACGAAGAAATGTACCAGATTTTTTCCCTCTAGGTATGGAATTTTTGATATTTCTACATTTTGCTCAGACTGGCTGGTAAAAGAAGAAGAAAAACTTTTAATGCAGTAGGCGACGTTTCGCAGTATTCTCCCGAATGCGGACACGTACTCTTGGACTCAACAATTTTCCATACAAATTTCGCAATTGTGAGCTACCGTAAATTTAAAGTCGAGACTAAAAATGTTTATTGCTAAGGCCCAATAAGTAGAAAATTAATAAAGTAGATTCGACGTGCAAAACTTGTGAGCTTTTCGCTATTTTAAGTGAAATCTAAAAGTACCTAATTGTGACTAGATCCTGGTGTGTTTTCCCTGTCATAATGCAGTCAAAATTTCTATCATTGGTTGATAAGTTGTGAGTACGGGAATGTGTCAGTAGATTGGAATAGATTATTTTTTAGTCCGAAACCTATTGCCCTCTCAAAGTTTGCAAAGTTGGTCTGCAGATCTTAAAATGTATTGCCAGCAAAAGAGTTACAGTCATTTCAATGTCCGTCCAAATTAGGGAACCCAAGCTGGTTTCATTCAGAAGTCAACAAGTAACACTAATTGCACTACGGCTATTGATATGTAATCACTGCCCACTGAGATATCCACATTTGATAACAAGTGGCTATAATTAATGGAATAGCCCCTAGTATCGGCAGACGATAATAGTCCATTAAGGTCTACTTTGCGGTTTCTTCTACTCTATGTATATGGGCAAAAACACAAACACACACACTGAAATTGTCAATATATGTACATATGTAAAACCCTCACCGAAATGATTATTTACACTTTTTAAATTATCTATGACTGTGAACACATCTTGGCAACCACTTGCTAAGTCATTTTTCCCTGTACCCGTGAATATGAATACATCCACTCGTATTGGATCTTTAGAAAATGATTTTAAATATTCACAAGTATTATCGCTAAGTCAACACTTGCAAAACAACGAACGCGTAGATAAGAAGTTTCGTATGATTTTTTTTCTAAGGCTTTTGTCCTAAACTAGATGATACCTTATTATTATTTTTTTTATTGTGTCTTGTTAGTAGATTAAAATTTCTTTTGTAGATTAAAATACTGCTCTATTTATGGGGGGAATCATGACTCACCACAAAACCAGTGAAACAAATTACACATTGTGAATAATCACATTCATATTATAATAGGTGAATGTAACAGTAATCTTTGGCTATATAAAAAGAACAAGAACAATTGGCTGTTTTTCAGATGCATGTTGAACAGAATAGGCCTTGAGTTTTAAGAGAAAAAGAAAATGTTTTTTGGGTCTTAGACTTTGACAGGGTCGGACTTATAGGTCTGGAGGCCCTGGGGAAACAAAGGAGTGGCCCTTACTCATTTTTCAAATAAAATGCACAATTTTTTTCAGTCGAGTTTTTCAATAAATAATTTATTGTGAACAAGAATTATATGAAATTTGATCTTAGCGATAACGAACAGAAAAACTCGGTACTGTTCTTTTTTAGACGAAGAATCGTTGGCGATAGTAAGTGACAACTGCTTATCACGGTCATTATCGATGGCTCCGTGCAAAAACAACTTAAGTGTACTTAGTATGGTTTTGAGTAATGTATATACCATAAGAATATCCATGTCAACTTTTAGCTTTTAACTTTATTTCATGCAAATATAACCTTGAAAACAGAGCTATAATTGCACTTAGGATAATGTCCTATGCGAACATTTATCCCCAGCTAAATCATACCAGCTTCTCTTAGTATTGTTTTCAATAAATTTTCTAATAATCACATTTATACCTACTATGTTGACATAGTTATTCATTTGCATGTATTTTTTTTTTGTAGTTTGCTGCACTAATGTGACTTTTAGTTGGCACATTTCTTCGTGTACAAAAGAAATGACTCCAAAGTGTATCTTTGTATAATTTCCAGAGAATTTTTTCCGCGTTGCTGAATTTAAAGTACAGTTACAATATTAATGACTGGAGGAATTTCGTTCGTGAATTTATGAGCCAAATTTGTAAAGAAGTTTCCTTTGAAATCAACGAATAAATGGTTTCAAGAGCAAGAAAAAGTTTTGGTCTTTTAAATAAAATAAAATGAAAAATGTCAGTGTTACGTTTTAAAGATGAAAACTTTTGTATTAGAATTAATCCAGGTAACATAGATAAAATGTGGCTTTGAACTCATTTGGCGACACTGAATTAGATACCTTTACTTTGATAATTCTCTTGAATTGTAAAATTCATTTGTTGTTTTTTATAAAAGGCAATTCTTTAAAATTCATTAACCTGCATATAGTCGTTTTGGATTACTATGCGGAGTCTATTGATTTATTTATTTTCTTGCCTTAGTATATTTATCTTATCTTAATTACTAATTGTATTATTAAATCAAAGTTCATCACCCTGTTATAAGTACTAGATTCCGTATGCACTTGCCTTTGGCAATGCACTTGTCTCTTTCTTTTGTAGTTACTCTTCTGTTAATGTCAATGTCAAATCGAGGTTAACTTGAAACGAGAGTGGTTGCTTCCTAGCTAGTCGTAAACATAAAATTGTGGTCCTTAGAGTTTTCGACCGTTCTAGCTAATCCTAAACATGGTCTTTTGAGGAAACAGATTTTATGGCTAAGTCGCTAATTATTTTTAAGATATTCTTTGGTTGATGTATTCATTTAACCTACTTATTTTAAAGAAAAATCTCATTTTTTGAGATAAATGATCGGATGTTTATTTCATAATAAGCCGTTAATAATGAAAAACAACATCAGCCAAATGGCCACCACGAGCACGCATACACATACACATACACATATCCTTTTCATGAAACCAAATCTCAAAGTGGCTGCCCTATGTCCTCGATAGCTTGGCGTATACCTTATCTTTCACGTGGCCCCAAAGGAAGAAGTCGCAAGGTGTTAAATCACAAGATCTCGGTGGCCAATTGTGATCACCTCTTGGAGAGATAGAACGGTACGGAAACTTTTCCCGTAGAATATCAATGGTTTCGTTGCTTGTGTGGCACGTAGCGCCGTCTTGTTGAAAGTAAACGTTGTCCAGATCAATACCATCCAACTCCGTCCATAAAAAAATCATAAAATACGGTGTAATGACGTTTGTGGAATGCCCAATTCCAAAGAACGACGAAAAATGGACAAACCTGGGTTTTCTTGAACACTTTGGGCTACAGCAGCAATATTCTCAGTTGTTCTTGAGCGACGTGCACGGGTTTTAATCTTCACATCACTAACTTGTCCCAACAGCTCGAATTTTTCCACCAATTTCTGTATTGCGGTCCGACAAGGTGCTTCACGGCGACCAAAAAATGCTTTAGTTTTGTGAACTGTGACTGCAAGATTACATAACATAGTATGTAACGGGTGATTTTTTAAGAGGTTTAGAACTTTTAAAAAAAAAAAAAATACAAAAAATTCGAAAAAATGAATGAAATATTTATTTGAATCGATAGTTTGAACCTTGCAATTTAATGTTTAAAGATAATTTCATGCAAATGTTGACCGCGGCTGCGTCGCAGGTAGCCCATCCGCTGAGTCCAATTTTGACATACTCTTTCACACATATCGGCCGGTATCTCACGAATGAATGCATGGATGTTGGCTTCCAGCGCGTCAATCGAAGCGGGCTTGTCGCTATACACATTAGCCTTGACATACCCCCACAAAAAATAATCTAATGGTGTCAAATCGCACGATCTAGGCGGCCAATTGACCGGCCCGAAACGTGAAATTAACTGTTCACCAAACTCGCCTCGCAATTGCGCCATTGTTTCGCGTGCTGTGTGGCATGTGGCACCGTCTTGTTGAAACCACATATCATGCAAGTCAAGAACTTCCATTTTGGGCAAAAAATAGTTTGTTATCATCGCTCGGTAGCGTTCACCATTGACAGTAACGCTGCGATTCGCATCATCTTTGAAGAAATATGGCCCAATAATGCCGCCGGCCCATAAACCGCACCAAACAGTGGCTTTTTCGGGATGCATTGGTAGCTGTTGCAATGCTTCTGGCTGATCTTCACTCCAAATGCGGCAATTTTGCTTATTTACGTACCCATTCAACCTAAAATGAGCCTCATCGCTGAACACAATTTTTTGATAAAAAAGCGAAAATGAACATTTCGAACCGAGCACGAATTTTGATAGTAAAATTCAATAATTTGCAAGCGTTGTTCATTTGTAAGACGATCCATGGTTAAATTGCAAACCAAACTGAAGCTGTTTGACAGTGACACAAGGTACTAAACACACGTCAGCTGTCAAAACCAGTGTTGCCAAAACCAAACCAGCTAAAAAATCACCCTTTATAATTAAATGTTTCAGTTACGCTGTTAGTATAAGACTAACTAGAATTTAATATTATGGGGACACAATATAACCAGACTATATATATGTATATAAAAATTCTATATAAATTATAATAACAAAAAAGCATTCAGGTTAAAAATCCGTTTATCAAAATATAAAGTTATATTAAAGAAACTTTAAACGGCTCTCCTGAAAAATGTCATACTCAGTATATTCTTTCACGGGCCATCGATTTGACATATTGATATTACCGATTGGAGTGAATATATTGTTTTTCAAGTCCCCATTATGGGGGCCCCTCTTTTGTGGAGACGCGTGGCTCTAGCTCCGGTTGGCTTCCCCTAAAACCGGCCCTGGACTTTGAATTCGAATGAGATCAAGTTAAGTCCCAAGAAATGGCATTGGGCTAGAATTATCGCCTCAGTGAAAGATTATTTATATTACATGTACTTTTGACGTTATCAACAACTATTACGAGTATTCCTTTATATGAGCTATACATATGCAAACGAGGAAGCCATATTGGATGTTCGTTATAGAAAATGGAAATATGTAATGTGTTAAAAGCGGTCATTGCCATTTTCCGATTCGCTCGTCAAAAATCAGGAAAATGTTATATTTTTCGCTTGCGTGTTACTTCGGCCAAACAAATTTCTAATTTTAATAAGTAAACTTTGACAAGTTGTCGAGGTTCAAAAATATGGAAGGGAATATCTTTTGTCTTGTTGCAACTGGTGGAAGTCAGTAATTCCCAAAGTTCTAATATGTAGTACAAAAAGCGCAGAGTGTGTCATAACCTATCTAAACCATCTTTTTGTGTTTCCTTATTCCCATTCACTCCGGGTTTTTGCGAAAACAATCGAAAACCTCTGGAAGTTTTTCCATACCTATTTCAGTTTTCAAAACGAGTCGTTTAAAGTCGTTTTCCACGAAAATAAAATACACTTTTTGCAATATTCAGAAAATTCAGCAGATCAGATGATCGAACAAATGTCACAACTCACAACTTAAAATCATTTTCCACACTTAATTGATGGGATAATATTATTTTTAAATGCTCTGAAATTGTTTTATTTGGTCATTACATTAATGCGATCGAAATTTGTAACCAAAATATTTTTCAGGGAAGTTTCACGACTAGTGTCTCACAGCTGATAAAATCGTCAAACGGAAACTAGTTGGTGTTCGGTGTAAATACATCGACTAGTTTTCGACGGAAACGCGTTTTTCGACTCGGTGTGAATGTTGTCCAAGCTTCTGTCTAGAGTCTAGACCAACAACAATAGCAACAAATTCGCCTCCAACAACATCTTTTTCAGTTGTGCATACCGTGGCCTCACTCTAGCTATCTTCGAGGAGTCGTTCAAATGTTTCATGTAGCAGGAGACCTCTTCTTTAATCGCTTGACCGAATTTAGTATGAATTCAGTTTTTTTTTTTCCATGGATGAACAAATAAAAGCCCTTGCAGGATAGCAAACTGATTTTTTACAAGCGCCAACTCAAATATACATAAAAAATGCTAATCACTAAACAAACCACCAAATCTAATAATTATTGATGTAAGCGAAAAAGTGATCGCCTTAAATTCCACCACACGACATTGAACAGCAATCTCCCCTTGCATTCGCCACAGGTGCATTACATTTCCAGATTTCTTAGGAAAACATTTAAAAAGACATTATACCCGCTCCAATGTGTATTAGTTTACACGTTCATATCGGATTTGCATTTGTTTTTCCAAAGTCAAAAGTGGTCTGGCCAAGAAAAGGCGGCGATCTAAATCTAAACCATTACCAACCAACCAACCTACTGACAGTCAGCCATCTTGTTATTCCGCTTACATATGCACATGATTGTGGTTGTTTCTTTTCTCTGTGGCATTTCCCCTCTAAGTGCCCAAATTACTATGTAATCATAATGAATAATATAAATAATCCATTCTCCTTCCTCCTTCGCATCATCTGATTTATTTGTTCACTTAATTTTCCGCCACATCGCATCCCAAGCCACAGTGAATGTAATGAATGTATACTAATCTCATTATAATATCCGAGGATACACTGAGCACGATGTGCACACAATTCGAGAGCAGCCCTAGCCCCACTCTGCCGCGGGAGACGATTGCCTTTCTTCGAGTTTCGAGATCGAAATTAAATTATAAAACTCGCTGCCTGATTAATTTCACGTGTGAATATGCGCTGTCAACAAACTCTGGCCGGCAATGTGATTGAATTGTCATTTGAAGCAAAATGGCAGTGCCCAGTAGAAAAGAACAGCACTGGAGATGTACCTGTAAGAATTAAGAGAACTACAAATAATGATAAAAAAGGCGGCTTTCTTCATGCTAAACATGTGTTATGCGGATTAGTTTTCACGTGACACATGAGTAGGAGGTGGCTCCGAATCGACTGGAATTAAGTTCGTTAGTTGGCATTATCAATTCTGGAATGCAATCCACAGACTCTTGCAGCTACCCCCGAACAACACGGGGGAATAGAAATTTAATATTTCATCTTCGACGCCTGAATAATTCGAAAATGCAAATTCGAATGACAACCTACGGACGGGCGATGTTTTACTTGGCTCTGGACACACTCAGAATCAGCATCAGTGCGTATATCTCGCCGTATTTCATTATCTAGAGCAAGAGAGATGAACAAAAGTGAAATATCAAAGAATCCTTCAAAGACACGACGAAGCAACGCCAAAGAAAATAACTAAAATAAATAAAGTCGCAGAGGTGTTCAATTACCAGTTCTAACCAAAAATTTGCAAACAAATTTGTTCGGATTGGTTTTTTGCTCACGAGTTACACCTCTCTCTCTCATGCATCATCTGACATTAGTGATAGGCTACCAGACAGACGAACAGACTTTAGTGTAAATTTGTACTATGTAAATTTAGATCACACAGAACTGCGCCGGGGGCTATACTGCGAGCCGGGTGAAATGTGGTCACACTGGTTATTGACTCAGTAATGAAAATGCGATGTGAAAGAAAAGGAAAACAAATCCAAATACGTATGGGCGAGAAAAAAAATGTATGTGTATGAAGCCAACGAAAAGGTCGATCCGGTGAACGGTCGAACTTTTGTGAACCGAGTTGCTCACCTGTATATGTCAAGATGCATTGTTTTCGCCTTTGCTCTTCTTCTTGGTTTCGCAGTTCGCCCTCGCACCTATACCAGACCGACTGGGGATCTGATTCTGTTTCACAAAATATTGACTTTCAGTGTGTAATTAAATGCCTAAATTTAGATCGAATTTTGATGTCATTTCTCAAGTTAATTTATCGTAATTTTATTCAAAATTAATCTTTTAATTACACATTTAGTCGTTTTTATCAGAGGCGCGTGAGTGAGTTACACGGGCGAATATTATATTTGTTTGGGCCACCGTGACTTAGATCTTATTTGCTTTTCTTTATTTCTTTCAATGAAATGCATCTGAATTTGAAATGTCACTATTTAAATATTTGACGGATATGTTTGCAAATGTCGTTTAAATACCAGACTTAAATTGACACTTTGTGTATATCAGCTGACAGTGCGTTGAAAACATTTCGCAAATCGAAACTTGACGTATTCCAGTGACATGATGTTTACAAATCGGTTCTGACAAATCGATGAATTCTGACATGACATTTGGGGGGAATAAGTGTGTATAATGCTTACGCCTGATAGATTTGTCAAACAATGTTCCGGGTTCTTCTTGTGTGTTCGTTCATTTGGAATGCAGATCTGTATGCAATAATGTTTTCAATGGAAATTGTAAACGAATTACCGTGTCAAGCATATTTTTTGTGTTTATTATTTATTTAATATTTAAAATTTAAGATTTTGTAAAATTTTACATACCTACCAAAGGATGCAAACAAAATAAAGTTCATTCTAATCCGTTTTATTTACTTGTCAAAATATGTCATACTTTTTGACGGACCAAAATGTTTGATAGAAATATCTACGTTTACACTTATTGTAGTTACTCGAATATGGGCTTTTGACAACTCAATCTATCAAACTGTTTGATGTCATTCAGAAACAAATAAAATTATTATTATCTGTCAAAAACCAAATGTATTGAAAGTTTGAGCTAATTTTCGTGATTGCAAAAAAAAAAAAACCAAAAGAATCCCAGGAATTTTTATTCATATCAAATACAAGACTATTAGAGGTATTTGATATGAACACACATTCAAAAATCCACTGTGTCAGCTTGTCAAATACCATTAAACGCTACTAAACCGTTTGTCGTTATTATTTCGCTTCCCTTACTTAAGAACATTTAAGAATGCGCAAGAATTTTTTACTCAATAGCCTTTCTTAACCAAACAATTCGCTAAAGAAAATGGTATTGAGAGAGGAATATGTTACAACTTCACCACTACGAAACACTTCTGTTTTTGTGTACTTCACTAAGAAACCCGTCAAAACAGTTGATAGATAGCTTGAAATATATAACATTTTGACTAGTTTATCCAATACAAAGTTCTCTAAAACATTTATGTACCTGGTGGGATTCTTCAAAAATTAGTTCGCGACAATTCCGAGGCTTGCAGTGCCTAATACAACTGCTTATATTTTTAACAAATTCTTCGCACCTGTCAGACTTTTGTTAACCAACTAATAAAAAAAAAGTCTTTATCAATCTATTACTTAAACTACAGCCTACTGGTCGTCGTCACTTTTTCACTTACAGGATTCATCTTCATCACTTTTGCCATTTTGACAGTTTATTTCTTGTTACAAAAGTAAGGGAACACACCTACTCACAAAATGACAGATTTCGTTTTCTGCCAGGCGAATGAAATGTTGCACACCATTTGCAAATGAAAATTGACATATATATGACACTTGCTATAACAATGTAAAGGACAATGCGACGAATAAAATGCTGGACACCATTTGCAAATGAAAATTGACATATATTTGACATTTGCTATAACAATGTAAAGGACAATGCGACGAATAAAATGTTGGACATCATTAGCAAATGAAATTTGACATATATTTGACATTTGCTCCAACAAAGTAATCGTGGCTGAAGAAGGAACCCAGCTTGTTTTATACTTTTGTTTGAAAGAGTTGTTCACGGCTGCATTTTATTAAACGATACGATAAAATAAAGTAGAAATGTACCAAGATACAGGTGGTTCCTAGGAACTTCGATACCGTCGTCCAATGACAAACGGCAGCCTACCCTATTTATGTATCTCGAAATCCATATTTTCCTGTTATTTTAAGGATATGCAAAGAAGAAAGTCGACCCAGTGCGTTGCGTATTCGTTTAGTGAATTTGCATATCAGCCTCTATCCCATTGACAGGTGGCAAAACCATTACAAATGTCACTTTCCGTGCAAATAAAAACCTGGAAACCACTAACAATTTGTGGTTAGGTATATGGCATCAGTGAGTATAGTTACTTTACATTCGATTTCTTTCTGGAACCTAATTTCCTTCCTTCTGTTTTTTGTTTGCTGTCAATCATCAGATGCTGACGCGTAATATTGATCGCTACGCATCAGCGTGGAACAAAATACCTGCAACCATTCAAAGAATGATTAAAGGATAATGGACTTCTACCGCCTTCAGCTGAATTATGTTGTTACACTTAAGCACTAAGCCCATTTGACTTGCTTGGATGGAAGTAAATTATTTTGTGATTACGCTTTCGCTGCGGATAAGCTTGCTCATTAACTTGAAAATTATTTGACAGCAAAATGCGCCTTTCTGTCGAAGGTATAATGGATTGGTTTGGTATAGCTTACTTTTCAATTTATTCCTATTAGCTACCGTCGTAATTAGCCGGAGTGCTTACACACCACCGCATTCAAATTGGTTTAGAAATCCTCTTTTCATCTGCATTTGTATTATTTTTGAGTAGGCAGTCCAGTCCTCAAGGATGAATTATTGTGAATAGGCCAAGAGATTAATGAAAGTCTGTCTTGGGTTAAGAAGCCCACTTACTCTTACCAATCGTACCAATTGGTGTTCGGGGGATAATTACTCCCAATAAAATGGGAACCAAATCACACGTCTGCAATGCCACCACCTTCGTTATGACAACAGTAGCAGATGTCGCCACCCTCGCCCTGATGGATGCTCTTGACATTGTTCTCGTTGTGTTTCTGTTGCTGTGTAACATTCACTGTGATTCGCCCACGGCGATAATTGGGTTCAAAGATCATACCTTTGATATAGGGTAAGTGTACCAACACATCCGCTGGCATTGGCATTGTCACTGCTACACACACGAGCTAAGCTAATACACATTTAGCACGAACATGCTATAAAATTTTTGGAACTAAACTTTGATGTGTGAACCGAGTTCATCTTTCGCTGATTATCGTTTAATTAGTTTTTGTGTATGCCGCACGAGTGACAGGAAGGCAAGATGTGACAGATAACATCAGTTATCAGGGGAGCGTGGAACAGCCGTCATTCCACACCGTGCCGTGGCTGGTTGTGGTGTACTAAACCACTCCATTAACCAGCGACAAGTCGCCCGGTCGTCGTCGTTTGTCGTGCGGCACAGTGATAATAGATTCAATAAACATTCAAGATCTCGAACTGATATACGCTGTCATTGCTTTGTCGTTGTCGTCGTCGTGGTGGATGGTGGTTGGACGAGCACTGCTCTTGGCGTCGAATTATGTGGTTGCGGTGATAGAATTTTAAATTTCATTAGCACAATCGTATGCTGGAGCTATTGTTAGGCATCTACTGTGTGACTGATGTTACTGCTGCGCCAATGATGATGTTTCTGGATGCTAACGCTTCATCCGTATCTTGTTCAGGGCTAGGAATTGCCGCAGCGGAAAAATTAACAAAAAGAAAGACTTCGTTTTTGGTACATAATATATTGGATTGTGCGCAAAATAATTTGTAGGTTGGGGTGTGTTTTGAAGTTCGTTTAACATCTGATGTTGTGATGGAGAAATGTAGACAAGTTATTATGAACTTAATTGGCAATAGACATTTTCTATACGCCTCAAATATGTCAGGTTCTTCCTGAGGTATTCTTTATTCAGACGCGGAGGTTGTAGTGTGTACTAAATTTCACCTGTAGGTTAGCACATCTTAGCTTGTTGGATTGTGTTTAATTGCAGCACATGGTCTTAGGTTTTCATATTAGTAGAAGTGACTTGTTCACTTGTACCGTCACAAAAATGAGCGAATGTGTGTCTACTTGTCGTTAATACATTTTCATAATCATTGATTGATCTTACGTTTTTGTACAGTCGTAAATTCGTCGGTTTTGGGAGGAGGTCGCCGGCTCTATGTGAAGAATTTTGGACCTTTCGTAAAACAGAAACATTAAAAACGTCAATTTTGTGACTTAAGACGGCTGTTTTGGCACTTTTTTAAATGGGTACTTTGTAAATTATAATTGGGATAAGTCGAAGTAGCTTGGCACCTTTTGTAGAGATAAAAACACTCTGGAGTGTGGACTCTGGTTTATCTATACGGCGTGACCTCGTATCAGGGGGGTTTACTCAGGCTTTGATGCCGATTGTCGTAAGACGTTATGAAACATGTCGATAGATGAAGACGCGTTGTCTTAGTCTGTCCCTTATAATAATTTCGCACTCAAATTGATGTGGTACAGAAGGCGGAATATAACTTTTTCTTTAGCTCAGCCTCTTGTCGCAATTAACGTCACAGAAACGTGGATGAAGTGCAGCGATTTCATAGCTTTCCAAGCATCCTAAAGTCTGATCGAGCCTCGTCGTCTATTCCAATGCCATTAAATGGAAACTGTGGCAATCACCATGACGATAAATGAAATGCACTATAATACTAACTAGAGTTTTAGTCATAAACAACTCAAAATGTTTAAAAAAGAAAATAATTTACAATAAATAAAAATAATTTGCCAGACCTGCTCCCCATCACTATACAAAAGTTATTTCGTGGTTGCTACCGGAATTCTTCGGTAGAAAAACTATCATAGAACCAAACCTCCCTCGACGACATAAAATCGACTTGACAAAGCAAGGCGACAACTATTAACAACCGACACACCAGCGGATGAGTTCAGCGCACGGATATAATGAACGCGACCTGACAACTTTCGATTTGATTGATTGTGATTATGTTTTCTGAGCGGATTTATTAAATCTGACCAACCTTGAATATAAATTATCTCCAACAGAGACTTAACAACGTTGACTATTTCACCATAAAATCTAAAACATCAGAATCCTCAAATAAGAGATGAAAAAATGTTTTTCGTTAAAAATTTTCTGAAATTCGGCCGGCAAATCTTCGAAACCGTCCCACTGTGTGTGTGATACATTTTTACTTAAATGTGGACATAGTTAAACAATATGTTTGCACAATTCGTTAGTACTTTTCCACCAGCGGACATAAGCAAATTGATTTCCACGCATAAATAATTATATTTAATAAAAACAAATCTGTTAGCACTTTACCTGAGACATTAATTTATTGATTGGCATCAATCTTGCCATTTTTTTTTCATTTTTGTTGTTTGTCTTTCTTTCAGATTTGCACCTAAGTTATTGCCGCCGCTAGTACAACAAGGGGGATAAACTGAAAGTCAGCCAAATCAACTAAATTAAGGCAGTTGGATGTGAAATACAATCAAAGACGTAGAACAGCACATCCATTTGAGATCAAAAGACGAGAAATCTCTCATTGTCACAGACAACGACAGTAATCTGTTTTATTAGATTTACGGAAGTTTTCCAATTATAAAGCCAAGAGCCGTTCTGTTCCTTCGATTCCGAGCTACGCCTACGATCGTCATTTACACCGGCTCCACCATGCTGCTGGCTATACCTACTCTAAGGGTGCTGGCTACGATGGAAAATGACTAATAGACCGGTAATTGCAGTTTGCGGGGTCTATCCATCAATAAGAAAAAAAAAAAGAGAGGCAGCAGATTATCATCAAACGAAATTATGCGACAAATTGAATCAAATTCACTTAACCAAGGAGCTTCTGCCGCCGCCGCCGGCGATGGTGGTATAATGACAAATTTCGAATTCGATTTTGATTTCTCTTGGCGGTTGATTTTATGAGTGGACAGTTGAACAATGTGTGGCTGCTTGAATCACCGACGCAATTACCGACATTATTGCCCCAAGATAATTCGAAGAAACAATTTAAAGAACTTATCAGCTGGCAGAGTGTACCGCCTGTCGTTGCTGTCAACCAAACAAGAAAGCACGCAAAAATTCAAAGAAAAAACATCAAACAGAAAAACTGCATTTGACAATCACAACAGAACTGTTTACAAAAAAAAAAAAATAACTACACAACTAGATGCTACTATCTATAGAGCGTTTACACATATACATATGCGAACAGAATAAACGACGAGGACCAACGACGATAGACTCATGCAGATATTTGCACTAAATATTTTCAGAGACACATATTTTTTACCAGCCTCAAAGTGGAGGCACATAGGGAAGGGGTCACATCAATAAAAATAGTTAAATTGAATTTTACATTTACATCCGGAACTTGCAAACGAAACGGGAAACAAGGGAAATACACAAAATGGCTGAGGTGAGTAGTTGAATTGTTCTCTTGTTTATTAGGCATATTGTTGTTTCACCTTTCACGCCCTCTACAGCCGGCGCTCTGAATAAACGATGATACCCATACCAACCCAGCGGTGATGATAATTCAAAGTTTAAAATTCATTCCAGAGAAAGGTTTTTATGTGCAAATTGAATTTGAGGTTGGCAAAGAAGGATATCTGTTTAAGGATGTAAATTAGGTACATACATAGTTGTCGGGATTGCAATTGAATGTTATGCCATTGGGACTGTAAAGTGATTGAAAGGATTTGCATTTTCTGTGGTCGGATATTGGAATTGGGTTAAAATTGTAACCGAGTTTCTGTTTGCCGCTGGGTAAGGAACGAGCAGAAACGTCGTCCCTTATGAGACGGTTCTATTGAAGAGATTAACTGTTTTCAGTGTGCGGTCACATTTTCCTAAAATAAACTGGAAAATTTATTCCATACCAACTGAGTAGTATTATTCAATATGAAGCAGATGTTTGATAAACATGCAAATACAAATGCATTTGCAGCCTGCTTAGTTCATTGGTTCATAAAATTAAGAATTAACAATATTTTGTTTGTACATAATTAAAATATGTAGTTGATAATTGAGAGGGGTTTCTATTTTGTGAGTTGTGCATTTGCTTACCTAAAAACAAAGCGCCGTACTAATAACAAAGTTTGGTCTCGACTAAATCTACGGAAGATCACAATTGCGAAATTTGTATGGAAAATATAGGCACAAAATTAAAATTTAGAGTCGAAACTAAAAACGTTTATTGATAAGTCCCAATCTATATATAATTTATTTAATTGCAATGTGAAGTAATGAAGTTGACCCGTTGACTTTCAGATATCAATTGATATTCTATTTCAAAAGACACATATATACGTAAGGTCTGTTCCTTTACTTTTAAATTGTACAAATTTTTGCTAATTCTTACGGATTTTTACTCAATTCTGTTCCTTAACTCGAAAAAATCGTAAACGAGAGCGTTATCGAGAGAGCAAGATTTTACCCCTCCACCGAGAATATTACGAATTTTTACTCAACAAATTTCTCGGTGTAAAGGGCCCAACTCCAACCCATAGAATCCGTCGCGTCCGTTGCGGCAAAGTTTTCGACTGACAAGTTGATAGAATACACACTCTCTTATGGAGGGTGTCCCATAAGCAGCGCACGTGCCGGACGCAACGGATAAAGTACCTAGGTACTAGGTTTACTTTCTACTTTTTTGTCCGTCGCCTCCGTTGACAGTTGGAACAGCGTGAGAGGATTCCTTTTTATTGGTGGAAATATTGAGCGCGTGAGAGACGCTGTCATCGGCTGTCACCAGTGCTCTTATATTGTGCGATTTCTTCCTTTTTTTGGGAATTTCGATGTCCGAAATCTTTCCGTGGGAAAAAGAAAAATCTAAAAAGGCATTGAAAAAAAATGTTTTTTTTCCTTAATTTTATCAAAATAAGTTTCTACATTTCACCACGATAATTAACACATGAGTGTACATAAAAAATAACTTTTTTAAATCGATTTTCAGCAAGATTTTTGAATATCACAATTTTCTAGTACCGAAAAAGTAATCATTATAACATTAACAAAATGCGATTTTTATACGAAAGGTTATTTAATGTGATTATTTTTCCGCACAACATACATTTTACTTTAAAAAGTTAATTTTTTTCAGAAAAAAATGCCTATCAAAATAATTATTTAAAAGGAAATTTGAGTACGATGGAAAGGGATAAATTACCACGATTCTTGGGACAAATAAGTAAAACACTCTGCCTGCCACCGTATGCAACGGATTCTATGGGACAGTTCTTTCCGTCAAATACGGCAATTAGTCGACGCGACGGACGCAACGGTTTCTATGGGCTGGGCCCTTAAGATAAGAATTGGAAAGGCTGTCAGTCACCTTACAATTAACAACTGCCTTGAAATTTGTTGCTCTATTTGGCATAAATGCGTGCATTTGTTTTAATTTTTTGCGTATTAAAATGGTGCAAACATGCGGCAAAATAACATTGAAAGTTCTCAAGATTCTTTTCGAAAATGGGAACGAAATTCTTCCTCGCTGTAGCAAAGGATTCTTAATGCAGTGTGGCTTTTTCCTCTTCTCGAATGCTGGTAGTTCAATGAGTACAAACTTCCGCATATTCGGATTCATCAAGAAGATGTTCGATTCATTTCATATCACTTTCATCGGTACTTAGATGATGTAACTAATTTTCTTAGTAAATTCGTCGAATTTATCTTTTCACCACCACTTTTTTTAAATACATTTGAATTATATTTATCTGTAATTTTTCATAGATTACTACCAAATCGTTCCCTAACTTTTTCGTAGGTGCGCGAATTTTTCCATTTTGACAGTCTTTTGCATTTTTACTACAAAAGTAAAGTAAATAAACAAGTTTAGTTCATTACTAGCATGAGCCTCATTCATAACACTAGCTTACCCGTGCGAAAACTCTCACATGTGGAAACCGGAACCCATTACATTCTTCATACAAGTTAAAAACGTTAGCGAAACATTTATTTTATGTACTATAATCTGTGAGTACTGCGCAGATGTACTTGTCCAATAATCCTGATTCCTTCCTGATTCATATCCTTACTCAATATTTAAAGAATCGAAGAGACTTGATGTGTTTTTGCTTGCTGGGCTGAAAGGTAATACACACACAAAATAAAAATTTAGTAGTTTGGGCATCAGTGTTCCCAGATGAAAAATCTGAAAATCATGCTCTTTCGGATTTTTCAAACTACTAAAAGAACAAAATATAAAACAAATATTTAATAAACAAAAACAAATTGCTGGCATCAAGTTCAATCGAGTATCGTAAATGTCCACTTATCACTTACATGTGACAGAAATTTCCTTACTTTAGAGTTGATGGAAATGTTAGTAAAATAGAAATTGTGCATGGGCTTTGTTCGACGAACATTATACAATAATTGAGTTAATGGAAAATGGTTTTCTTCAATAGGAAAAGTTGTTTTAATATGTTTGATTTAGAAAATTATTGAAGTCGTTTAAATTTGATGAATTTGAGGTAGAAGTCTTGTACATATTTTACTTAATCTTCAAAGGAGTCGGTGTCAAAAAGAAAAGCTTCAGATCATACTATCTTCGATCCTGTATTCCTAGACAATATTTACGAAAAGCACGCCAAACCTCAATTTAAACTCTACATCCATCAAATGGAAACATGCACACAATGGCTGCCGCTCCATTGAACTCCATTGAACACAACAGTTGTGTGCCTAAGTACGAAAACACATTTAACCCCGATGTCTCACACAAAACATTGTTGCAATTACATTCCTCCCCAAGGATGCTTGCATCTCTTTAGATTAGTACCTTGTTTGCCTCACCTTCGCGTAAATTGTTGACCAAGTCAATAAAGATGTCCTTGGCACCACAGCCATCCGCCCACAAAATCTCTCACATGACAAACACGAATCGAGATAAACCCAGTTACACCGAGAACGCAAGGAAGTTCATATCTTATCGGAAATGTAGTCCAAACAAGTGTGCTCTCTGCTTTATGATTCACTGTGTTGTCGTTATTTTCAAAACTCCGGCAATTAACTCTGATTTATGTGACGCCGTCACCGTCACGCTAAATGCTCTATCAAAGTAGTCCATGGTTCGAGTGCCAACGCAGGCATTGAAAAGATTTCCAAAGTGCTCCAAATTATTAGCATATAGTGTTGTGGATAAGGACATGTTGTTTCGGATTGCGAAATGCAATCAACTATCTACAACCACCCGCCGCTCACCACACCAACAGTCTGCGGGGATTAGATTCGCTAGAAAGAAAAGGACCAACCCCAACAGCTAAACAGAACGGCAACGTCGACTTAGTTAGTCGAGCAGTTATGCCACATAGATCTGTTCCGTCTTTATACTTGCAGTTAGGTTCTCCATTTCATTTGTAGTCCTGCTGACTTCCATATATTATATGCTGCACATTGTGTGCTGCTGCTGTTGCTCCTCGAGCGATTTTCACCTCCCAGTCTCCGCAAACGTTACGGTGAACAAACAAAATCGATTTTTTTCCTGCTCTTTGTGTGCAAGAATATATAAAAAATATATATATATATCAATCTACTGTGTACACTTGCACAAGTGTATGTGGCGACCCCCTTATACTAACAGGACAAGTGCCTGACTTGGTGTGCTCCTCGAAATTATACGGAATATTTGTTCGGTAAAGGCGCATTCCTTCCAACTTTTTGCTTTTCTCTCTGTGCTACGAATAATGAATAATTTATTCTCAGGGTTATCAGTATTATAAGCAGTAACAATGCAGAAATAGAGAATCTTTCCTTCAAATGGAAAAGGAATATTAATATGCGTCCAACCGCTGGTCGCCAAAGTCCTGACTAATCGTCATTATGATTTCACGTTTTCTCTGTCTGTTCGCACTTTACTCTTTGACGTAGGGAAATAAATTGACACACTTTCGGAGAAAAAAACGGAAAACATTCAAATCCTTTACTTCTCAAGGAGCTACTGTCAAGGAAGAAATTACCATAACAGATGTTTACAAATTATTCAAACTGTCAATTTGTTGGGGTTCGATCAAAAGGATGCTGGGATATTTGCAATCTTTAATTTAAGGAGAACTATGTATAATAAAAGCAAGCGGAACGTAGTGTCATTGACGCGTTCCGTTCAATTGATCGCTAGATGACTAGCGGCACCTGAAATTAATACCCCACTCTGCACAAAAGAGAGTGACATCAGTGACATCTTGACTTGTTATAGTAGATGGATTTTTTTATATAAAGTTTGACATTTGTTTGACATGTCGCTGGTTAACCAGCCGTCAATGGAACGCAGATATTATTTCAGCTAAATGACTGGCGTTTTGAACTCCAAATTTTATACAAATTTTTTGTTTTATCATTCGGGATGGAGCTCCCAATTTGAAATTTCCCTCTGAGGGAAATTTTTCAACTAGAAAATTGCTAGTATGCCATTGAGCACTCGACTTCTAGTACTAGCACATAATGTAGGTACCAGATGCGGAAAGCACCAGAAGAGTTCAGGCACCTGCGAAATAAATAATATGACATTTGTTTTTATAAGCTAAAATATTACGCAAATTTTCCATGGAAAAGACTCATTTCCAACAACTTTTGTTTAATTTCCAAATTTGCTTACTTTCATTTGATTTGATTGACAGCTCAATTTTTCTCTTCCTTTTTCCAATCTAGGTGGTTGTTTTGCCCCTGGATTAATATATTTCCCCAATGTGGCAAACTCTCGATTTGGATTATTATATTTTTTGGCCTAGATGACAAAGGAACGCGGTCAATGAAAAAAAACATAGCAAGTACCGAAGCGTCTCAAAAGGAGTTTGGAAACAATCCGCCAAATTTTGTCAAGTAAACGCAATTGAATAAATGGACTATCACGATATGATGACAAAATTCAACTTAAGTCACTCTTTGATTACAATTTAAATTTAAATATGTCGTGATTATGATTATTGAAGTTTGACAGTACTTGAATCTTCATCCATATTTGAAACAAGCCCACACAATTCTCGAAAACTGGCTCTTCACCTGACAGGTGCATCTATCTCCTACGCTAAACACTAAAATCCAACCCACTTTAAGTGAAGCGTCGTAAAAAAAAAACACCCCCACAAGCACATAAAATCTTTAAACCCCCGATCAGGACTTATTTTCACGGTTGCCAATACTCCGCTGTCGCTAACCCCCTTTCGAACATTCCGCACTTTTAGTGCCCATTGAAACTGCACACTCATCTGATGTTTCCTTGAATTTCTTAAAGACCAATCGCGTCCGCTTGAACATATTTTAGTGCAGTTTTTGTGGCTACTCAATGACATTTCTCTCACTGCATACTGTCTGCAATGCAATCAAAAGAATTCTCTTCAAATGTCAATTGCAGTAGAAGAATGCAACGTCTTTACATGCTTCCAAAACTACAAACACAATAGTGGTGCCATTTTCAACAAAAGATTGTGTACCTATCTACACATATATATATAGGTACGTGTGACAGGGAGGAGAAAAACTTTTCGAATAAACGAAAAGTTTTCTCCTCGATAGTGTGCCATCATATTAGTTGGGGAAAGTTTAAAGTTTTCCCGAGAAATATGTTTTTCCTTCTCTTAACACATTAATGGCTATAATTACTTATGAAAGTTTGCCATTTAAATGATTTTCTCTCCGATGTTTGTCACCAAGAATAGTCAAAATCCAAATACGTTGCGGTTTCCTTTTTCCTTCATAATCAATACCACTAATGGGTAGCATATGACGTATTAAAGTTTGTCGCCCTCCCTGGAAGGTCTCCACGAAAAAAAAAGAAGAAAAAACCCTTTAACGATTCCCCAGGGCTGCTGTCTGCATTGGGGCGTTGCCCAATTCCCCACAAGCCATTGCACGCTCCTCGCAACAGCCCTCCATATGTGAGGATTAATTGTTTGCCTCACTCCGCTTGGTATGATATTCCTTCCTGATTGTTGTACTACCTGAATGCGTTCCTCGACCCAATAACCTCAAAAGCCACCAACCATTACCACACCGACCCACAAAAGAACCTGAGTCAACCCCCAGCAGTGGCGCCACGTGGGCAATTGCTTCGAGTATATACCTTTGCATGTGGCAAAACTTTAAACCGCGCTCATGCAAAGTTAACTATTATAATAGGATTGTTGGAAGAGGGTTTGTTGAACAGCCATACTCTCGTATACACATGACTCTTCACAGATAACAACACACCAGCTTCCCTAAGGTAATTGGCAGCGGCCTTTACTGAAGCATCCTTCTTAACCCGAATACCAGAAACAAGTTGACTGGTGGCGGCGGCGTTTGGAATCACGAGGAGAAACCCGGTGTGCATCCATGCAAAGTACGTCAATGCTATCGCTGTGTACACTGGCAGGATCGTGTGGATTTTCCAAATGATTGAACAATTCTAAAAATAATTGAGATTCTCGAAACGGAAGAAACGCTACTACTTTCACCTTCTGACAAAAAAAAAAAAAAAATGCCATTACATTTCAAGGAATCTGGCCCGAACCATACCAAGAATATACATCCGTACATCCAGCTCTTTAATCGAACCTTGAAGAAGTCACTGTCGGCTGTCGGTGTGTTGGTGGCATTGAAAATGAGTAAGCATGTGACATTGCCGTCCTATTATCTGTCTTGAGGACTTAGTACTTAATTAAAAATAGCAACAGAACATTATGTACTCATCGAAAAAAGGACATCGAAGGCAAACAACTGTGGTGAAAGTTTTCTTTTGAATAGCGAATGACATTGTCGATCAAGTGGGTGGTTGCATGCACAACTTTCCTCTGAGCGAATCGACAAGGATAACGTGAATTACAAACGATAAAAGGGCGACTTTGGTTTTGTCAATTCAATTGAACTCAATGATGGGCCTTCTACCTGCTGGCATTGGGCGAGTTTCAGGCATCACTTTCAAATTGTAAGCGTGTTCTTTAAGAGGAGCTCTTTTAAATGAAATAGCCATATTCCTCTCGGAAAAGGCGGACCTATTCAACGCTTCAACTATACCCAGGACACTTCTCTTAAATTGCTGCAAGTTGTAGTCACCCTCAAAAATGTGTATGATGTATATATCCCGGAATTGAGTCCATGCAAACTTGGGTCCTGCAGCCAAAGGAGTTTCAGCTCTCCTAATCGACTATAACGTGCCATTAATTTTGCCTCAAAAATTGCGACATCCGGGGGGGGGGGGGGGGGGGGGGGGGGGGGCTGTAATCAAATTAGTAATCATTTTGAAAAGTAAGAGATGCCTCTCCTGTCGAGGAAATTGAAATTGGTAATTCGTCAAATCGAAAAATTTAATTTAATGTAATTGATTTCTTGCCTCAAGCATGGAAAATGTGTTCTGGTACATTAAAGTTACTTTTTGAGAACTTTTTTGTGAAATTTTTCGACCTTAATGCGAAAACCTATGAAGCAGTCGTTTCGAATAGCGTAACTTGCACGCACAAACTATAGTGCCGCCCAGTAATTATTTTATAATTGTTATCAATGCCGCCCAATAATTATTTAATGATTGACATCAATCGGTCATACAGCAGCCATGAACTATATTTCTTCAAAAAGACGTGTACCTATTTTTAATTCTCTCAAAGCGATTCCTGTTCAGTATCAGTGGTTCAATTAACGTCATCAGTTTATTTTCGAACTGGATAAATATAATGTCAGCACAATTTAGCAAATACACTTAATTATTAGCTCAATCTCGCTGGAAATTATTATTATTCCCACTCACTGTCATCTGCAGTTGGTACTCTATTTCCGGAGGACTCTTAAGACCAAAGCGCTTCCACCCACTGGCTATACAAGTATACGAGCATTAAACTAATTTATCAAGAATTTTAATTAAAATCGCAATAACACAACACAAAGAGCAAACTTTAAATTCTTTTCTTTGCAAAAAAAAAAAAAAAACGTCCAACAGATGTCAATGGGAATATAAAACCAAAATTAGAAAGAGAGAAAGAGGTGCAGGGTTACAAACAGGAGTACGAACTTTACCAATTAAGGGATCGGAAGTTTTATCGGTAGCCCCGTCTATAATGGTGTAAGACGAGCTATTATTTACACTAGCACCGCCGAGTCAATCAGCCATACCGCACTTGATAACTCTCCGCAAACGGATGAACGATGAAAGGGAATTTTAATTGGATTCCTTTAAAAATCGATCGATAAGCTTTCCCCGCCTAAAGCGACTGCAAGTTAATAAAATTTCTTAGACGTCAACGCATGCGATGGCCGATTGTCGTGTAGTCCTAATTAAGTGATAACTCACTGAAAAGTTGACATTGGGTGAGGGTTTTTTTTTTTTTTTAAATTATCTGCTCAATGCACTTCGAAACCGGCTTATGCGGTTCAGGTGGGTGTACCTACTCCAAGTGCAAGAGTATTGTTCAAATTAATTTTCTAAATGGAATCAGATAGTATGCGTTGTGGGCGCGTGATTGGTCACGCTCGTGAGATTGTAGTCAATTTGAAAGGAAGGAGTGCTTTAGTTATCTTTTTACATTCGTATGCATACAGTTGTGGGTTGCCTAGAAATAGATGAGCATATAAAACTCAAACTAATCAGGCCGTCTTCAAAATTTGACTGTCATCGATGAGAAAGCCAGAACTTCAGACAAGATTCTGAACGATACATGAATCAAACTAGTAATTGACACTAGGGACTGGGTGATAAGAAACCTGCTTGTGACTATAATCACTCGTCATTGTCAATTGGCCAAACAAAGTCTTAAATTAATAACGTTGTCACTAATTGGGAGTTCAGGTAACAAAAAAAGTACCGCACACAATCACACAATGCAGCCACTGGCATCTTAGGTCCATATTTATCATGACAGTTTAGCATGTTTCGACAATTGTACTTGTTTTTGGGTCAGTTCACAATGGATGTAGTCAATTTTTGCCTCTCCTTTCGACTGTCGAATAGGTGATAATTCTCGTGGTTATTTCTAAACTACATGAAACTTGAAAAGTATCGTTTGATGACGATCTCAATTTATTGACGAATTGCCTTTTGTAGAATGCCATGCGAAAAAGCGATGCAAATCCGTTGAGAAATGCCACTCTATAATAGGCTTAAATTAATCAAAGTTGACAAATAATGTTAAAGTATTTAGTTATATCAAACAGGAGCTTAGCTGAGTAGTTTGCATTGAGATTTCAGACTTTATAGAAGCAGTTTGTGTTATTAAAAGCCATCTGTCCAAAAAGCCAAGTCAAGTGCTGTTATCAAAATTACTCCACACTTGCTAAGAGCAAGAATAAAACGAAAGCTGTCAAGCAAATTTACTATGTGTCAGGACTTTGAAATACGGATGTGTTTTCATTTTATTTTTAACGCCTGCCAAACACTGACACATCACATGTTAGATCACTAAAATACGTGCTGAAGTCTTAGCGCTTTTTACATTTGAACCGTTGAGCCTGAATGCAACCATTTTTGTTATCCGCCTGACTTTTTCTACTTTGAATACACAGGGGCAATTTTGGATACATTGCATTTTTTTCGGTTTTTTTTTTTTTTTAATTTTTGTTTATAAGTACCTAGGATATTTTCAATAGAGGTGACAGGATTTTGTTTATTGGATTCTGGCGATTTTCTTCACTTCCATGTGTCAAAAGATTGAGTAGATTTTTAAGCGCATTTCTATCTTCCAAAGGCTGAATAATTCCGAGGAAGGATTAATGTATTTTGAAGTTCTACAAATGCGGATGTTGCTCTAGCCGACAATTTGTTCCAAGTGATGCTCCAATGTAAACAACTGTATGAAAATTGGAAACTAATTCTCGCGTTACAATTTATGGTTGTTTTAAACTAATTTTGCACACTTTGACCGTATTGGGTTCTGGGTTGACAGCTAGTTTTCTGTTTCCCGTCAAAATCAGTGGATAAATATGTGTTACACAATGGTAAGATGTTAATATTTTGTGAATATGCATAGTTTGACATCTACCGGTGAATAAATCGTGCATTTTCTATGAATAAATATAACAATTGGTATGAGAAACAATGGCTTTATAGTGGTTCCCATAAAAAACTTAAGCCCGCTTTCGTTTTTCTCTCAACGCTCTTTATTTTCAGAACAAATTCCGTTCGAATTCCGTTCACCTGCTGTGTGAGAGCATCAACCATCGACGCATTCCTTAATCATCATGACAAACCTACAGATGACAACCAAATAAATATGAAACCATAAAATATTCCGCCAAGTGTCTGGCAGTTATTCCCTAAGTGTCATTCCGACGAGCTCATTAATTACGTGCATTACCTATAATAACAAACAGAATAGAATAGAATTCATATTTTCATCAGGGCGAAAAAGGAAATGTCACTTGTTATACTCGTATGTGCGGCAACCTGGTATGCCTTTCATTCTGTACGAGTTCCTTTTGTAAACGAGAACAGCGGAAACATTTCATGAACGTATAAGCTGACAACGTTACGACGGCAAGTAATGTCTCTACAAAAAAAAACTATTATAATTATAACCTATGAATTCTAATAGGACTGCATAATTAACAACGAGTCTCTGACGGTTAAATTTTATCACAGCTAAAAGGAGGAGGATGTTGAATCTGTTTTATGCAATTGCTGTTTTTGATACCTAGGGTTTTTGTTGAGACTTTCATGTGAATATTTAAATCGGTACTGCTAGGAGTTTTGCTCGTAAATGGATATGCATTTTGTTATTTTAATTAAATTCGGTGCTTTTAAGTGATATCCGGCAGAGGGTTCCTCTCAAGCAGATTATATTGTTTTTGTCGGGACTAATAAGTTAGTTAATAACATTTTTATGTAGATTTTCTTAAATTTTTATTGGTAAATGTGATGAAATAACTAACTGTCAAAACTTGTGGATGAACTTGAAAAATTTGTTTGTTTCCGTCTTTCCAAAGGGGTTTTTTGTCTTGCAAATGATTTTGAAGTGGGCGGCTACAAATGCGGACAAAATATGAAAAAGTGTGTGTTTTTTGTTGCAATCTGTAGATTAAGATTTCGGTTATTTGGGTTAAAGTTAGCTACTTTTTGAATTATTATTCTGTAACCGGAGTATTGCGCCTAAATGTCAGTTCCTGTGTAAACGACAAATCATACATTTACTTTCCGATAAAAGATGTACCCTGAACGGAAAATCTATATTGGTCGGTAATGTCACTTTTTCTAAGCCACATATACGAACTGTCAACTAGTTTACTCAGTCATGAAATTTTTGACTACACTCGTCGCCTAACCCTCCATAATCGTCAAAAAAAAACTGTTCATGCGACCGTTCTAGGCCAATCAAAGTTGAGACACGTCAAGTCAGCCAGCTGTCAGACTTACTCAACTAGATACTTGAATGTGCCCACTCTGTTTAAAGCAGTAATGACAGTTTAATCTCAAAGCTTTTTGTCTGTGGAAATGTTTTGCAAAAAAATATCCCTTGCAACAGATGTGCGACGTATTTTATCCACGATTCCTATGAGTTGTCTTAATGTTGTCTTTGAGAAATCAATGCAATTCGCTGAAACCAATGTACGTACCGTATGTTGCTCTCGAAAATCGGTTTAATAATTGATTGCAGATTACAATGACTGCCGCAAAAATTGAAAAAGATAACCTAAAAAATTCTAGACAATAGTGTTTTTTTGTTGTGGCCATGTTGGTAAGAGTGTTTGCTTGTGTGAACAAACACAATCGCCGGCCAAAAATACAATGGAGCTACATCATCCATCAAACTAGTAAAAATGGTTTCTGATTTAAAAATGCAATGAACTGCCAGTCAGAGTTTCTCGGAATTCTAGACCTTACATTTTACTTAAATTTAAAAGAACTTACCCTTAGCAATATTTGAATTCGTCGAGACAGTATAAATAAAAATAATTCTGGTCACCGCCCTTCGAATTATCATCCCCATGTGCTTACATTATTATAATGGTATTCAACCCATTGTAAGAGAATCATTTATTATAACTAAACTACGCATTGGAATGACCTTCTATAGAAGAGAACCTTCCAGAGCATCCCCGCACTCATCCTCCCGCCTAACCCTTTAAACTTTTGTTATTTTTTAATATGATTAAATCGCATATAGAAATGTTATAATTCGTGAGAAAAGTAGATAGAAATATCCTCAGAGGTTGTTCGTATTGGATCGGCAATCTTGAGATGGATAGGTTCTCCAAGTTTTGTCCTCCAAAAAACGTGATTGATTGGAAAAGGTATATAGCAAACTTCAAACGACATCCAGTCCACGTAAACAACTCATTTGTCATAGCCAAAAAAAGAACAGAAAAACACATTCCTTTGGCTTGTCCATCGCTCAATAGCAATTAGGGTGAGTCTAAAAATAAGTTGGCATCAGAAGCAATTCAATTCCACTCCATGATCGAAATACCTTCGCTCTGTGGTCGTCCTTTGTTCGGTTACACAAAATCACGTTCGTCCATTTAATTGAAAATTAAATAGTCAAACTTCATCGACTCCACAATTTAGCTGATCCACTGCCAACACATAATAAAATATTGTTCCTCATTTAAGGATACGTAATGGAAGAAAAACAGAACTTTTCCCCGAACACCAGAATAAGGAGCATACACGTTGCGATGGTGTGTCGCAATTTATTTGATTTAATTGAACGTGACATGTATTCGTAACATGTTTTAACGCTACACGAATGAACAGAAAGGATGAAAAATATATAACGACTATCGCATGTCGAAGGGATGGTACACACCATCAGTAACCGTGTAGATGTAGATTAAAATGAAATCTACTACGATAAATGGTTAAAAGTCGGAGAGCGAGACAACAAAACAAAAGCGCTACAGCATTATCGATAGAAATTCGATAAACCAAACAGGATTAGTGTAAGTTCGAAAACCAATGTGTTTTCGTCCTTAATTGGTTTTTAATGGCACCCACATTGTCCTAATTAGTGTTCATTCTCGTTCGCTTACTGAAGAACATTGGGTAATGCCAGACAATTAACTTGTAATAAAAGCTCAAGGTCGACATGTGGAGCTACCTTACCAGAAGGGGATTGTAAATACATGTGCCGCTACTCTCCCCATGGCCTTTGGTCCTGTATAAGTCGCTTCGACTGCAAATTATGGAGGGAATCTGTTGAACTTGAACGAATGAATGACGACACAGCACATCCTTGGAAATAATCTCAAATGTCGGATATGAGTATCGTAAAGAGCGACGTAGTAAATTAGTTTCCTTTGTTTGGCGTTTAATTACGTCGTTTGTATGTGTGTACGTATTAGACATTAGCGGATACAGGCTTCGGTTAATGACCGATTAAGCAGTACGAATGTGTGGAAATGGCTTGATCAGATGTCCTTTATCCGTGGAATTCGTGTTTGTCGCAATACTTACACCTTTTTAGTCTGCAGATAAGGTTTAGTTCTTATTTTATTATAACAATATTACGAGCTCTAAGAGCTTAGATTCTAAATCGTTTCACATTTATAAGTTGCACGTAAACTCTGACTCAAACGCAGAGCTGCCACATCAGTATTTTCAATCCGAAGAAATTCTAAAATAATTACGGCCGCACACAGGTTTTGCTGAGCGTCATCTTTGTTCCCCGGTTAAGCAATAATTAGTACCTTAATGTTTTGTACACCTGAGAAACATCCAAAGAATAACTGTCCTGAAAAGGATTCTCAAATTCAGCCGTTCGTACTCGGCATAGAATTGTAGGTCCGTTTCATTCAAAAAGAAAGCTTAACACAAACGAATGGTTACAAGAAGTTGGGCCTGGGAAACTAAACGAATCCTTAAGAGGGGGCAACTGTCCTGGGTACGGTCTCTACTAATGGTCGGTGACTATCTGCCTTCTTTCAAAAAACTCTCAGTTCGTAAATCGTTCGTTGGTCGATCGGGATTAGGTAGAATTTAAAAATTGCTTCGTTAAACCCTTCATTATGTCTGAGAAAACCGCGCGTACTCGGACTGGGTGATTACTTTGAACATGAGGCCTTGACAAATCCACCTTTAAACAGACAAAAAAGTGTATTATACTCATTTCTTTTGTGGTTTAAAATCGACTCTACTTTTTATAAGTGGGTAATATTAAAAAACCATAACATACTTTTTGATGTTTCGATTCAATTCAATTCTATTTATTTATAAAGGAAACTGCAAATAAGAAAATAGTCTTTTTATAGTACACTAGCTGACCCGGCGCACTTCGTTCCCCCCAAATTATTTAATAGTAATAATAAAAATAAAATTTCCGAGCATGCACGTTTTATGCAATTCGGTCAATTCAAGTTTTTTATTCAAAAGTTAAACTGAAGTAGGTACCTTTAACAATGTCGATGTTCACGAAATTCCAATTTTTTATTGAACAGAGTAGTTCGCGACAACGGTAGTATCAAATAAGAATAAGAAAAAGCCAAGTGACAGCTTAAAAAACTTGTAGGAAAACAAAATAGAACAGATTTCCAATGGCTGTAGCATAATAATGCTAAAAAATTACTGAAAAGTTTAAAATAAGTGCAAAAATCTAAATAATAGTAAAATTGAAAAATTATCTTTTTCAAATGTATTACGTAAAATCCGTGAAGTTAAAGAAATGGGAACAGTGCGTTTTTTAGCAACATTTGACCAAAACACTACTTCGGCCATTATAAACTGGCTTTGTTGTCCTATAAATTTTTTTTTTGACGTTTGAACGAAAAATAGCAAATCTGTGAAAGGATGAGCTTCGCGAAACACTCCAGGAAGAAATGTCGCTTAAATGACATTTCATTTGAAATTTTTCACAGTCAAAATTTCCGTTAAAAAGTTTCGGTCGATTGAGGTTGCGCGACAAAATTAAAGCTGAGCCCACTTTCAATTTTAAATTGTGTGGCCAATTACCCAAATCCAATTGTACCGAAACGAAATCAAATGCAATTGGTTAACTTCACTCTTCAAAATACAATGGGCCTTACCAATAATCATTTTTAACCTTCACACTAAATATTTACTAGGTCACAATATGGAATTTTGTATGGAAATTTTCGCCATTGTGAGCTCGAAAAAGTTAGCCTGGACACTAAAAATGATTATTAGTACCGCGGAATATCGATAGATATCTGACCACACACAATAGCAAGTGCGTCCAATTCGATTGGAATAAGGAAACCGAAAAGGACACCTGGCGGTTTTACGAATCTTCAACAAATGTCAAAGGATGTGATGCATCTGCTATCGAACAAATGTAGAAACTTAAAACAACATGTTTGTGCTGTTCTGCAGATTTCGATTGAGTTGTTGTATATCTCGAATTTTCGTTTTTCGCGAACAGTAACGAAGCATACCCTTAAGGTTTTATTTTCGAGACAAAAGGTAGCCTATGTCCTTTCTTGGCCAAAAACAAAACCATTCAGCCAAAAATCGTGAAAAACGAACACACACGGACTTCATTCCCTTTTATATATTATATAGATGTTTATTTTTTCTGGAATAATAAACAAAAACTTCAATACAACTTACATCAACTAAAGAAATATAAGAATAGAGGAGGAAAAAATATTAAGACTGACAGAAGAAAAAGCTGTAAGAAAGCAGACAGAAAAGAATGTTCAGGGAAAAATAGTTGTTACTGTTGTCAATTATAATTATTATAGATACTGTAGTGCAGCATATCTAAATTTGTTATTTTTTTTTTATAAACGAAAAAGCGACATCTAGTTATCGAAAAAGTAGGGCTTTTTGAAAATAAGTTTTAATCATGATTAACATTTAAATGAACTGAAACTTTTGTGAAAACAATATTTGTCCAAAAATGTTCGTTTTCATAGTAAAATCATTGAAACGAAACTGTTTTGTCAACACCTCCATTATAGCGACTATATGAAACAGAATTAAAATTATACAACTGCATACTTCAAGGGGTAGGTAAATTGCATTTCTTTAAATGGTCGAATGTGCGGCCGAGTCATCGAAAATTGGGTTCAACGTATCGACCGCTGCATACGTTCCCGTGTTGGACATATGAACAAAGTCGAATTCCATTTACAAATGTTTTGATAGTAAATGAAGCCAATAACATTTTTCTTGAGATTCAATTCAATTCAAATCTTAAGTAGTTTCCATTTTATTTACAAAAATAAGTTTTGAAATCCTTAATGACAGGCATTTTATTTCAATAAGTTACTATGGTAATACGGGTATGACATTGGGTCATATGAAAACAAAAACTAGCATTTGGTTGTAGCAAAGTAAAAGCCCTTAGTAATTGCTTTGAAACGGTATGAATAAAAATCTAATTTGCTAAAGTAAGTTCGAAATTTCGAACATAGCATCTACTTCGCTTCGCTATACGTGTATTTGTCTTGCAGTTCCTGTCAAACCTGACAAGTACGTGTACTTGCCTTCAAGTTCCTGTCAAACCTGACAAGTAAATTTGAATTTTTGAATTTTTCTTAAGATTCTAACGACTTTTGTGGAAATTAAAATTAAAAAAATTAATTTCAAATGCAATTAAAGCCTCAATTGCACCTGCAATTATGATTTTTGTTTGCCAAATAGCTTGTTGACGCTTCATTTCTTCTTTAGGTGCCGGGAATCGTATCCAATATTGTTGGAAATATTTATCTGTTAACACATTAGACAATTAGTGCAAGAACAACTATGAATAACCAAGAGGTTATTTACATTTGCTTTGTCTGATAAGTTTTGTTCATACCGATTTGTTCATACCGATCTGAGTAAATGGTCAGTGCCGCCTCTTTTCGAACACACCGAAAGTTGGAACTAACTCAAATTCGTTTTTATTCATACGAAGCGTAGCAAATGCTTCGATTTTTACATGTCTCTTGAGTAAAAGCAATTGCTACGTTTTATTCATACTAGCATTTGTGACAATTTGAATGCCACAGAAACTGATTTTGGGAATTTTTAACTTAATATTTTCTTTCATTTGTTTATAAAGTCCATTTTACGTGCGAAACAAAATTCTGTCTTCACGGATAAAACAATTCAGCACTATGGCAGATGACATACAGCCATAAACAGACACGAATCCATGCCCATAAATAATAGAATCAGTCCTTTCCCACTTCAATCCACGTGGTGAAATAATACTCAGTCTTGTTTTCAAAAGACTAACATTAATCACGAATCCCTTTCACAGCAGGATAACGAATCAGCTTAACAAGCAGTTTTTGCACACAACCGAAATTTGGTACAATAGCACCCCATTCATTTAATCTGATTGAATAACAAATAAACGCCAGTAACCTTATAAACAAAGCTAACCTTGAGCGCGCACCCCTATTGCTAAATTATTTCCCGAAAAAAAACAGTTTTCTTAAATCATATTTTCCGTACGTTAATCCCAAAATGGCATATTGGATAAAGAAAAAAACCAACATTCCCACTACATCCACTCGCCATAAACACTCAATTTGTAAACACCAGAAATTGCTCTTCAATTTGTTTATTGAAATTCATATCTAAAGAGATTTTTGAGTAAAAAGGGAAAAAAATCAAATAAATTAGATCATTTCGTGAATGGCGGCGCCAGCCCTCTAGAGTCGATTGAGAAAATGAACACTAAAGGGAAACCCGAAAATTTCTTATTATTTCCATTTATTGTAAGGTGCCCGTAACGGATAAGTTCAAAAAGAAGGTAATTAAATTAAGTTGTTGCTCCATTCGTTGTTCTTCTTTTTTTTTGTATTTTTGTAAGTTTAAAATTATCTGGCAGAGACAAAAACCAAGACAGGGTGTTAGGATGTGCGTGTGTGACGAGTATATAAATTGTTTTGCATTTTCGCTATTATCTTATCTGATAATTTTATCGAATTTTATCGCCTTTATGTGTTTTTCCAACATTCTTAGAGGCTAAGGCGGTGAATATAGCTGTCTAGAAGAAACAGTTGATCGCCGCCAATTGTACTTTAAACAAAACTACCGAAAGACAAGAAAAAAATAAAAATCAAACACCCAAAATAGGTGCTGAGATTTTCAGAAAGATATCCGAACCAAAAACCAGTTCAAACAATACTTGTAATATATGAAACGTCAAGATTTCGAATCAATACCGGACGGTCGGAATTGTAGTGCTGTGTAGTAGAATACTCGTAGTTTTCCATGTACTCATGACTTGATTACCTTTCTCTCGTGGAAATAGAACAGAAAATGTATTTGCAAAGTGAGTTTCCTTCTTTCCGAGTCTAGGATTTATCTGTTTTCTTATGGCAGTACAGTGTCCGCTGGGATAAGGCGATGCAAATGTACCCATGCTCTGCAAGTTTGTGTTTCAGTGTTAATAGTTACGTCAGCTGAAAAATATTCGCAATCTTGAATGCATGAATAAAAAACACGCAGAAAACCATATAATCTATACATGCCGCTGGCATTACTGCTGTTTCAGATTGTAGCCTCTTTCAACGCTATCGCAATATCAGACATCATTATCCCCCAAATTTATTGTCCGCGCTACACGAGGGAGTACTGATTTTTTTTTTTTTATGTGATTCTAATGAAAAGTGTGCCCCGAATCGGATCTATAATACTTAGTGCATCGCACACAAAACATGACTGTTCACTCAATTCCCCAGAAAAGGGTATTGGGAAAGGGAAATACAGATGAGACGTAGAACTTACATGTGCAGGTTTAGTTTTCAGTCAACGAGCAGAAAAACCCAGTCGCTGACATTAAACTTACATCCTATTTTTTTTTTTTTTTTCACTGAGAAAGTCTGAAAAACATCTTCGGGGCTAAATATTTATCAGACCAACAACATAAATGTTTAAAAAAGCGGTAGTACTTTTCACGGCTGACTTGTTACACAGAGGTTTTTATATTGAAGAATTTTCCTGGGCCTTTATTTGACTTGGGTCAAAACTAACAATTTATAGTTTTTACAAAGCTACGCAAGCCTGGCCGCAACAAAAAAAAAGGAGGGCCCAATTTCAATAAGAACATTTTCGAGACTGAGCAATTGACTTTTATGTTTTGTGATTGCATATGCGAGGCAGATGGAAAATTGTTCCCGATATAAGAAAGCTCTGTTTTGTGACTTCAAATTCGGTCTTAACAAGCAAATTCCATGACTAAACTTAATGGTTACCCCTGGGATTTTTGTTTAGCTATTTCTATGGATCCGTTGACTTTAAAATGTTTAGTAAAAATCACTTTGGGAGTAATATAGTCCGTTGAGGGTGGTACAGTCCAACACGGATGTAAGAAACATATAAAAAACAACGAGATTTGTTTCTTATATCACAGTTGTTCTTATATGAAAACGACGTTTATAAGAAACAAAGTTTCTTATACGAAAACTACTGATATAAGAAACAAAACTTCTTACATAAAATCAACCGATATAGGAAACAAAAAAATTCTTAAATATGAAAAAAAAAAAAAAACCCATAAGTACATATGGCAAAAAGTACGTATTACAATTATGTTGCACATACATACATAAATATGTATGTACAAATTACAAATGTCAATGGACATACCATCAAAAACCGTTAAGTAAAAATCTTTTGTTAGACCAACCTAGAATAAATTTAATAATCAACGAGTACAGGTTTTTTTAATTGGCGGGCTTTTTCTACTGACAGTAGGTAGCTGTCATTGGCCGCGTTCCACTGCTCGCTAGTCTTCTAGCACAAAATATCCCAGATGAAGGAACGCTCGCGCAGCGGCAGCGGCAAAGTGACATTTGACTTGTTTGCATCAAAAACATATGACTTTCCTTCAAAAATAATTTCGTGTCGCATAATTATTTCCAAACTACATTTAAAAAGAAATGGTACATGTTATAGAAACCATAATAATATCGGAATTGCTATTTTACTCACCTTATTACCAATTTTATCACAATTGCAGCTCGGCTTGGTATTTTTGTTTTTATTTTGTAGACGTTTGAACGATTTCTTTTGACAGCTGTTTGTTTTGTTTTTTTCTCTCAAAGCAGCGGGTAGTTTTGCGCTAGATTGAGAAATTTCCTGAAAGGGATATTTCACAAAAAGTGCTAGACGACTAGCGCAAATGGTAAAATGTCAATTTTTTTATATGGAGTTTGACATGCCGCTTCTCATCTAGCGGGCAGTGGAACGCGTAATTCGTTTACATGCATAGTTGAGCTGTTTTTGCATTTAAACTGAAATCCATTTCAACCAAGGAATAAATTATGTTTCTTATATGTGTTATAATTTCAATATAATAACAAATTGTGTGAATAAAAATACGTTTCTTTTAAGCGAGTTTCTTATATGAAAACATTTTTATATGTTCAAATAGCAAAAAAATCTCCGTGTTTTCACATGCGTTTCTTAAAAGCGAGTTGTTCTTATATGAGTGTTTCTTATATCCGTGTTCGACTGTATAAGTTATTTTGATAGAGAAAGCAGAATGTTGCTATGACCGTAGGGTTTCGCAGACCAGCGCCCCGACTCTCTGAGTATGATCGCGCTATGTGCTGTGATGTTTGTAATGTGACTGTCAAGAAAGACTTGCAAATATCCAAAACTTATATAAAATAAATTTGTTTCTAAGCATCCAATCTTAGCTTGCAGATTATTTAAAAGGATTTAAAACAAAAACCAATCAAAAAGCAAAAAATTCTAAACAAGATAAAACGGAGAAAAACAAACAAATTTATTACCCTCTGAGATGGTATTTTCAGAGTTAATAGCGCAGCCGAGATGGATGAAGTCCTTAACTACCTCAAAATTATAGGACGCCCTGTCCGGTTCGACGAAGTGGTGTGTCCCTTCTTGTTGACATAATATATTTTGTTGTGCCCTCATTCAAAACTAAACCCATTTTTGCCGCTTTTGAACTGACACTTACAAACGCACCAACGCACCAGTGACAGCTCGCTATATTCTGCGCCAATGATGTCATTGTCATCAGCGTATGATGGTCAGTTGCACAGACTTTTCGAAAATTGTGCCCCTCGTGTTGACTTGCGAGTTGTTCACTATTTTCTCAAGTGTCGTGGTGAAAAAGTCACATGACATCAAAGGTCTCGTTGTAATTGCTTCCGACCTTTATCGAACATAGAGCGTTCATTTTAACGGTCATGCTCATAATATTTTTATTTCATTTTTCTTTAGCCGCACTTATTTTCTGTATATTTCTGTCAAATTTCCGAAAGAACTTCCAGATTTACTTCTGTCGACAGTTTCACCCTAAATATGCAATCGCGTTCTTCACAAGGGATGACGATCTATTGTTGTCGATTAAACCAACTTAAGCCACGAAATTTTATGTTTTACTAAACATCTGCTTCTACGTGGACACCGCAATAACAAAATACAACTTGCAGATATGAAGCTGGTCTACTTAATGTTTGTTAACGAGAAATTGTAGTTGCGAAAAAAAAAAAACGGATCAGTTTAGGTCTGCATAGCCAAGAATTATTTAATTGCAATCGCTGCAACAACATCTTACAAGTTCGACCGAATTTGGTTGCACTTTTCGGTCAGCGCATATTCTTCATCCCAAAATCAAATCCATGCCTTTCACTTTACATCCCATTTGGCGAAATAATATACCTCCATCAACAGAACGTGTGAAATTTCAATTAAGACCGTTTCTTAATTGAATACTCGGGTATCGTTTGCACACATTTTTTATTTCGTCTCTTTTTTTCTACCGTCAATTTAATTATGATTGGACTCATACCTTCTACGGAAGGCTACTTAATGAGGTAAAGAATCTCAAAGTTTATCGATGCAACCATTTGCGTAAAAGATTGACTCGTCTCAATATGGCAGTTGTTATGACTATATTTGTATTTTTTAATTAATCTCCATCAATTGCAATAAATAGACTCGATACTTAAATTGGAATATGTACAACAAACGAATTTTTCATTACAATATTTAATTTATATTAACACAATAAATCCCTTGATTAAATTTTAATTATGATATATTTAAAATTTCATTGTAACGTCCTTTTGAAACCAAACTGTGGTGTCCGAATATTCGTTTAAAAAAATAAATATTAAATTACTGTGGTTGCACGCACGTAGGCATCAACAAATTGTATCGATTCTCGAGGTTGTGTTTGTGCGTGGTACGAGTACTCTCGTCCGCAATTACAAAATGGGACACTATATCGATGGCGTTTAAATAAAATGGATTTTATTATTCCA